>CM033472.1:252399338-252726820 GCA_019447015.1 Hymenochirus boettgeri | reverse complement strand
TATGGTGGGGACAAAGTAGGATGGGGGCAGAGTATATGGGACCAGAGTATTGGTGGGGACAGAGTATGGAATGGGGGGACAGAGTAGGTGGGGACAGAGTATGGGGGGAAAAGAGTATGGTGGGGGACAAGAGTATGATGGGGCAGAGTAGGTGGGGACAGAGTATGTGGGACCAGAGTAGGATGGGGACAGGAGTAGGATGGGGCAGGTATGGTGGGGGGACAGAGTATGATGGGGACAGAGTAGAGTAGGATGGGGACAGAGTTATGGGGGACAGAGTATGATGGGGACAGAGGTAGAGTAGGATGGGGACAGAGTATGGTGGGGCAGAGTATGGTGGGACAGAGGATGATGGGACCAGAGTATGGTGGGGCCAGAGTATGGTGGGGACAGAGTATGATGGGGACAGAGTAGGATGGGGACAGAGTATGGTGGGGACAGAGTATGATGGGGACAGAGTATGTTGGGGGGACAGAGTATGTTGGGGGACAGAGTATGGGTGGGACAGAGTATGATGGAGACAGAGTATGATGGGGACAGAGTATGATGGAGACCGAGTTATGATGGGGACAGAGTATAATGGGGACACGAGTATGATGGGGACAGAGTATGTTGGGGGACAGAGTATGGTGGGGCCAGAGTATGATGGGACAGAGTATGTTGGGGGACAGAGTATGGTGTGGGACAGAGTATGATGGAGACAGAGTATGATGGGGACAGGGTATGGTGGGGAAAGAGTATGGTGTGGGACAGAGTATGATGGAGACAGAGTATGAGGGGACAGAGTATGTTGGGGACAGAGTATGGTGGGGGACAGAGTATGATGGAGACAGAGTATGATGGGGACAGAGTATGTTGGGGGACAGAGTATGGTGTGGGACAGAGGATGATGGGGACAGAGTTAATGGGGACAGAGTATGATGGGGACAGAGTATGTTGGGGGACAGAGTATGGTGTGGGACAGAGTATGATGGGGACAGAGTATGTTGGGGGACAGAGTATGTGGTGTGGGACAGAGTATGATGGAGACAGAGTATGATGGGGACAGAGTTGGTGGGGCCAGAGTATGATGGGACAGAGTATGTTGGGGGACAGAGTATGATGGGGACAGAGTATGTTGGGGGACAGAGTATAGTGTGGGACAGAGTATGATGGAGACAGAGTATGATGGGGACAGAGTATGTTGGGGGACAGAGTATATGTGGGACAGAGTATGATGGAGACAGAGTATGATGGGGACAGAGTATGTTGGGGGACAGAGTAGTATGATGGGGACAGAGTATGTTGGGGGACAGAGTATGTTGGGGGACAGAGTATGGTGTGGGACAGAGTATGATGGAGACAGAGTATGATGGGGAAGAGTATGATGGAGACAGAGTATGATGGGGGAGTATGGTGGGGCAGAGTATGATGGGGACAGAGTAGGATGGGGACAGAGTATAAGGGGACAGAGTATGATGGGGACAGAGTATGGTGGGGGACAGAGTATGGTGGGGCCAGAGTATGATGGGGACAGAGTATGTTGGGGACGAGTATGGTGTGGACAGGTTGATGGAGGAGTATGATGGGGGACAGAGTATGTTGGGGGACAGAGTATGGTGGGACAGAGTATAATGGGGGGTCAGAGTATGATGTGACAGAGTATGATGGGGGTCAGAAAATGATGGGGTCAGAGTATGATGGAGTCAGAGTATGATGGGGTCAGAAAAATGATGGCGTCAGAGTATGATGGGGTCAGGGTCAGAGTTGATGGGGTCAGGGTCAGGTATGATGGGGGTCAGAGTATGATGGGGTCAGGGTCAGAGTATGATGGGGTCAGGGTCAGCGTATGATGGGGGTCAGAGTATGATGGGGTCCGGGTCAGAGTATGATGGGGTCAGGGTCAGAGTATGATGGGTCAGGGTCAGCGTATGATGGGGGTCAGAGTATGATGGGGTCAGGGTCAGAGTATGATGGGAGCAGTAGGCCCATAGCTGGACAGCAGTAGCCTGACTACCTTACTTTATTTTAGCAACAGAAGGTCCTGCAGTCTGTAACCACGATTCCGACTGTGTTGTGTTCATAATTGCGTGGAAGTAAATGGGTTATACACGTCATTAGGTCTTTGCAAACTGGATGAGGGAGATCAGCTACATGGCAGACAGGTCCCCACCACATAATTACACAGCACCGAGTTCTTTAGCTGCTGCCAGGAAGTCTGAGTCATTGCAGCCAAATGAGTCTAAAGCGAACATTGCCTTTTATCCATTATGTTCTATTAAACTTCCTTTCACTGGGCTCGTTTTATAAAGAAATTAGAGCAGAAAGCACCAAAACTATAGCTCTCTGCAATGAGACTTCCCCTGAACGTATCTCATGAACCTGATACCTGAGGTAGATATGGACTTGTTGGAATTCCACTTTGTTCTCTCTCTTTGGTATTATTAATGTAAAAAAAAAAAAGATTACTGATGTTTTTAGACTTTCTATTGGAAGATAAATCCGCACTCCCTGATTGGGTGGCCAGAAAAGGGGCCAATAGAAGTTTCTGTCTCACAGCCGATGGCCGTAGTTCTTTGGCCAGAGGATTGTCAGAGGCTAATCAAGTGGTGTAACTAGGAATCACTGAGCCCTCCAGATAAACTATGATGGGGCCCCTATCCGGGCTTCATACACAGACGTTTTATAGGAAGAGGCCATAACTGTCATATAAATAATAATAATACGGGCCCCTGCAGGGTCTATTATCAGTACGGTGTTTACCCAGCTTTACACCAGACATAGTCGTACCATTTAAGCACAAGGGGCCCTGCTGAAAACGCAAACTACCCAATATACGTAACAAGTGGCCCCAAATCTGCAGGACAGTCCCATCTTTTAAATTTCAGTCTCGCTCTTGTTGAATTGTCCTGAGCTGTGAGATGTCAATTTAGTTATTTACTGTCTGACAAATGCTGATCGTTCTCATTCAGTGATAAGGACCAATGCAGGGATGGGAGGGAATACAGTACAGTGGGGGTTGTGTTACTTGTGTCCCCCTAGAAATGTTATTAATCAATGGCGACAAGGGGAACAGGACTGTGTGTCCATAACCCTGAGAGGTGATCCACAGTCCCTGAGATTTGGTACAAAACCTCGAGTCCCAGGGTCAGACAAGGAGGATGAGAAATTACAGATATGGAAATAACACAAATGGGATGAGAGTTTGTGATGTAAATTGTGATGTAATGTAAACTGTGTATTAGTCTGTGTGTCTGAGCCTGTTTATCTAGTAACTGTGACACGGCTTTTGCGTTTGGCTCCTGTACACCCGTGAGAGCATCACAAACTCCCACAGGGCCCCAAAGTCACAGGAAGTTCATGCAAACTGCTGGGAAAGGCAGGTGCAAGGCAGCAGTGTCCTGTCGTCGTATAACTGTCTGTGACTGTCTGTATGTCTGTCTGTACTGTCTGTCTGTCTGACTGTCTATCAGTACTGTTCTGTCTGTTCTGACTGTCTGTCAGTACTGTCTGTGAGTCTGACTGTTCTATCACGTACTGTCTGTCTGTCTGACTGTCTATCCGTACTGTCTGTCTGTCTGACTGTCTATCAGTACTGTCTGTCTGTCTGGACTGCTATAGTACTGTCTGTCTGTCTGACTGTCTATCAGTAATGTCGTCTGTCTGACTGTCTATCAGTACGTCTGTCTGTCTGACTGTCTATCATGTACTGTCTGTCTGGTCTGACTGTCTATCAGTTACTGTCTGTCTGTCTGACTGTCTACAGTACTGTGTCTGTCTGACTGTATCCAGTACTGTCTGTCTGTCTGACTGTCTCATCAGTACTGTCTGTCTGTCTGGACGTCTATCAGTACTTGTCTGTTGTCTGACTGTCTATCATACCTGGCTGTTGTTCATTGACGTCTATCAGTACTGTCTGTCTGTCTGACTGTCTATCAGTACTGTCTGTCTGACTGTCTATCAGTACTGTCTGTATGTCTGACTGTCTATCGGTACTGTCTGTCTGTCTGACTGTCTATCAGTACTGTCTGTCTGTCTGACTGTCTATCAGTACTGTCTGTCTGTCTGACTGTCTATTTATACTGTCTGTATATGTGTGTGTGTCTGTATGTATGCATGTGTGTGAGTGCACTAGGTTCCGGAGTATGCATATTGTTAAAAAGGTGTCTGCAGGGTACACACCATCCTGTATTTTCGGGAATACTGAAGGCTTTTTTGGCCGTCCGTAAGAGATGTTCATTTGTCTGATTCAGAAAAATGGACGTCTCATGTGGCCACCTAAAAAAAACATTCAATGTTTCGGGCCGATCGACTGATACACTGAAATGACGGGTCAGAAAGCCAACGGTTATTGTGATGACCCACGGCAACTTTTGCCTCGACTAACAGTCCTTTGTCTTGCCAACCAGTGTGTACCCAGCCTTACACTCCTGACAAATAGTGCTGCAAAATTTTAGCTGCCTGTCAATTAAATGCCTTATTATCTTAAACTCTTCTGCAGTGTGCAGATTTGCTTTAAATGGTATTTTGACAATTTGTTTGTGTGATATGCGTGATGAGAAATTTCCTCTCCTAGTATTGCCTCATAGTGATTACTGGGAAGGTTGGCTCTTACAGAAAGTCAGGTCAGATGGAAGGGGGAGTGGTTAAAGAGGGAGGAGGATACTAAGCCATAGCAAAATAAATGACTGGATTGAAGAAATGCAACAACACATACACCTTAAAGTAAAGCTGGGTACACACATGAAAGATCTTCATGAAAGAAAATTACAGAATCTGCAACATTAACTCAGAGAAAAAAGTGAAAAGTCTATTAAAAAGTCCAAACTTTATTCCATATTAGTTCCCCAGCTGTCACAGCACATGTGGTGAGTCCCGATCCGCGACGCACGATGTGTACGAACGTCCGTTTCGGCCGATAATCGGCCTGTGTGTGGGCACTTTATCGGGAGAAATGGCCATTTTGTCGGGGATTGTTGCCCGACCAGCCGGGGCGGATCTCCGAATGAGTGTCCATTTCGGCCAATAAAGGGCCCACTCACAGGGCGATTATAGGCCGAAACAGATGTTCGTACACATCATGCGTGATCGCCCGTGTGTAAGAAACCTTTAGTGCTGCAGCTACTCAACGAAACCTTATTGTTAGGTGAGAATAATCAATCCAATCCAAGATCGGTTGCGATAAAACATTGCCACGTTTCTTCCTGCCTGACTTTAATGAATTAGTCCGTCAATTGCTTATAAAGAATTAAAACCCCCCCATGTATCAAGCCTAGGATACACTGTGCCCATTTTAAATTATTTTTATGATTTCTTAATATAAAAGTAATAATTTACTGTCCCTTTAAACATAACCAGATATAGGTAGATTATTGCTGTGTGTCCAGGCCTTCCTGTAATAGAGAATATCTACCGTCCCCCTGGCACTGAGCACGAGTGACTTCTATCAATATGCTAATCAGTCACACACACCTTCCTTTAGCAGCTTGTGGCTCTCATGTCAATAGCACATAAGCCTTTATTTTGCATTGCAAATGGCCGTGTGATGTTCATCGCTTGATTTGGATTTGCAATGTGGCAGATTTAAGGCCACGTTACAATGTCGTATTTGCATTTATTTCACTCAGTAAACGTAAAAGAAGGCGACAGGTAATAGGATGTGGGGATTTTAGGTTTTTATATTGATTCCTCTTCTGTGTTACATCATTGATATTCCCAGTATATATAAAATTTCGTTAAAGAAAAATGATGTTATCGCTGCAATAACAACACAATTGTTATGTTACACAGTGATTGTTATTTTACACACTGATCATTATTCTACACACCAATCATTATTTTACACACCAATCATTATTTTACACACCGGTCATTATTTTACACACCAATCATTATTTTACACACCAATCATTATTTTACACACCAATCATTATTTTACACACCAATCATTATTCTACACACCAATCATTATTTTACACACCGGTCATTATTTTACACACCAATCATTATTTTACACACCAATCATTATTTTACACGCCGATCATTATTTTACACACCAATCATTATTTTACACACCAATCATTATTTTACACACCAATCATTATTTACACACCAATAATTATTTACACACCAATCATTATTTTACACACCGTCATATTTACACCCAATCATATTTTACACACTGATCATTATTTTTACACACCATCATTATTCTACACACCAATCATTATTTTACACACCGGTCATTATTTTACACACCAATCATTATTTACACCAATCATTATTTTACACCCATCATTATTTTACACACCAATATTTTTACACACATCATTATTTTACACACCAATTACTACACAAACATATTTAAACACCAATCAATATTTTTACACACCGATCATTATTTTACACACCAATCATTATTTTACACACCAATCATTATTTTACACACTGATCATTATTTTACACACCAATCATTATTTTACACACTGATCATTATTTTACACACCAATCATTATTACACACTCATATTTTACACACCAATCATTATTTACACACAATCATTATTTTACACACCAATCATTATTTTACACACCAATCATATTTTACACACAATCATTATTTTACACACCAATCATTATTTTACACACTGATCATTATTTTACACACCAATCATTATTTTACACACCAATCATTATTTTACACACCGGTCATTATTTTACACACCAATCATTATATTACACACCAATCATTATTTTACACACACCAGTCATTATTTACACACCGATCATTATATTAACACACAATCATTATTTTACACACCAGTCATTATTTTACACACCGATCATTATATTACACACCATAATATTTTCAAACCAGTCATAACCATCATTATTTACACGATACATTATATTCACACCAATCATTATTTACACACCAGTCATTATTTTACCACAACGATCATTATATTACACACCAATCATTATTTACACCACCATTCTTTCATTATTTACACACCCTTCCGATCATTATATTACACACCAATCATTATTTTACACACCAGTCATTATTTTACACACCGATCATTATATTACACACCAATCATTATTTTAACAACAGTCATTATTTTACACACCGATCATTATATTACACACCAATCATTATTTTACACACCCGTCATTATTTTACACACCGATCATTATATTACACACCAATCATTATTTTACACACCAGTCATTATTTTACACACCGATCATTATATTACACACCAATCATTATTTACACAACGGTCATTATTTTACCACCAATCATTATTTACACACGATCATTATTTTACACACCAGTCATTATATTTACACCCAATCATTATATACACACCAATAATTTTACACACCAGTCATTATTACCACACACATTATATTACACACCAATCATTATTTACACACCAGTCATTATTTTACACACCGATCATTATATTACACACCAATCATTATTTTACACACCAGTCATTATTTTATACACCAATTATTTTACACAACGGTCATTATTTTACACACACAATCATTATTTACACACCAATCATTATTTTACACACCAGTCATTATTTTATACACCAATAATTTTACACCACCGGTCATTATTTTACACACCAATCATTATATTACACACCAATCATTATTTTACACACCAGTCATTATTTTACACACCAGTCATTATATTACACACCAATCATTATTTTACACACCAGTCATTATTTTACACACCAATCATTATATTACACACCAATCAGTATTTTACACACCAGTCATTATTTTACACACCGATCATTATATTACACACCAATCATTATATTACACACCAATCATTATTTTACACACCGGTCATTATTTTACACACCGATCATTATATACACACCAATCATTATTTTACACACCAGTCATTATTTTATACACCAATAATTTTACACACCGGTCATTATGTACACACCAAGCATTGAGTTCGGACCATCTATACACATCAGTATGTACACACAATCATTATTTTATACACCAATAATTTTACACACCAATCATTATTTTACACACCAATCATTATTTTACACACCAATCATTATTTTACACACCGATCATTATATTACACACCAATTATTATTTTACACACCAATCAATATTTTAAACGCCAATCATATTTTAAGACATAACTTTAACTACATTTAATTGTTTTTAATTCCCTGGATGAATCACTGAGCATGTCTGAAGTCACTGAGCTAGGGGAGGCGGCATTTCTGTACTTTGCTTTTCTGTTCCTTTAATTTTGCTTCTTTGGTTTGAAATAACTTTGAAAGACAATTGAAATGTTGTTTTAATTAGCAGTTTCTGTAATAAAAAAATATTTTTTAATATCCTTTAATTCTTTAATTCTGTTCATGCTACCCAACAAGGTTCCTTAACCTCAGCTTCAAGAACCGAGGGCTGTATTTATAAAGGATCCATATCCATATCCATATAGTGTAACTAGGAATCACTATAGGGCCCCCTACCTGCTTCATCTAAAGTAACGCCCCTGATCCAGATCAGTAATTAGCATTATCAATCCTTTTACTGTCCACAGTGGTATTTTACGATGTGGCCTGTTGGTTACTTATTTTTAATGCGTTGTCATAAAATAACGCCTTCACCGGGCAGATACTGGGCAGTATCAATATAACAGACAGTATTGGTATCCTTTATAAATACTAAATACCGCATATGTTTAACACCCTCATTTCAAAGAACCCCATACCTGGCACACACAGGATGACATCTTCAATAGTTTCGATGGAGAGGGGTTAACATGCCCTTTAAGATAAGTTGTATCAAAAAAGTCCCATTTTCCTGAAGGCCAGACATAAACTATTGAATATGGATTTTGTCACTGATACACTGTGTGGCTGTCAGACTGTGGATAATGTGCAAATTACTTACGGAATTTAACCAATCAAAGAGGTGCAGCTGCTAAAAAAATAATTGCCAGCGAATTTCTATTAGGATGATACTGAATGAAAGAAAGACTGGGTTACATTATATAAGATCCAGATGGTCTTAGGTCAGCACTGATACACAGCTATTGGTCATGTGCTTGGTGATCCAGACTCAACCTTCAATTAATTGTTACCTGGCTGCCAAGGTAGGTGTTATAAAATGTTAAACTCAACAAACATTTGAAGGACTGTACCCTTGTTGCTCCACCCCCCTGTTGGCCCAGGGCCTAACCAATAAGAATACCTGCTCTGCAAGTAGATCTTATTTTATGGAGTACAGACTGAGGTGGGGGCAGAGCTTAGGCTGGGTACACACTGAGGGACTATTTGTCCCAACCGAGCGCTCGCTACGAGCGAGTGCTTGACGGGGACAAATGTCCGTCGGTCGTGGAAAATTCGGCCATGGACGCTTTATCGGCCGTTCGTTCAGAGACCATTTGGAGGAGGCAGCATTCGCACGTAGTTTGGTTCTTGCACATGATTTTGGTAGTTGTCCGGTTCTCCCATAACACTGCAGCCACTCTGTACGGACATAGGAGAGGGGAGTGTCCCTCCCGCCAGCACATCATCTTGCAGATTCATGTTTGGGGATCGTTACCTTATCCACCGGGTGAATCTCTGAACAAACAGCCGCTTTGGGCGATAAAGTTCCCATAAACGGCACGATTATCGGCAGAAACAGACGTTTGAACACATCATGCGTCGCGGGTCGGCACCCACTGTCGCACATGTGTATGAACCTTAAGTAATGAAATCTGCTTTAGTTCTCCTTTGACTACAGAGATCTGCTGTACGATATGGCTGTCTTTATTAGCTTTATCCTACAGATTAGGGGCTTCAATGAATGAGCAACCATATGATTTATTAAATATCCCTGAAAACCTACCGCCGGCCAGATGTCAACCCCATCAAGAGACAAAGAGGCAATGATGGCGACTCGCCAAATCGAAAGTGTGGGCCGTGCCGGTAGAATCCATTTAACCAGCAAAGATGAGCACCGATAAATAATGAATGTCTATGGGAAACTGCAATTCGTTATCTCTGGATTACCCTGGAAAGACTCACAGGGAGATTCAATAAAAGTTCTTATCATTAAAAATGGTGCTAATTTTGCCCAAACCAATCAAATCTTATTTAACATTTGAAAGCTAACGTCTGATTGGTTGGGGCAAGGTTTGTAAGGTGGCATTTTTTTTGTTGGTGGGGAAGGTCGGTATAAAATTTCACACCTTCTATTGCACCAGCCCCTATGTCCGCCATTGTGACACCATATAACAGACTCGAGTCTGGTATAATAAAAGAAATGTGCGGAGAGGTTAACACAGGGTTAAGGAAGGGGGAGGCGAACGAACCAGACACATTATTAACACTACTGGTTCTTGTCTGATTTTTTTCCATTCATTCTCTGTACAAATATTTTCTGTGTTCGCCATCTGCTCTGATTTCCGGAAACATCTTTAATCTGTTGCATAAACAGTCCCTAAATCTGTCTTGCTCTATTCAGCGCCTCCGATTAATAACCTGCATTTCTAGAAATGATTTTGGAATTTTTATCGGCGAATATTGACTTACGTTGGATGGTTTACTGACATTTGTTGCCCTTTAAAAAAATTTCAAAATTTTAATTCCCCCTCCTCCTCATAGTAATATAACAGCCAATCAGATTTTTGCATTTGTAATCCTTAATGCGTTGGAATTCCAACTGCTGCCTTGTTGCTATGGGATACAGGCCAATTACAAACTTAACTATATTTGTACATTGTTATTGAATGTGCGTGTTTTAAACCGGGAAGGCTGATTGCCGGCTGCGTGGGATGTAATTCGCATCTCCCTACCCAGGGCTCCGGGGTTTTTTTTTGTATTCACATTGTCCATATTCCAAAACCCAGCGTGGGAAGTTTGATTGTGTAAACACACCAGGAGCTTCCCTTGTCTGTTCTGAAATACAGACCGAGGGGGAATAGAAAATCTGATTATTATCCGCAAAGCAGCAAAAATGGAGAGGAATGAGCCTGAATGAATGGGGCGTCCTCACTCAGCGGGTCACAGATGTCAAATGAATATTTGTTCTGTTCGTTATGACTCGAAGATCCGAAAATCTGAAACCGGAACGCATTTTCGATCATTTTCTAAAATAGCCTGGAACGTTTGAAAATTCTCGAAAATATGATTGAAGACCATTTTCGAGTTTCCAATTGATGCTACTTTAGAAAATCATCGGAAATGGCCCCGTACATTCGAAAAGCATCGGAAATAGCCCCGTACATTCGAAAAGCATCGGAAATAGCCCCGTACATTCGAAAAGCATCAGAAATAGCCCCGTACATTCGAAAATTATTGAAAACGCCATCCGAAGTCCCGAAATCCAGACGATCCGTGAGATAACTGATATAATATTAGACCCAGATTTTGAAATACATTTTTAATAATTACAGTTATAGAAACAATTAGAGATGGGATCCAGGTCCGATACGAACCCGGATCCGACATGGAACCCCTCGGTTCTGAAAGATCCATCCGAATCCAGACGGAGCTATTTTGGATAATTTTCGAAAATACGACCTGAGACCACATTCGAGGTTTCAATTGTATTTTCAAAAATCTAATGTTCAAGGCTGTTTCGGAAAATTATCGAAAATAGCCTCGAACATTTGAAAATATGATCGGAAACTCGAAAGTGGGCTCCGATCGTATTTTCAAGGATTTTCAAACATTCAAAGATATTTTTAAAAATTATTGAAAATAGCTCCGTACTTTCGAAAATCTTTGAAAATTTGTTCAGTTTTGGGATCTTCGGATCTTTAGGATTTTCAAGAGATCTGGGAATCCGAAAACGGAACAAAACTATGTAATTTCAGCCATCTATAGAAACAACATGGTGCAGAGCTGCAGGGGGAGGATAATGAAGTGAACCTGATCTCAGCACAGCTCTGTGCGATGTGTTTTTCTCAATAGTGAACCTATTAATAAGGGAATGTTGCTTTGTGTAAACTATTAATCTGCAGCAACCAATCAAATGTTGTAGCCCAGTGCGAATTAACAGCATGAGCAAAACGTTTCCATCTTATATTGCAGGCACTTAAATCTCAAAACATTAGTGAGAACGTAAAATGGCCCTTTCGTAACATACAGGGGTGTAACTGCAGGGGCCCGGGCTCCCTCATGAGATTGGAGGTTGGGCCCTGGCCCCCTCTTCACAATCAGATGTTTTTAGACTGATTACGCATATGAATGAAACATACGTGCGATCAGCTGTTTAAAAGGCCGGACCTGAACTTACCCTCCTACCGTCCAGCCCCCCCTGCGGTCGCAGTAGTTACACCACTGGTAAAATATTTACAAATGTATGCAAATAGTAAACATACCTAAAGCATCCACAATGGGTTGCACCATGTGTTATTTTAGGGTGGGGACAAGCTGCATCTTGTATTATGGGGACAATAGGTGAATTTCGAGTGTTAAATTTTAAAACAGAATTTCTACATTTTCCGGGATTTATCACTAATAGAGACGTAAGGGATATTTATAAATCACCATTACCACGGATCTGCATTTGATGCATGGTAACATAACGCTGTTGGAATGGAAGTAATTAATATTAGTCACCCGTGCCGTCATGTAACGCCCATATTGTGAAAAAAACGCATCATTTATCAAATGGCTAATACCGCGTAGAACTTTACTAAACCGATATTTGATATTGCGTGCGGTATTTTACACGGTGATACGAGAATACTTTTAAAATGGTATTTTATGGAAGTGATAAAGGCGCGGTATTACTATTTTGTTGTGCGGTGCCTTTAAGAATATACGCCTTCGTGTTCCAGTGCGAATGAGCCTTTCGCCTTTATCTGGCTGGTGAGCTGGAGTTAACTAATGACTAACTGACTTTTCTATAAACAAGATAAGGTGCTTTAACGGTCCCTTCTGTGACATACCAGCGCCTGCTAGTAACCTCACATGACTACAGGCCTCGTAGCGAGGAATCTCTGTTCAAACGCTGAACGCCATTGCCCAGTGAGACGATAGTAATTGAGATATCATCCGGCTGGATTAATTACTGCTGCCGTGTTATTGCTCCAGTCTTATTCTCTGACGTCACCTGGCACTTCTTAGCCTCTCTGTAATCCAGTAATACATTAATCCCGCTGCGGGCTGTCAGTTTGTCCTATTACCTCAAGGTCTTTTCTATTTTATAATTTAGGTCTTAGGGAAAAAAATCTCTACCATGGAGACGCTACAATAATTCGGATTCGTCGTTACCTCGCGGATTAGGCGAAATCATTATTATAACCCCTCCTCCTTTTAAAAAAATGATTATATATTATATATGGACAGCGCGTTGGGATTGTCTGTGCTCTCTTACCCACATGACCTAGTGCAGATGTTAAATAATAAGCAGCTTGTTCCTTAGTACCAATTGAATTTCTGCAATTTTTTTAATTCCAAAAACCATACAAGGATTCCTATCAATCAGGGATTGGCAAACTTTTGGCTCTCCATATGTGTGAAAACTACAACTCCCAGCATTCCAGGTAATGCCCTTGTTGTACTGTTGATGGATCAAAAAAGCCAAAATTGGTCTACAACCGGATGTGGTCATGCACTTCGGCTGAGGCCCCACTATAACGCACCATGCGGTTGTGTGCACGCTTTCTGTGTGTTGTTGCACGTCGTTCCGTGTTTGCGCATGCGCTTTTGTAATTTAACATTGTAAAAACCCATGCATTTACGTAAAAAAAGTGCACACAAAATGCAAATGGACGCGCAATCGCATGCGTATCGGAAATAGCGTGAATTTTAGCTTTCCCGTGATTTCCAATTTAGACAAAATCGCATGTGCAAAACGTGTTAGTGTGGCCTAGCCCTTCATGTGTGCAATAATGTAAAAGCCTCACAGAAGGTAAAGCATTAACTTAAGGGTTACCATGGAAAAGTGGAAGTGACCCAGATTTCATACACTATGCTTCTATCTTTCTTCCTCCCATTATGTACACCTCTTACTAAAATGGAAAAATGCAACTTCCTCCCGAAGCATGTGCATTTGTGGTTTACTTCTCCTTTAAACCATGTCAACCACTGCGTAATGTTCAGAAAATACCCGTCTGTACTGTACAGAGCAAATCGGCTTCCTCTGTAATTTTCACTATGGGAATAACAAGCCTAGGAGTCTAAGTGGTTTGTTGACATCACCGTTACAGGCTGCATTCATTCCTTGTGGTTTCTGAAGTCTCTCTTATTACCTCACTGATGTCATTTGAGTAGAGACTTCTGAGAACACTGCCCTTGGAATATCACTGACAGACAGTGGGGGGGTTTAAAGTTCAGGAACGATAACAAAAGGTAAAATCCAGATTCTGCAAACAAACAAGGCTGTACATGGTGACAGATAATGCATTAATTAAAGGGAAGGTAAAGGAGCAATGCCTTACCTCCCATTCTACAATTAATTGAGCAGCAGGAGCCAGGGACAATTGTAAGTTTATTTACCTTTCGTGCGATCCACCGATGCAGAGATGAAAATCTCCGACCGCATCCTGGTTCTAATCCTCTATAGCATGCCTTATTACTCAAGCGCAATATAGAGGGTTAGAACCAGGAAGCAGTTGGATATTTTTTATCTTATCAAGTGAAATATTCATTTACTAGTGTTTATGTCAACACTGTCTAGTGAACCAGAAGGCTGACCTAACAGTGGCAGCTGAACCGGAGGGCTCACAGGCTGCTGAACTGGAGGGCTGATCTACGGTAATGCTATCTGCTGAACTGGAGTGCCGACTTAACACTGCTGAATTGTAAGCCAGTTTTAAGTAAGTTTTCTAGTTCTCCAGCCACTGTTAAGTCAGCCCTCCAGTTCAGCAGTCAAGTTTGTTATCCCTCCAGTTTAACAGCTAGTATTAGTAAGCCATACCACAAAAAGATAAAGGGTGGGTTTAAAATTTTGGTTCTGGTGCCAAAAAGTTAAAAAATGCCCCTGCCCCAACATCTCTATAATAAATACTGAGCAGTTTGAAACTGGGTTTGTGGTTGGGGGGTACATTACTTATAACAAGGTTTCTTTAGGTGGATTTTCCCACAATGTTGCAGATTTCGGATGTGATGGTGACCAATATTTGCTGGTTAAGAATTAAAAAATCCATTCAGGCAGATTTACATTTAATGATTATTTGTTCTTTCAGTTCCATGTAATTAACCTATAAATAATAAAGTTCAGAGATTTGGGGATTTCCTCATTGTATTCACCAGCTGCACATCTGACATCTGTGCTTCTTTAGTATTTCATTCAATGATCTATGAACTAAGGGTACTTTGGGATACAATCAACTGATGCCAATTTTACATCAGTGACCTTACTCAGTTTATTTTCTATTGGCGTCTGTGCAGGTTAAAGGGTAACCGTGGTATCCATTTTTTCCAAACAAATTAGTTATATTAACGTCTTCCGTAAGACCATATAAAAGAAATGAACTCTAAACCAAATCTCTAGGTAACATTTGTGAGAAGTTATTGCTGAACACTTCCTTTGTTCAGCCATGTGACCAGCCTCTGCCTCCATTAATAGACCCCCTCTCAACTGTCATTTTTTTAGGTCTGTGCAGGTACTTTCCAGCAGGTCTTAAGAGAGCATGCTCTCTCCACCACTGGGGCGGAGAAGCAGAGAGTCAGTTGATATCACTTCATTACTAGAAGCAGGAAATTTTAACATTTCTTACAACGTCTCACAGGCTGCGGCCAGAGATATGATCCAGGCTCTCATTTAACACAACTTGTTCGGAGACCACATCGGTGTTCCTCCCACCATTCTCTGTCATTTATCTCTCACAGAAATTATACCCACCAGAAATTAAAGCAAAGACTGAGACTGCTGTGTTACAAGGCAAATGTTTACTGTCATTAAAAT
Source organism: Hymenochirus boettgeri (assembly GCA_019447015.1). Taxonomy (NCBI): domain Eukaryota; kingdom Metazoa; phylum Chordata; class Amphibia; order Anura; family Pipidae; genus Hymenochirus; species Hymenochirus boettgeri. The sequence continues at coordinate 252,710,924 of CM033472.1, read as the reverse complement.
ATAAGAAATAAAGGGATCAGCTCATTAGAACTAATGACATCCACCAACACATGAATGAAATGAAAAATCCCACAACTGGTGCTCCAGTCTGGTTAATGGTAAGAGCAGTACTTCCTATACATTCAGGCACACATTACATGTACAGTTAAAGGGGCTTAGTTTAGGCTGTGTACACTCCAGCCAGTTTGTACTTTAGACAGATTACCAACCGTGAAATACAATGGTGCTGTCAACATTTTGGTTTGACCGATCTCGTGACCCATGTAAAAAAATGTCCAATATGGTTTTTTTTTTTTTGTGCAATTCTGGAGAAACAAGTGAGGTTGAAAAGCTTGGTTGCAGCGAAAGTTTTCACCATTTTTTTGTCATTGTTGTTCCGATTAACTGAAAATTTGGTGAGCCAGCAGATGATCCAGCCAAAATATCAGACAGTCTATAGTTTAGTTTAACCAGAACAATTCCAAAAATCAAGAATAGAATGTTGATTATGTTCCTTTCCTCTATAAAGGTGATAATCTAGAAAGATCTGACAGACTAAAGCTGGGTACACACAGTAACGATAAAGCCCCGATACCGTCGGATCCGACGGTATCGGGGCTTTATCGTTACTGTGTGTACGTTCGTTTCCCGAACGACCGCCGCGGCGCGAACGATCGGGTCGGCCGACGCTCGTTCGGGAAAGGCCGAAAATTTCCATCGGCCGCGCTAGACTCCTATAGGAGTCTAGGCGCGGCCATGGAAACACACAGTCCCGAGCGTTCTCCCTATAGGGAGAAACGCTCGGGACTGTGTGTATGCAGATCTTTGAAAGATGGCAGACAGGATCTTGCAGATCCTGTCTGTCATCTTTCAGAAATCGTTACTGTGTGTACCTAGCTTTAAGCCCCGTACAGACATGCAAATTTGCACACTACACCCAACTAAGGAGCGGAACGTGTGGCATAGTTTGTTTGGCATATTTGGTGATAGGTCGGGTTAGATCACATAATATGCTTGCCAAATTGCTACATGTGTCGCTGGCTCATTAATCGGGTGTCTGGGTAAAATGCACTTTAAATTGCATGGCATATTGATTTGGATCCGCTTTTTTCATGAGCTTCTATTAAGGGCAAATGGATCGCAAAAAGTGAACATGTTAGAAAATCGCAATGGATTGCATCTCATACAGTGGGGCCTACTTCCCGTAATTTACATTATAAATAAAAAGTTATTGCTGATTGCAAAGCACAAACGGAGCAAAAACAGGTTACTGTGGCCTAGCCCTTATGTCTTTTAAGGGCTAGACCACACTAGTGTGTTTTTCATGCATTTTGTGCTCGTGGTTGCTCTCGCAATTTTCGTGAAACTGAAAATCGTGGGACTGTAAAAATTCCTGCGATTTCGTGTCTGTTCGCGTTCTAGTGATGCATGCGTTCACCATTTTTGGTGCATTAACGCATGCATTTCCATAACAGGAAATGGCAAAATGACAAAAAAAATGAAAAGGACAAAACATTTTGTGCACGATTCCTGTGCGTTGCAGTGTGGCCTCGGCCTTAGTGTGTCTGTGTGCTGGCGGTCAGATGGTTCTTAGGATGGAAGGTAAATTTTGCCCGTTACTGGAAACTATACTTCTTCCAATCTATCACTGTACAATCTTTTTGTTGATCTGTTCCCCATTTCTTTGGGTATCTTTACCAACATCTTACATTTCATCTGTCATTCAAGTGCCTAATTATCATAAACTTTTCTGCTGTGTGCTGTTTTACTATAATGGGAATAGTGATAGTTGGTATGTGTGACTCAGTTTACTGAGCATGCTTGACGTTTCGGAAAGTCATGTCTCTGTTTAAGAGTGGAACAGGAATATTTAGGCTAAGTAGAACAAGCACTGGATTGAAGGCATGCAGCAGCACACACACCTAAGAGTAAGAGCTACTTACATGCATTTATAAATTAAGACGAGGCAAAGTCATTTTTACTGCATAGTTGCCCTTTAACAATATACGTTCCAATTGCATTCACACGTTTTCTTCTAAATTTCCAGAAATAACAAAAATGATTCAAGTGTTAGCAGAAAAGTGCTAATTTAGCACTGCTTTCTAATAAGGCATTTTTTATTAAATCCATAGGAACGTCAGGATGCCTGGAAGGAACCAGTAGCGCAGTCACTTATGGCAAGGATTCTCCCCGGGTTTTTCCTGTTTCACATATTTGGTGCAAGCCAGTTAAGGAATTTCATTGCAACCTCAAATCCAAGGAAACATGCCTAGAAAAACACAATAAACATCAATTACATTTACCAAGTTATCATCCATTCATTTAACTTTATATTCTAGATATATTTTGCGCTGTTAAATTACCATCGGTTACATCATAATAAAATCAAATTCCCCCCTTCTTACTTATTGTGTGAATATTAAACATATCCCCCAAAGAATTAGGACATATAGCATGAATAAAGCCTCGTTATAAGAGATTAGCATTAGAGGTGCAAAAGTTTTCCGGTGTTGTTAATCTACAATAACCAATCAGATTTTAGCTCTATTGCAGTTCGATTAAAATCTAATTGGTTGCTGTAAAATTATAGCACAGGTAACTGCTTATTACATACATGTGAAATATTGGTAAAAATAACAATGCTTTCCAACCTGCTAACATACACGTATTGGACCATTATCTGCTATGGTTTTCTGCCATACAAAAGTCCTAACCACAGGGTTTCCTGGGTAATGGAGTCTGGTATTTACAGATAAAATGAAATCGTAACAGTCAGGTCGGAAAGGTTATGAAAATATTTACATAAATAGCTGTCAAGGTCTCCGGCTGTGAACTTGTATTAAAAGTGAATTTAGACCCTAAATAACGTCCCTCTGTGTAATCCCATGTCTGTGTAAAAACACGATACAATAACCAGTAACATTTATATGAACATCATTTATACATAATGGAAAGGCTGTAAATCGAATGGATTGTAATCTGGAAGAACATTCTAGTGTTTCTTTTCACACCCACAGACTTCCAGGTTAGGTGGGGTGGATAGCTTAACTTCTAAGGGTGGGGGGGGCCACAATCAAAACCGGTGGTGGGTCCACTCTCCAAATCCTAGATTACTTGGACTATGGGCCCTGGACTAGTGTGGCACTCAGGATTTGTCCTCTGCAGTTGACACTCCCACGGACGGCTGGCAGCCCTGGTCCCAATGCAGATCAGTGAAATTTACTTCATTAGTATTCACAATCTCATTAGAATGAATGTCCTCATTGGTATGCACACCCTCATTAGTATGCATGACCCCAGCCAACCAAATGACTGCACACTCTCAAAAGAGTCACAGATTTTTGAAATTCCCATTAAGGGCTAGGCCACACTGCTGCGCTTTTTTTGCGTTTGCATTTTTTCATATCATTGAAAACGCAGCAACGCACCGAAAATGCGCGTTTTCGGGTGCTTTGTGATTTGCGTTCCGCATTTGAAATCGCATGCGTTTTTCAATACTTAATAAAAAAACGCATGTGCAAACGTAATGAAATAGCATGCGATTGCGTTGCAGTGTGGCCGTGCCCTAAAACCAAGCCTTACGGAGCGCTTTAGAAAGGATTGTGTGCTCTCTGTGGATCTCCCCATAGATTTGCATATTACTGTCTTTATAAAGGATACAATTGAATTGTTATGGAAAGTAAACCGTGTGTTTCATGAAGGTGTCAGGAATTGCGTCATTTTTTTTGTTATAATGTTTAACTTTTACACGTTTAGAAGTGTCAAATTGTTTTTACGGTTTACATAGGTGACGAAGGGCATTCACTTGGTATTCATGTAAAACTTGCTGCTGGGGGGGGGGGGGATCTACTAACAGGAGGCTGTGAATAAACAGTTGGTGATTGGGATTGTGTAACATGCGGTGGCTTTAGCTGCAAAACTAGAGCATTTCATAACCTGTACAGCTAAGTTTGGGTAATTTCCAGCCATACTGCCATAGACTGATATATTATTGTCTGATCGAGGCCCCGAATATCGATCAGCCTAAATCTCCGCCCATCCCAATAATGAAATTGGGCCGATCTGATTGGCAGGCACCATACATGATGCAATAAGTAATAGTTGCCCTGATAAGATAGCTGCGTCTACGGCCTTCATTACTGTAATCAGGATCTATAATGGAACAGTCAGCTGTAACCAGCACATTGCTATTAAAGGATACTGTAACCAGAAAAAAACTTCAGAGTTTACTGGGGACATAGGAGAGATATTGCAACTTCTACCTCCCATTCTTACTTAAACACAAGCTCTTTCCATCCTAACATGGAAGCACACGTTACAGGAGTTAGGGCGATTTGGAGGAAACTTAAATCTTGACTACTTTTCAACTACGGCTTATGGAGACTAAGTAAGTTACCCTTCCTATTTACAGGACACCAAGGACACACTTTCAATCCCAGTCTTATTACAGAGGACACACACACATAAATCATGTGTTATCTAAGGCTTGGTCTGGCATGTGGGTAATTAATGGCCGATCACCCATATTTAAATAACATTTACAATTAACTGAAATATCAACTTTTACACTTTTATCTAGACTGATGGATTGCGGATTGGCAGAAATGTCAGTTCATAGGGATAGTCCGTGTGTACTGTGATATCAAACATAAAAACATGTACATTTCCCAGAAGTCTCTTTTCTTTAATCACCTTATATTACACAGGTCTGAAGCTTTACATGGAGTTCTACACATAGAATAAATATATTATGTGCCCTGTCCCCTTACCGCATTGGCTGGAAAAGCTCGAAGCATGACCGGTGTGAAGCCTTTGTACAGAGATCTTATACCTTCCTCTCGTACAAGTTCTCGAAGGACATCCCTGAACCCATTTGGATACTTTCCTGCTGGTGCTTTAATACAAATATAAAAATAGGATAATATTGAATATTTACATTGATCAGGAGAAACATGGTATTATTAACTAGCCCTGGTCGCATGGCAGTTTCAGCCGACTAATCGCCCATACAAGGCACGATAGGCGGCTAAAAGGCCCGTTCATACACATCATGTGTCGCAGGTTGGCCTCCTCAATTTCATGCATGTATGAGCCTTTATCAATAACATTGATACTTTTTTCGGTTGATCATTCGGTCTTCTATGGACTATGGATGTTTCAACCCAGCTGACTGGTCGTTAGCATTGACGAAAATATCATCCCATGTGTACCCTTGTCTTAGATCTCTAACTATTAGTGGCCACCTTAAGTCTGTTCACTTTACTGCCATATCTAAAGCTGGGTACACACAGTACAGATTTCTGAAAGATGACAGACAGGATCTGCAAGATCCTGTCTGCCATCTTTCAAAGATCTGCATACACACAGTCCAGAGCGTTCTCCCTATGAACTTCATAGGAGAACGCTTGGGACTGTGTGTTTCCATCGGCCACGCTAGACTCCTCTATAGGGAGTCTAGCGCGGCCGATGGAAATTTTCGCACTTTCCCGAATGAGCGTTCGGCCGACCCGATCGTTCGGCGGCCGCGCGCTCGTTCGGGAAACGAGCGTACACACAGTAACAATAAAGCCCCGATACCGTCGGATCCGACGGTATCGGGGCTTTATCGTTAATGTGTGTTGCATACACTGTAGTAACAGTGTAGTATAGATATGTGTGGGAGCAGTGTAAATAGTAAACGTAATGGCACCTGAGTTTGTAGTATATGGACAGATGGAAATCAAATAAGATATTTTTGTAACTAATAAAAAGTGGGGATATTTAACTAGCGCTGGGTCCGGTAAGGGGTATCTTGTAGTTCCGCGTGACATTGTCGGTAGCTGAATAGCATAGTGTCAATAGTAATTTCTGGTACTTGCTTGACTACTAGAGACAGTGTATAGTATAGTATAGTGTAATAGTCCATATGTGTAACAATAGTGCCAAAGTATGGTAGATTGTATTCTGTGATAGTGTCCTATAAATATAGCATCTGTACACAAATCGTCTATTAGGTATACTTTATAGGACCGTGATTTAAGTATAGTGTTTGTAAAAGTGTACATAGTACCGTTGGTATAATTTGTAGTATATTGACGTTCGTACTCCTATAGTGGTATGTAATTAGTGTACCTAGTACAGTAATAAGGTATATTGTGGATATGAAGTGTAGTATAATATATGTAGTGTACATATATATTAGGGGATAATTCGTAGATAGTGAACAGTGTGTAGATATCGTGACATGTAATATACTTGATACTAGTACGTAATGGTATGAAATTGTGTATATGAATAGGGTCGTATAATAAAAGCTAGGATCACACTAGTAATTATGCGTTACCCTTGTAGTTCGCATACAAGTGTAAGGTACGTAAGACAAATATCGTTTCTGTACTAAATAGTGTCCAATGTACAGATTGGTATCTTGGTTAGTATAGTGACCCGTAGGCGTGAGTAAGAATACATCATAGTCTAGTGTATCTAGTGTACCAATGGTAAGTCAGTCTGTATCTTGTAGTTAGAGCAGGGCTAGTGTATATCATCATATCGATGTACTGTACTATAGTGTACAATTGTCAGTATGTAAATTTCGTAATAGTGATAGTGTCTTAATCATATAAGTGTAAATGTAAATATCAGCTGTACAATCGTCCCGTGCTGGTATATTTGTCTAATACAGTGCCAGTGTGTATCAGATGTGTCCAATGTAAATATAGTGTGGACATCGTCCCAAGTATGGTCTATTGTATTCTAGTGTACAGTGTAGTATACATATTTATAGTTTGTACTATAGTGTAATGGTGAATTATTATGTATATTGGTAGTATAGTGATAGTGTATTCCTAATATAGTGTATTTAATATAGTTTACACTGTCAGGTAGTGGTATCACTTGTAGTACTGTGACAGTGTCGTATAATATAGGTGTTTTAGTATAAATCGTGGACAATAGTACAGATGTATAGTATACGATATGTAGACCAGTGGTAGTATAATATGGTTCATGTAATATAGTGTACAATAGTACAGTTACTGGTCTATTATACGTCTAGTGACATGGAGTATCATCAGTCTACGTGTATATAAGTGGTATCATAGTCGTGTGGTACATTGTATATAGTGACCAGTGGTAGTATCTATAGCATAGTGGTACATATATAATTATGTCGATTGATAAGTATAGTGGACCGTGTAGTATCCATATAGTGTTTTTATATGTGTACAATAGTCGTAATGGTCTATTGTAGTATCTGATAGTGACGTAATAATAAGCATAGTTGTACACCATAGTATCTTATAGGTATACTTGTTATCGTGCCAGGTGTATTAATAGCTAGTGTAATGTATAATAGTGTACAATAGTACAGGCATGGTATATGATAGTACTTGATAGTGGTCGTATAATCGTGTTTGTTATGTGTACAATAGTACAGTATGGTTATAATTGTGTAATAGTCAGAGTGGTAGTATAATCTAAGCACTAGTGTCCCATCGTATCTTAAGGTATAAATTGTATATCGTGACAGTTTTGTATAATCTAGTGTAATTTAATATACGTGTACAATCGTTACACGTATGGTCCTATTGTAGTATAGTGATGTGTAGTAAAATATAAGCATGTGTTACAATAGTATATTATGGTATACATTGGTAGGATAGTGACGTGTGTACTATATAGTGTACTGTAATATAGTGTACAATAGGACAGTATGGGTATACTTATAGTATAGTGATCGTGTATAAAAATGTGTTACTGTATCTGTGTCCATAGTCAGTCATGGTAATTGTGTATGTGATGTGTAGTATAATATCAGCTAAGTGTAAAAATAGTAATACTTTGAGTATAATTGTGTATCAGTGAAGTGGAGTAAATCTAGTGCTGTAAGATAGTGTACACTAGTACAGTAGGTATATTATAGTTCGTGATAGTGTCCTTATAATAGTGTTATGTTAATATAGTGTAGCAATAGGTACAGTATGGTAATATTGGTCGAATAGTGATAGTGTCGTAACCATAAACATATTGGAACAATATAGATTATTGTTCATTGTAGTATAAGTGACCAGTGCTAGTATAAAAATATTTGGTCCATGTAATTAGTGTACAATAAGTACAGTATGGTATATTATAGTATAGTGGATAGTGTAGTTAATATTGTTATGATATATAGTGTACCATAGTACATGGGGATTGTATATAGTATTAGTGTAGTATATATAGCCTGGTTGTCATCGTACGTATGGTATATTGTATTAGTGATAGTGTAGTATAACATAGTGTAACAATAGGATTTGTGGTATATTGTAGTTGTTATAGTGATCAGTGTAGTATAATATAGTGTCATGTAATATAAGATGTCATATCCATTCATAGTATATTATATAGTATATTATAGTGTGTAGTTACTAGTGTTATGTCATCTGTGCTACAATAGTCCAGTTGGTATCTTGTCGTTAGTGACAGTGTTCGTATCATATATTATAGTGACTCAGTGTACAATAGTCGTAGGGTCATATTGTATTAGGGGTGCAGTGTAGTAGTATATCGTATACTGTAATCTAGTGTACATGGTCTTTATGGACTTGTTATAGTGACCGTGTAGTATTAACAGGGTATGGTACGCATACCTCACACTTAACCTATCCATCGTAGTTGGAATTCGACACATACTAATTGTCTATATACTTCTGCCTATTGGGGCCTTTCAGCCTAGAGGTTTTACGCCCCTCTTTACAAATTAAACTAACGCTGAGTTTCAGCTCATTCTACTTTGCTGTTGAATTCTGTTGACCAGAATATAACACCCTATCGTTAGATTTTTGTAGGACTAATACATGTTAATTATTATTAACACCTTATCATCTCTGATCATTGAGTTAAATGCCTGAAGAGGACTCACTGACCAAAACGCTTTTGTTTTTCCCAAACAATAGGAGTACCCACAGCGGAGCTGCTTTACTACACAATAACCAGGTCAGGAGGGAACACCAGGACAATCATCAGCTAATTGGCCATTGGCCGTCTGAGACCTTCCTTTTCCCATGCTTCTTGTAAGTACTGGTTTCTTTCTGGACTGGTGTGCCAATGTCCACCCTCATTAACCGATAATCGGCTGAAAGACGGACCTTTACATGTTTTCACGATAGGATTTGTAAGACAACACTAATCATGCCTGGTTTCTCTATGGAGCATTATCCAGCTTACACCTAAATAGAAGGAGAATATACCTGCAGATCAACAGGAACTAAACCAACTAGATTTTCAATGGGGTCCACAGAATAACTTTCGCTAATAGATACAGGCAGCGGGAACTGTACTACATTCCATATCTAAGAAAGCATCTTATCCAAACTTGGGTATGAACTTGCTGCTAATAGACATTGGCACCAATATCTATATCCAACTGGGTATGGACCTTGTCATGTCTAATAGACGGGCACCATAATTCTATCTCCAACTGTAATGGGTATGGACTTGTCATGTCTATCAGACATGGCACAATATCTATACTCCAACTGGGTATGGGACTCGTCATGTCTAATACGACCTGGCACCATATCTCTATCCAACTGGGGTATGGACTCATCTGTTCTATGACTGGGCACAAATATCTATATGCCAAACGGGGTGTATGGACTCGTCATGTCTATAAGACATGGCACATTCTTATAGCCAAAACTGAGGTTGGACTAACTGATCATGGTCTAATGACTGGGTCCAAGCAACCAATATCTATCTCCAAAACTGAGGTATGGACTTCGTCATGTCTAATACACTGGGGCACCAATTCTATAGCCAAAGCTAGATTATGGCTTCAGTCATGTCTAATGAACCATGGCCACCAAAATATCTAGTTCCATACCTGGGGGGTATGTACTCGTCAATGTCTAATAGACATGGGCAAACCAATTCTATATCGCCAAACTGAGGGTATGGCTCTCATGTCCAATACCATTGCCCCCAATATCTTTATCCACACTGGGGTAGGACTCAGTCAGTCTAATAACATCGGCACCATATCTATACTCCAAACTGGGGTATGACTCGGTCATGTGCTAATACCCATGGCCACAATCTCTATATCCAAACTGGGGTCTGTACTCTCATGTCTAATAGACAGGTGGGGCACCCAATACTTATCCAAACACTGGGGTATGTACTGTCATGTCATAGACCATGGGCACCATATCTTATCCAACACTGGAGTATGACCCTCGGCAGTGTCTAATAGAAATGGCCACCATATCTATATTTTTTCCAAACGGTGGGTAATGACTCGTCTAAAGAATATCTAATCGGACATGGCACCACGATCTATATCCAACTGAGGTATGGACTCCTCATGTCTAAATAAAAGACCATGGGCAGACACAATATCTATATCCCACTGGGGTATGGACTCGTCATTCGTAATAGACTGGCCACCCCTAGTACTATACCCATGGGGGTAATAGACTCGTGCATAACTATAGAAAATGGCACCAATAATCTATAATCCGAAATGGGTAGGTCATTTGACCTCGTCATCTCTAGATAACAGTTGGGCACCAATCTCTATATCCAAACTGAGGTATGAGACTCGTCAATCTAATAGACATAGAGCCACCAATATCTTTCCAAATGGGGTTGGACTCGTCTATCTAATAGACATGGCACCAATATCTATATCCAACTGAGGTATGACTACATAATGGGCTAATGACATGCCCAACGCATATCTATATCCAAAACGTAGGGGGTTGGGAGCTCGTCATGTTCTAATACACTGGCCACCACTACTACTATCCACACTGGTGATATGGACCAGTCTGTCTAATCGACATTGGCACCAATATCTATATCCACCCTGGGTATGGACTCTCATGATCTAATAGCATTAGGCACCAATATCGATATCACACTGGGGTTGCCTCGTCATGTCAATCCGAAATGGCGCGCCATACTCATGCGTCCCAACTGTGGTATTGACTCCGTACATATCTAATAGACTGGCACCAATCTCTATGCCAACTAGGTATGCACTCGTCGGTCCCTAATAGACATGTGCACCACTAAATCTATAATAATATCCAACTGGGTATGACTCGTCATGTCAATAGACATGGCACACCTATCTATATCCAAACGGGGTATGGGTACTCGTCAATATCTAATACATGGGCACCAATATCTATATCCAAAACCTGAAACTGGGGTAGGACTCGTCAGATCTAATAGACCATTGCAACATATCTATATCCAGACTGAGGTGGAGACTCGGCATATCTAATAACCTAGGCACCAATAAGCTATAGTGCCAACTGGGGTATGACTCGTCATTCGAATAGACATGGGCCAAATATCTATTCCAACTTCGGATGGACTCCAGGTCATGTTTCTAAATAGACAGGCCACCAATCTCTATGTGCCAAACTGGGGTATGGACTCGTCATGTCTATAGACCATTGGCACCAATAATCTATATCCAAACTGGGGGTCTGGATCGTCATGTCCTAAATAGAAATGGCCACCATTCTATATCCAAACTGGGGATCTGGACTCTCGTCATGTCTAATGAGAACTTGGCCACCAATATCTATATCCACACTGGGGGTATTGACTCGTCAGTCCTAATAGAAATGGCCAACCAATTCTATATCCAAACTGGGGTAGGACTCGTCATGTCTAATAGAGCATGTCCCAATATCTAATATCCACTGGGGTATGTTACTCGTCATGTCAATAGACATTGCCAGCTGATATCTAATTCCAAACTGGGGTATGGACTTGTCATGTCTAATAGAATGGCCACCAATTCTCTATCCCAACTAGGGTATGGACTCGGTCATGTACTAATAGATGGGCCCAATATCTATATCCAAACTGGGCGTACTGACTCGTCAATAGTTTAGATCATGGCACCAATATCGATATCCAAAACTGGGTGGTAATGGACTCGTCATGTCTACTAGACATGGGCAACCATATCTATATCCAAACTGGGGTATGGAACTCGTCATTCTAGTGACATTGCCACTAATATCTATAATCAAACTGGGGTAGATGGGACTCGTCCAATGTCCTAATAACATTGGGCCCCATATCTATTAAAATTCCAAACTTGGGTTGACTCGTCATGTCTATAGACAGATGGCCACCAATATCTATATCCACTGGGGTCTGGACCGTTCATGCCTATAGACAGGCCACAATCGCTATATCCAAACTCGGGGTATGGGACTGGTCATTCCTAATAGACATGGCCACCAATTCTATTCCAACCTGGGTCGGACTCGTCATGGTCTAACTACACATGGCCACCTATCATATCCCCTAGGGGATGGGCTCAGGCTGCTCTAATAGACATTGGGCAAGCAATTCTAGCATCCACCGTTGGGGTATGGACTCGTCATGTCTAATACATGGGGGCACCAGTATCTAGATCACACTGGGGTGGATGGACTCTCATGTTCTAATAGAAATGGCCACCAATATCTATATATCCCAACTGGGGTATGGACTCGTCATATCTAATAGACATGGGCACCCAATATCTATATCCAACTGAGGTAATGGACCTCGTCATGTTAATCGGACATGGCACCATCCACTATATCCAAACTGGTTATGACCGTCATGTCTATATGACATGCCACCAATATCTAACTTAGGTCCAACGGGGTATGGACTCGTCCTAATCGTTAATAGACATGTCACGCATATCTATTCCAAACTGGGTATGACTCGTCATATCTAATATCCATGGGCACCAATATCTGATATCCCCACTGAGGTATGGACTCGTCCATATCTAATAGACAATGGCCCACCAATATCTTATATCCAACTGGGGTATGGACTCGTCATATCATATAGACCTGGGCACCAATATCTATATCCAAACTCGGTATGCTCAGTCATTCTAATAACTGGACACCGTCTCTAATATCCAAACTGGGGTATGACTCGTCAATGTCTACTAGACATGGCACCAATAGCTATAATCCACACTGGGGTATGGACTCGTCCTGTCCTAATGATCATGGCCTCACCAATTCTATATCACAAACTGGGGTATGGGACCTCGTCATGTCTATAGAAAAATGGCCACCAATTCTATATCCAACTGTAACGGCCTCGTCCATGTCTAATGCGAAATGAGCGCACCACTATCGATATCCAACGGGGTATTGACTACGTCAGTCTAATAGACATGGGCACCATATCTATATTCCAACTGTGGGGTATGTACGCACTCGCATGTCTAATAACATGGCCCACAATATCTATATCCAAACTGGGGTAATGGACTTGTCATGTCTAATAGAAAGGCCACAATATCTATAGCCAACTGGTCTGGACTCGGGTCATGTCTAATAGACTGGGCACCAATTCTTATATCCAACTGGGGTAGGACTTCGGTCATTCTAATAACGGGCACCATCTCTATATCCAAATCTGGGTTAGACTCAGTCATGTCTAAAATAAAAAAAAAAAAAAAAAAGAAAAAAAAAAAAAGAAAAAAAAAAAAAAAAAAAAAAAAAAAAAAAAAAAAAATATATATAGACTGGGCAACATATCTATCCCAAGACTGGGGTAGGACTCTCATAGTCCAATAGCATGGCCACTAATATCGGATATGCCAAACTGGGTATGGCCTCGTCTGTCTATAGACCATTGGCCAATATCCTATATTCCAACCTGGTGTATGGACTCGTCCTGTCTATGACGCTGGCCCCATATCTATATCCAAACTGGGGTCGGACTTCGTTTGCTGCCTAATAGACATGGCCACCAATATGCTCATATCCAACTTGGGTAGGGACTGGTCTGTCTAATAACATAGGTCCACCAATATCTATTCCAACGGGGTAGGACTTCGTCATGTCTAATAGAACTGGGCCACCAATATCTAATCCAACTGGGTAGGACTTGTCATGTTCTAATAGAAGAAATGGCCACCATATCTTAATCCACACTGGGGTTGACTCGTCAAATGTCTAATAGAAATCTGCCACCAAATATCTATCTTGCAAACTGGTGTCATGGACTCGGTCCATGTCTAATGAAATGGCCACCAAAATCCTATATAACAACTGGTATGGTCTTCATTCGATAGACTGGGGCAAACCATAGCTATATCCAACTGGGGTATGGGACTCGGCATTCATATACATGGCCCTAAGTATCTATGATCCAAACTGGGGTATGACTCGTCCATGGTCTATAGAAACTGGCCACCAATATCTAATATCCAAACTGGGGTATGGGACTTGTCCATATCATCTACTAGACATGGGCACCAATAACATATTCCAAACGGGGGTATGGCCGTCAGTCTAATTATGGCCACCATTCTAGTATCCAACTGGGGTATGGACTCCGTCGTATCTATAGACCCTGGCAAACGCAATATCTGTATCCAACGGGGGTATGGACTCGTCATATCTAATAGACATGGCAACCATATCTTGTCCAAACTGGGGTATGACTCGTCATGTCCTAATAGAACTGGCAACACCATATCTATATCCAAACATGAGGTAGGGGACTCGATGTCATGTCTGATAGACATGGGCACCATCTCATAATCCACTGGGTTGGACATCGGTCATGTCTAATAGACTGGAACCAATATCTAATCCAGACTGGGGTTGACTCAAGGTCCCATGTCTAATAGACATTGGGAACCAATATCTATATCCGAACTGGGGTATAGGACTCGTCATTTCTAATACTACTGGCCAACTCAGATCTATATCCAACTAGGGGTATGCCTCGTCATGTCATAGACATTGGCACCATATCTATAATCCAACCTTGGGTCGGGAACCGTACATGCCTAAATAGACATGGCCACACATATCTATATCCAACTGGGGTATGTGACGTCGTCAGTCTATAACTGGCCACCAATATCTATAGTCCAAACTGAGGTATTAGCTCTCTGTCTAATAGACCATGGCACCATTCTTATAATCCAAACTGGGTAAGGCGACTATAGTCATTTTCTAGTAGACCTGGGCACCATTTTAGATCCCCACCTGGGGTAGGAACTCTGTCATGTCTATAGAAACTTATGGGGCACCAAATCTATATCCAAACTCCTATAATATATAGTATATCTGACAACGCAATTACAGTAATATGTATTAAAATACCAGTAATTCTCAATATTAGTGTACCACCTGGTACACCCGCCAACTACGTATAACTATGTATTACAATACCATATATCAAACTCAATCTTTATAGTATCGCGTACCAACCAGAAACTGATATACTTATTATAATCCAGTAATTCTTAATATTAATATAGTACCCTGACCCAACCAGAACTAACAGTCATAATGTATTAAATACCAGTATTCTCAATTATTATATAATGATCCCTGTTCCACCAGAACATACAGTATATATTTGAGATACCATATTAGTACTCAACTATTTATAGAAGTATCCTCGTACACCACCAGAACTACAGCATTGTATATACAGTAATTCTCAATATTATGATATATCCCTGTACCCCAGAACTACAGATATGTATTAATACCAGTAATTTCAATCTTCTATTAGTAATCCCTGTACCGCACCAGAACTACAGTATATGTTTAATACCAGTAATTCTCAATATTTAGAGTATGCCCTGTCCGACACCGAACGTGCGTACCCGCTTTTATATAGAACATCATTTAATCTTTCATTTCGGTCTCCATTGTCTGCAGTTTATTACAGATGCAACGTATTGTGTTTACCCCCAGAAAGCAGCTTTACCTTACATGATGGAATGTTCAATTCAATGCGCCACATTTCAGAATACAGAAACTAGTGCAGAGAATCACAAATCTCAACAGGGAGAGGAAACACTAAGGTTGGTTATATATTGGTCCACCCCAACAGGCAGATCCTTTTGACCGAAAGACTACAGGACAATAAACTAAACAGTAGTCGGTGATATCACTGATTGCATGATCAGCCAAAATCTTTTCAACCAATTTAAAAAAAAAAGAAAAAAAACATGTTGCACTGTAAATATTGTTCCAAATCAACCAAATAGGGACATTGGGTCAAACATTTCCTGAACAATTGACCGTTTTCATTAATTGTTCTCCAAAATCAGTAATAAAATCACAGTAATTTCTGGTGGCGACCAGGCAAATGGGATCCAGGTAAAAACCGTATAATTAATTTATACAGTAGTAAGGGGCGTGATCTCCTAGGATGTTTGTAAATAATCTACTGAACATAGAACACAACTTCACCCACCTGTCTGGAAACGAGATTTTAACACAGTCTGGAGGAATTGCAACAGCCCGTTAAAGATTCCTGCCATTCCCCAGCAAAGAGAATCTTCGGAACACTCAGTTCACTAACACGTTCAGAAGAGGAGAGACATATTGAAAGATTTTTTTAAACCCTGCAGATAAAAAAAGGCTTAAAAATTTGCTTTGCTTGGGATAACATGGCCCTGTGACCCGTTTTGTGTTCACAAATTAAAGCTAAATACTAACAGGCTTGTATCATATAATCTGCAGATTTATACTTTATTTTCCTGGTTTATTTTGAAACACTCCTATAAACTTCAAAATTAAATGAAGGTATACCCTTCAAGGAGGTAGAGATTCTCCTGCCCCTTTGTTCTTAACTTTGGTGATGATCTCGCCCTTCAAAGATGGCCGCTGCAGTGCATCAGGCAGCTCTCTGCTTCTCCACCGTCAGACAACAACACACTCCCCATCTCTAACACAGGCGTGCATGCTATGTCAGAAGAGGAAAGGGTGTTGAGAAGCAGTCAGACAAACTGCATGTATATGTAACTGGCTTGGATTCTGTCCTTCATTTTGTAACATTCACAAACGTATTTAGGATGCGTTTCCAAGGCTTCCGTGGCATTGACAGAAACTGCATGCAGACAGTAATTAAATGGACATTTCTAACTACCGTAATTGCCACCCTGGATATTGTCCTGTTTTGTCAAGACATCCAGCTTCTTTTAGATATTTTGCATCACAACAGAGCTTTCCACAACGTTACAGTACAACACAACACTTTTCTTACCATTACTTATTATGGTCCATGTGATAGGGAAAAGGCACAATAAACCTAATTGCACAGACACAGGGAAGTTAAGATCTGACTTATTTCCAGTGAACTTTATTGGACCGGCTCTTGGCTACACAGACAACCCACCCATTATAAGGGGCAGTTTATGACCAATGGAAAAACATAGCTGAAAGAATCGTATTGCAGTACGGCTGCAGCCACTGGAAAATAACCAAGATTTCATTCCATTTATTATAAAATTATAATTGTATATAATAAAAAAAAAAGGAACGGATCCATTAAAATGGCAACTTTCATTGCTATTTCCCCTTAAAGAGGAACTGTGGTTGTGTTTAAATGCAAAAGGCCATTTTCCTACCTTTAAAACGAGCCATCAACCCCTCTCTACGTGCTCCACAGCCCAAGATATAATAAATTACTGACCAGAAATTTAATGGGTGGGAGGCAACATGTGACATTCCTAAGGCTGCTCCTCCCCTCGCCACCGGCGAGCACAGCCTCAAACTTCAGTGACAGGAAGGAGACAGGAAGTCTCCCTCCTGCTGTTGAATGAAGATAAGGGAATCTTTAGCTCTACTCTCTCTCTATATGAAAACACCTTTTTGAGCAGAATTCTCACTCTGTTCTCACTCTGCCTGGAATGCAGTTTTCACACAGTTTTTCTGTAGGGGGGGTCTGAGTGTCCCACAGCACCCGCGAGTGGGCGGGGCCACAGGGGCCAGCAAATGGAGGGGCCATGGGGTCCATGAGTGGGAGGAACCGGGGGGCTTGCAGAGGAGGAGGGCTGGAAGGGGAGGAGGAGACACAGGGCGATTGACTGTCATCCACTGACATGGTTTCAGAGCAGGAAGCGGGGACCTGTTGATGCTGCTGCCATATTACACACAAAACTGTAAATATCTTCACAACTATGCAAAATAAACAATGACAATAAATTGAAAAAATTCTAAGGAGAGCAATTCTTATCAATTTACCTAAAGTCATTTATGGACCAGTTCCCCTTTACAAGATAAAATATTTTAGACCAAATAATATTTATTTACAAAACAAAAGCAATGACCTTAAACTCCTTCACTAGAGTAGATAATCTGACACTTCCCGTCGCTCATTTAGCACAGGAGAATAACGAAGTTGTCCAGTGGACAGCTTTCCTCTCCTGGGTGAAGGACATGATTCAAGCCATGAGGGTTTGGAGGGCTGTTTTTTTATGGACTTTCAAACATGTGCGTCTGTGTAGGGACCAGTTAAAAGAAAATGGATTATTGTTTTAATCAGCAGATTCGGATTATAAGGAAATAACATGCTGCAGCTGTATTTTTTATACTTCAGCTGTTGCAGGCTGGCATTGTTTGCTGCCAACTCATTCTGGTCAAAGTAAGTGTGTGTGTGTGTGTGTTTTATCATCAAGGATGATTACCTTAACCCCCCTAATTTTACTAGCTTGTATGTCTAGAGGACTAAAGCATGTATAAAACTGAAAAGGGTTCTTTCATTCCTAAGAAGCAAGAATTACCTCTGAAATCAGCAGAGAAGCATATGTATGGTAATTCAGTGAGTTAGGGAGAGCCACACTGCAACACACAGGAATCACCCACAAATCGCGAGCGTTATCGCACGCGATTGTGTGCGCGATTCTTGCGCGTTTTTTGCGTCATGCGGTTTCGCCTTTTCGCGTTATGGACACGCATGCGTTAACGCACCAAAAATGAGGTGAACGCATGCGTTACCAAAACGCAAACGGACGCGCAATCGCATGCACATCGAAAATCGCGGGAATTTTTTGCGTTCCGCGATTTCCATTTTAGGCAAATCGCGGGCGCAAACACGAGCGCAAACCGCGCGCAAACGCGCGAAAACGCGCTAGTGGGCCTAGCCCTTAATGTTCATTTCCTTATTTCTACTAAACTCCTTCCTAGTGAGTTCAAAGGCTGGTCACCCCGTACGTGACAGCTCTGACAAGAAAGGGGACAGAACTCCGTGAGCGTCTGCAACTGTTTCAAGGGTCAGTGACCCCACTGCAGAATTAAACATTATTCTACTATACTGATGCAGATTTCAGAGTGAGATACTGCTGTTACATAGAATTCATGCAAGGTAAATTATATTTAAAGCCTAAATGCATAACACAAGCAATTAAGGGAGTGGAATCAGTGGGAAAAAAACATTTTAATAATCCCATTATAAAATTAATGCTTTTCATTATTACACACATAGATATTCTACATATTTTCTTAATTTAAAAAAAATCTATTTATTATATATATATTTTATATAATTAATACATATATAATATATTATCATCATATATATTTATTTAGATATAATATATATAAATTATAATATTTAAATATTACTTTCTTTCATTTCTTCCTCTCTTCTACCTCTCTTTTCTTTTCTCTCTCTTTGCTTCTCTCTTTCTTTCTCTTTCTCTATTCATTTTCTCATTCTCCTATCTCCCGCCTCTCTTCCTGTCTCTCTCCTCTCTCTCTTCTCTCCTCTCTTCTTCTCCTCTCTCTCCTCTCCTCTCTCTTTCTCTTTATGTCCTCTTCTCTCTCTCTCTTCTTTCTCTCTCCTCTCTACTCTCTTTTCTCTTTCTCTCTCTTTCTCTTTCTTTCTCTCTTCCTTATCCTCTTCCTCCGCTTCTCTCTCTCTCTCTCCCTTTCCTCTCTCCTCTCCTTTCGCTCCTATCTCTCGTCCTTCTCTCTCCTTCCTCCTCTTCTCTTCTCCTCTCTTTCCTTCTCTCTATGTCCTCTCTTCTTTTCCTCTCTTCTTTTCCTCTCTCCTTCTCTCTCCTCTTTCCTCTCTCTTCTCTCTCTCTTTTCTCTTTCCTCTCCTCTCTCCTCTCTCTCTCTCGTTCTCTTCCTTTTCCTCCTCTCTCTCTCTCTCCTCTCCCTCTCTCTTCCTCTCCTTCTCTTCTCTTCTTCTCTCTTTCTCTTCCTCTTTTTCCGCTCTATTCTCTCTCTCCCTCTCCTCTTATCTTTCCTCTCTTTCTCCCTGACTCTCCTCTTGCCTCCTCTCTCCTCTTTCTCGCCTCATCTCTCTCTCTCTCTTCTTCTCTCTCCTCTTCCTCTCCTCTCTCTCTTCTGTCTTTTCGTTCTTCCTCCTCTCCTCTCTTCTCTCTCTTTCTCTCTCCCTCTTTCCTCTTCTCTTTTCTCTCTCCTTCTTTCCTCTTTATATCTCTCTCTTCTCCCTACTTTCTCCTTTCCTCTCCTTCGCTTCTCTTCTCTTTCTCTTTCTTCTCATCCTCCGCTTTCTCTCCTCTCTCTTCTCTCTCTCTCTCCTTTTTCTCCTTTCTCTTTCACATCCTTTCTCTTGGCTCCTTTCTCTCTCTCTCTCTCTCTCTCCTCTCCTTCTTCTCTTTTCTCTCTCTCGTTCTCTTCCTCGCTCTCCTCTCTCTCTTTCTCTCTCTCTCCTTCTCTCCTCTTTCTCCTCGCGTTTCTTTCGCTCTTCTTCTATTTCTCTCTCCTCTCTCTCTCTCTCCTTCTCTCTCTCTCTCTCTCCTTTCTTTCTCTCTCTCTCTCTTCTCTCTTCTTCCTCTTTTCTCTCTCTCTTCTCTCCCCCCCCCCTCTCTCTCTCCTCCTCCTCTCCTCCCTCTTCCTCTCTCCTTCTCCCTCTCTCTCTCTCCTCTCTCCTTGCTCCTCTTCTCCCTCCTCGTCCTCTCTCCCTCTTTCCCTCTTCTGCTCCGCTTTCCTTTCTCTCCTCCTTACTCTCCTCCTCTCTCTCTCCTCCTCCCGCTCCTCCTGTCTCTCCTCTCTCTCTCTCTTCCCTCTCTCTCTCGTCTTTCTCTTTCTCTCTTCTCGCTTCTCCTCTCTCTCTCTTTCTCTTATTTCTTTTCTCTCCTCCCTCCTCTCGTCTCTCTCTCTCTCCCCCCTCCTTTCTTTTCTCTTCCCCCTCTCTCTCTCTCTCTCTCCCTTCTTCTCCCTCTCTCTCTTCTTCTCTCTCTTTTCTTCCTCTTCTCTCTCCCTCCTCTTTTCTCTCTCTCTCTCTCTTTGCTCGCTCTCCTTGCCTCTCTCTTTTCTCCTCTTTTCTTCTCTCCCTCCTCTCCTACTCTCTCCCTCTCTCCTCCTCTTTCTTCTCTTCTCTCTCTTCTCCTCTCTCTTTTTCTTTTCTCTCTCTCTCTCTCACTATTTCTCTCTCTCTCTTTCCCTCTCTCTGTCTTCTTTTCTCCCCATCCTCCTTCTTTCTCTTTCCCTCTCTCTCTTCTCTTCCCTCTCTCCTCTCTTCTCTCTTTCTTCTCTTTCTCTTCTCTTCTCTTCTCTCTCCTCTCTTCTCCTCGTATCTCTCTCTTCTCTTTCTCCTCTTTTCTCCTTCTGTTCTTCGCTACTTCCTGGTCCTCTCTTTCCCTCTCTCTCCTCTCTCTTCCTCCTCTTCCTCTCTCCTCTCTCATCCTCTTTTTTTCTCCTTTTCTCCTTCTCTTTCCTTTCTCTGTCCTCTCTCTCTCTCCTCTCTTCCAGCCCTCTTCTCTTCCTTCCTCCTTTTCTCCCACTCTCTCCTCCTCTCTCTCATCCTTTCTCTTCTTTCCTCTCTCTTCTCTTTCTTCTCTCTCTTCTTCTCTCTCTCTCTCTCGTCTCTTTCTCTCTCTTTCTCCTCTCATCTCTCTCTCTTCTTGCTCCTTTTTCCTCCCCTTCTCTCTCTGTTCTCCTCTCTCTCTTCCTCTCTCCTCTCTCCCCTCCCTTCTCTCTTCTCTCTCTTCATTTTTCCTCTCTTTCTCCTCTCTTCCTCTCTCTTTTCCCTCTCTCTTTCTCTTCTTCTTTACCTCCTTCGCTTTCCTCTCTCCTTTTTCTCCTCTCTCTCATTCTCCTCTCTTTCTTTCTCTCTTTCTCTCTCTTCTTCTTCTCTCTTCCTCCTCTTTCTCTCTCTCTCTCTCTCGCTCTTCTCTTTCTTCTCCCTTTCTATCTCTCTCTTCCTCCTTCTCTTTTATTCCTCATCTTCTCTTCTTTCTGCTTTCTCTTACCTCCTTTCTCCTTTCTCTTTCTCTCGCTCTCCTTTCTTTCTCCTCTCTCCTCTCTTTCTTCTTTCTTTCTTTTATCCTTCCTCTTCCTCTCTTTCCTTCTCATCTCTTCTCTCTTCTCTCCTTTCTCTCTCCTCTTTCTCCTTTCGCCTTCTCTTCCTCTTCTGCTCTCTCTCCCCCCGTCTGTCTCTTTCTCTCCTATCTCCTCTCTCTCCTCTTCTCTTCTCCTTCTCTCTCTTCATGTCCTCTCTCTTCTCTCTGTTTTCTGTCCTCGCTCTCTCCTCTTTCTTCTTCTCTCTCTCTCTCTCTCTCTCCTCTCTCTCTCTCTTTCTTCTTTCCTCTCTCCTTTCTCGTCGTTCTCCTCTCTTTCTCTTCTTTCTCCTCTCTCTCCCTCTTTCTCTCTCTCTCTCTACTTTCTTTCTTTCTCTCTTCCCCTCTCTTCTTGTCTCCTCTGGCTTCCTTTCTCTCCTCCTCTCTCTCTCTCTCTCCCTTCCTCTCTCTTTCTTGCGCTCTCCCTCTCTCTCCTCTCTCTTTCTCCTCCCTCTCTCTCTCTTCTCTCAGCCTTTTTTTATCTCTCCTCTCTTCTTCTTTCTCTCTTTCTTTCTCCTCTCACTCCTCTCTCTCTTCTTCTCTCTCTTTCCTCTATCTCTTCCCTCTCCTTTTCTCTCCTCCCCTCCTCTCTCTCCTTCCTCTTTTTCTCTATCCTCTCTTCTATCTTCTGTACCTGCTCTCTCTTCCATCTCTTTTCTCTCTATCTCTTTCTCTCTTCTTTCTCCTCTCCTCTTCCACTGCTCTCGTTCTCTCTTTCTTTCTCTCTATTTCCCTCTTTTCACCTCTCTCTCTCTCTTCTTTTTCTCTTTCCCTCCTTCTCTTTCTTCTCTCTCTTTCTCTCTCTCTCCCCTCTGCTTACCTTCTCTTCTTCGCTTTCTCCTTTTCTCCTCTTCTCTCTCCTCTCTCCTCTTCTCTCCTCTTTCTCTTTCTCCTCCTTCCTCTTTTCTCTCTCTTTTCCTTTCTCTCTCTCTTCTCCTCTCTCCTTTTCTCTTCCTCCTTGTTCTCCTCTTTCTTTCTCTCCTTCTTTCTCATTCCTCTTCTCTCTTTTCTCTCTCTGTCTCTCTCCTCTTTCTCTCTCTCTCTCTCTTTCGCTCCTTCTTCCTTCCTCTCTTCTCTTCTCTCTTTCCTCTTTCTCTCTCCTTTCTCCTTTCTTTTCCTCCTTTCTCCCTCCTCTCTCCCTTTCTCTCTTCTCTCTCTTTCTCTCTCTCCTTCTTCTCCCTTTCTTCTTTCTCTCTCTCTTCTTTCTCTTTCTTCCTTTCCCTCCCTCTTCCTTTCTTTTCTCTTCTCCTCTCTTTCTCTCCTCTTTTCTTCTTCTCTCTTCTTTCTCCCTCTTTCTCCTCTCTCTCTCTCTCTCTCTCATCCTTACTACGCTCTCCTCTCTCGTCTCTCTCTCTTTTCTCCTTCTCTCTCCTCCTCCCCTCTTCTCCTCTTCTCTCTTCTCCTCTCTTTTCTTCTCTCTCCTCCTCCTTCTCTTTCTCTCTTTCTCTTTCTCTCTCTTTTCTCTCTCCTCCTTTCCTATCTTTTATCTCCTCTCGTTCTCCTATTCTCCTCTCTTCATCTTTTCTCTCTCTCTCTTCTCTTTCTCCTTCTCTTTCTTCTCTACCTCTCGTTCTCTTCTCTCCTTTGCTCTCCTCTCTTCCTTCCTTCTTTCTATTTCCTTCTCCTTCTCGCTTTTCTCTCTCCCTCCTTTCTCTCTCTCTCTCCTCGCTCTCTTCTCTTCTCTCTTTCCTCTCATCTCTCCCTCTTCATCATCTCTCTCTTGCTTTCTTTGCTCTTTTTCATCTCTCTCCTCGTTCCCTCTTTCTCGCTTTCTCTCTCTTCTCTCTCTCCTTTCTTCTCTCTCCTCCTTCTTTCTCCTTTATCTTCCTCTTTTCTCCTCTCTCTCTCTTTCTCTTCCTTTTCTCTTCTCCTTCTTCCTCTTTTCTCTCTCTTCTCTACTCTCCTACTCTCTTTTCTCTCTTTCCTTATTCTCTTCTTCTCTCTCTCCTCTCTTTCCCTCTCTCTCTTCTTCTCCTCTCTCTCTCCTCTCTCTCTCCGCCTCTCTCCCTCTCTTTCGCTCTACTCTCTTCTCTCTCTTCTCTCTTCTCACTCTCTCTACCTCTTCTCCGTCTCTCTCTCCTTCCTTTTCTCTTCCCTTTCGTTTCTTCTTTTCTCCTTTCTCTCTCTTCTCTCTCTCTCTCCCCCTCTTCCTTCTTTCTCTTTCTCTCCTCTTCTCCTCTCTCTCTCTTCTCTGTCTCTCTGTTCTACTTACTCTCTCTCTAGCTCTCTCGCTCTCTCTCTCTCTTCTCTCCATCTCTCTTTCTCTCTCTCTCTCTCTTTCATTTTCGTTTTCTCCTCTGCGCTCGCTCTCTCTCTCTCTCTTCTTTCTCTCTCTCTTTCTCCTCTCTCTCTCCTTCTCTTCTTCTCTTTTTCCTGTCTCTTCCTCTCTCTCTCTCTCTCTTTTCTCCTTCATCTTTTCCCTCTTTCTCTCCTTTCTCTCTCTTTCTCTCTTCTTCGCTTTCTCTTTCTCTCTTTCCATCCTCTTCTCTCTCCTCCCACACCCCCTCTCTCTTTCTTCTCCTTTCTCTCTTTTCTTTCGCTCTCTCTTTCTTTCTTCTTCTCTCTCCTTTCTCCCTTTTCTCTCTCCTCTTTTCTCTTCTCTCTTCTTCTCCTCTCTCTCTTCTCTCTTTCCATCCTCTTTCTTTCCTCCTCTCTCCTCTTCCCTCTTCTTCCTCTTTCTCCTCCTCTTTTCTCTCCTCTCTGCTTACTCTCTCCTTTCTCCTCTTCTCTTCATCTCTCCTCTCCTCTCCTCTCTTCCCCCCTTTCCCCCTCCTCTCTTCTTTCCCTCTACTCTCTTTCTCTTCTCCTACTCTCTCTTTCTCTGCTCTCTTTCTCTCTCCTGCTCTTCTCTCTCTCCTCTTCCTCTTTTCTTCCATTCTTCCTCGCTCTCTCTCTCTCTCCATCTCTCTTTCTCTCCTCTCTACTCTCTCTCCCCTCTCTTCTCCCTCTTTCTTTCTCTCTCCTTTCTCCTCTCTTTCTCTCTATTTCTTCTCTCTCTCCCTCTTTTCTCGCCTCTCCACTTTCCTCACTCCTTTCTCTTTCTTTCTCTCTTCTTTCTTCTTTCCTTTCTCTCTCTCCTTTCTCCTCTTCTCTTCTCCTTCTCACTCTCCTTCTCATCTTCTCTCTCTTTCTCTACTCTTCTCTTTCTCTCCTTCTCCTTATCTCTCTTCCTTCTTCTCTCTTCTCTCTTCCTTTCTCTCTTTTTCTCTCTCTCTCCTTCGTCTCTCCTCTATCTATCTCTCCTCCTCTCTCTCTCTTTCCTCTCTCTCTTCTCTTTCTCTTCTCCTTTCCGTTCCCTATCTCTCTCTCTCTCTATCCTTCCCCTCTTTCTTTTTCCTCTCCTCTCTCTCCTCTCGCTTTCTCTCTCTCTCCTCTTTCTCTACCTCTCTCTCCTCTCCTCTCCTCTCTCCTCCTTCGTTCTCTTTTCTCGTCTTCTTCTTCTACTCTTCTTCTTTTTGCTCCCTCTTTCTTCCACTCTCCATCTCCTCTTCTCTTTTCCTTTCCTTTTCTCTCTCTCTCTCCCTTCTCTTCTTTTCTCTTCTCCTTCTCTCTCTCGTCTCTCGCTCCTCTTCTCCTATCTATCCTCTTTCTCTCTCTGCCTTATTTATCTCTTTACTTTCCTCTC
Organism: Hymenochirus boettgeri; assembly: GCA_019447015.1. Classification (NCBI taxonomy): domain Eukaryota; kingdom Metazoa; phylum Chordata; class Amphibia; order Anura; family Pipidae; genus Hymenochirus; species Hymenochirus boettgeri. Next base: position 252,685,251 of record CM033472.1, on the reverse strand, counting down.
TCTTTCTCCTCTCTTCCTTTTCTCTCTCTCCCCTCTTCTTGCTCTCCTTTCTCTCTTCCTCCTCCTCTCTCTTTTCTTCCTCTTTCTCTTTCTCCTCTTCTCCACTCTCTCTCTTTCTCTCTTCGCTCTTCTCTCTCCTCTCTCTTCCTTACTCTCTTTCTCTGTCTTTCTCCTCCTCTCATTTTCTCTTTCTTTCTCTTTCTCTTTTTCTTTCTTTCCCTCTCTTCTCTCTCTCCTCTCCCTCCATTCTTCTCCTTTCTCTCTCTCCCTTTCTGCTTCTCTTTTCTCTCTCCTCTTTTCTCTCTCTCTCCTCCTCTTTTCCTCTTCTCTCTCTCTCTTCTTCTCTCCTTTTCTTCTACCTCCTCTCTACCTTCTCCTTTCTCTCTCTCCTTCTCTTCTCTCTCCTTTTCCTCTCTCTCTCTTTCCTTCTTCTTCTCGCTCTCTCTCTCTCTCTCCTCCTTTCTCTTCTTCTCTCTCTCTTTCTCCTTTCTCTTCTCTTCCTCTCTTCCTTGCTCTTCTCCCTCCTCTCTTCTCTCTCTATTCTCTCTCTTTCTCTTTCACCCGGATTGCCCTCTCCTTCTTTTCCTCTCTTCTCTGCTCTCCTCCCATCCCTCTACCTACCTCTGCTTTCTTTTCTCCTCTTCTCTTTCTCTCATTTCTCTCTCTCCATTCTCTTTTTCTCTTCTCTCCTTTCTCTCTCTCTTCCTCTCTCTCTCTCTCTCTCTCTCTCTCTCTTCTCCTCTCCTCTCTACCTTTTCTCCTCTCTCTACTCTCTTTCTTTTGCTCGCTCCTCCTCTCCTTTCTTCTGTCTCTTCTCTCTCTCTCCTCTCTCTTCTCTCTCATCTTCTCCCTCTTTCTCTCTCTCTCTGTCTCTCTCATCTTCTCTCTCTCCCTTTCTCTTCTCTCTTTCCTTCTCCTCTCTCTTCTTTCTCTCTCTCTCTTTCTTCTCTCTTCGCTTTCGCTCATCACTACTCTCTCCTCTCTCCTCTTATCTCTCTTCCTCTAGTTCTCCTCTCTCTCCTTTCTCTCTCTCCTTCTCTCTCCTTTCTCTCTCTCTCTCTCTCTCCTTTCTCTTCTCTCTATCCCTCGACTTCTCTCTCTCCTCTTCTTTCCCTCTCTCTTCGCTCTTTCTTCTCTCTCTCTCTTTCTCTTCTCCTCTCTCTTCCATCCTCTTTCTCTTCTTCTCATTTCTTTCTCTCTCCTGTCTCTCTTCTCCTTTTCTTTCTCTCTTTCTCTCTTTTCTCTCCTCCCTATCTCTTCTCCTTCGTTCCTCTCTCTCTTTTCTCCTCCTCTCTCTCTCCTTCTCTTTCTCTACCTTCTCTCTTTCGGCCCTCTTTTTCTCTCTCTCACTTTCTCTACCTTTTCTCCCTCCTCTCTCCTCTTTTCTCGTTTCTTCCCCTCCTCTTTCTTTCCCCTCTTTTTCTCTCTCCCCCATCTCCCCTTTCTTTCTTTCTCTTTCTCCTCTCCCTTTCTCTCTCTCTTCTCTTTTTCTTTCCTTTTCTCTCCTCTTCTCTTCCTTTTCCTTTCTCCTTTTCTCTCTTTTCTCATTCTTTCTTTTCTCTCTCTCTTTGTTTCTCTCTCTCGTCTTTCTCCTCTCTTTTCTCCTCCTCTATCTTCTTTTCCTCTCTCATCCTCTCTCTCTCTCTCTTCCTCTCTCTCTCCTCTCTTTCTCTCTTTCTCTCTCTTCTTTCTCTCTCTTTCTCTATTCTCCCTCTCTCTCTTTCTCCTCTCTCTCCTCTCTCTTTCTCTCTCTCTCTCTTCTCTCGCTCTCTCTCCGTCTCCTCTCCGTCTATCTCTTCCTCTCTTTCTCTTCTCCAACTCCTCTTACTTCTCGCGGCGGCCTCTTTCCTCCTCTCTTTCTCGTTTCTTTCTCTCCTTCCTCTCGTTTTCTCTCTTTCTTCTTTCTCCTCTTTCTTTCTTCCTTCTCTTCCTCTTCTCCTCTCTCTCTCCCTCTCTCTCTTCTCCTATTCTTCTCCTCTCTCTCCTCCTCCTCCTTTCTCTTCTTCTCTCTTCTCTTGTCTCTTCTTCTCTCTCTCTCTTTTCTCTCTCTCGTATCTCTCTTTCCTCTCTTCCCCCTCTCTCTTTCTTCTCTTTCTCTCTTCTCTCTCCTACTCTTCTCCCTCCTCTCTATCTCTATCTCCTTCTCTTCTCTCTCTTACCTCCTCTCTTTCTTCTCTCTCTCTTCTCTCTTTTTACTTGCTCTTTCTCCTTCTGTTCTCTCACTCTTCTGTTCTCTATCTTCTCTCTCTCTTTCACTCTCTTTCCTCTTTTCTTTCTCTCTCCTTCTTCCTTCCTCTCCCTCCCGTCTCCTCTCTCCTCTCTTTCTTCTCCCTCCTCTCTTTCTCTCCATCTTCTCTACCTCATCTCTCTCTTCTCTCCCTCCTCTCCCTCTCTCTCTCCTCTCTTTCTCTCTCCCCTCTCCTCCTCTCTTTCGCCTCTCTACTTCCTCCTCTTCCTCCTACTCCCTCTCTCCTTTTCCTCTCTCTCTCTTCTCTCTCTGCTCTCTCTCTCTGCTCTCTTTTCTTTTCATCATCTCTCTTTCTCATTCTCTCTTTTCTCTTCTACTTCTCTTTCTCTCTCTCTTCTCTCTTCTCTTCCTGATCCTCCCCTTCCTCTCTCCTCTTTCCTTCTTCTCCCTCTCTCCCTCTCTTTTCTACTTTCTTTCGCTCCTCTCTCCTCCTTTTTCTCTCTCTTCTCTCCTTCTCATTCTCTCTCTACTTTCTCCTCTCTCTTTTCTTCTCTTTCTCTTCTCTCTTCTCTATTATCTCGTTCTCTCCTTCTCTCCTCCTCTTTCCTCCCTCTCTCTCTCTCTTTCTACTCTTCTCTTCCTCTCTCCCTCCGGCTCATCTTTCTTTTTCTCCCTCTCTTTCTCTTCCTCTCTTGTTCCCTTTAGCATCTCTTTCTATCTTCTCTCCTTCTCTCTCTTTCTCTCTTTTCCCCTTCCTCTTTTCTCTTCTCTCTTTATCCTCTTCTCTCTTTCTTCGTTCTCTCTCTCTCTTCTCTCTCCTCCTTTCTCTCTCTTTTCTTCCTCTTTTCCTCTTCCTCTTTCTCCTCTCTCTCTTTTCCTCCTCTCTCTCTTTCTCTCTCTCTAACTTTTCTCCCTCTCTCCTCTCTCGCTCTCTCTCCTCTTTTCTCTTTCTCTCTTTCTCCCTCTTCTCTTTCTTCTCTCTCTCTTTCTTCTTCCTACCTCTCCCTCTCTCTCTTTCTTCTCTTCTCTTCTCTTCCTCTCTCTTCTCTCTTGCTCTCTTTCTTTCTCTCCTACCTCACCTCTTCTCTTTTCTCTCGGCTTCTCTCCTTCCTTTCCTCTTTCTTTCTGGCTCCCTCTCCTACTCTCCCTCCCCCCCCCTTTTCCTCCTGTCGCTCTCCTCTCTCTTCTTGCTTTCATCCCTCCCTCTCTCTCCTCTCCTCTTTCTCTATCTTTTCTCCTCTCCTCTCTTTCTCCCTTTTCTTTTCTCTCTTCCTTTCTCCTTTCTCTCTCTTCGCTCGCTCTCTCTTCTGTTCTCTCTCTCTTTTCTCTCTCTCTCTCCTCTCCTCCCTCTCTTCTCTTTCTGCTCTCCTCTTCTTTTCTCTTCCTTCCTCTTTCTCTCTTTGCTCTCCTCTCTACATACTCTCCCTTCTCCCTCTTTCTTCTTTCCTCTCTCTTTCTTTTCTCTCTCTTCTTTTTTCTTTCTTTCTTTCTCTCTCTCCCCCTCTTTCTTCTATCTTCTCTCCCTCTCTCTCCTTCTTTTCTCACTCTCTTCTCTCTTTCTTCTCACTCTCTCTTTCTTCTCTCCTCTCTCTCCTCTCTCTCTCTCCTCCTCTCTCTTATCTCTCCTCCTCCCCTCTTCTTCTCTCGCCCCTTCCCTCTCTCTCTTCTGCTTCCCGCCTCTTCTCTCTCTCCTTTCTCCTTCATCCCCTTTCTCTCACTTTTCTCTTCTCTCTCTCTCTCTCTCTATCCCCTCTCTCTTTTCTTTTCTTTCTCTTGCTCTTCTTCCCTCTCCTTCTCCTCTCTCCTCTACTCTCTCTCTTTCTCTCTCCTTTCTTCCCTCTCCTCTCCTCTCTTCTTTTTTCCTCTTCTCCTTCTCTTTTTCTTCCTTCTTCTCTCTCTCCTATCTTCGCTTTCGCTCTCTCTCTCTCATTTTCTCTCCTCTTCTTTCTCTTCCTCATCTCCCTCTCCCCTCCTCTCTTTCTCTCCTCCATTCTCTTCCCTCTCCTTCTCCTCTTTCCCTTTCTCTCCCCTTCCTTCTCCCTCTCTCCTTCTCTTTTCCCTTTCTTCTTCTCTCTTCTCTCCTCTCTTCTTTATCCTCTCTTTCTTCTTTTCTTCTCTCTCTCTCTCTCCCTCCTCTTCTCCATCCCTCTCCTCCTTTCTTCTCTCTCTCTTCTCTCCTCTTCTCTCTCCTCTCTCTCTCCTTTCTCTTTCTTCTCCCTCGCTTTCTCTTTTCTTTCTCTCCTTCTTCTCTCTACCCCTCTCTCTTTCTCTCTTTCTCTCTCTCTCTCCTCGTTCCTCTTCTCTTCCCTTCTCCTTCTCTTTCTCTCTCTCCCCCCTCTCTCCTTCTCTTTCCCTCTCTCTCTTCTCTCTCTTCCTCTCTTCTCCTCCTCTCTTTCTTACCTCTTTCTTCTCTCTCCTTCTCTATTTCTCTCTCCTTCTCTCTCTCTCTCCTCGCTCTTCCCTTTCTTGTCTTCTCTCTTTCTCTCTCCTCCTCTCTCTCTCTTCTCCTTCTCTTTCTCTTTCTCCCCTTTCTCCTTCTCTCTCTCCCTCTCTGTTCTCCTCTCATTCTCTACTTCCTCTCTTCTCCTCTCTTCTTTCCTCTCTTCCTCTTTCTCTCTCACCCCCCTTTCTTCTCTTCTTCTCTCTCTCTCCTCTTTTTTTCTCTCCTCCTCTCTCTCTCCTCTCCTCCTCTGCCTTCTTTCTCTCTCTTCTCTTTCCTCTCTCTTTCTGTTCCCTTCTTTTTCTTTCTTCCTATCTCTCTCTCCTCCTCTCCTCCTTTCTACTCTTCTCATTTTCTCTCTCTGCTCTTTCGCTCTCTTCCCTCCTCTTCTCCCTCTTTCTTTTCGCCCTCTCTTCTCCTTTCCCTTTCCTACTCTCCTCCTCTCTCTCCTTTCTCTCTTTCCTCCCTCCATACTTCTTCTCTCCTTTCGCTCTCCTTCCTTTTCCTCTCTTTCTCTTTCCTCTCCTCCTCTCTCTCTCTCTTTCTTTTCTCTTGCCCTTTCCTTGCTCTCTTTTCTTTCTTTCTCACTATTTCTTTTCTCTCTCTCTTGTCTCTCTCTTTCTCTCTCCTTTCTCTTCTCTACTCTCCTATCTCTTTTCTCTCTCCCGCCCTCGCTCCTCTCTCCTTCCTTTCTTCTCTCTCTCTCTCCCTTCATCTCTTCTCTTCTTTCGCCTTCTCTCTCTTTCCCCTTTCTTCTCTCCTCTTCTCTCTCTCCTCTCTCTCCTTTTCTCTCTCTTCTCTCCTACTTCTTCTTCCTCTACTCGCCTTTCTCTTTACCTCTCTCTCTCTCCTTCTCTTCCTCTCTCTCTCCTTTCTACCTCTTCTCCCTTCTCTTCTCTCTTGTCCGCTCTCCTTCTCCTTTCTCTCGCTCTTCTCACTCCTCTCTCCTCTCTCTCTCCATTCCATCTCTCTTTTCTTCTTCTCTCTCTCTTTCTCTTTCCTCTCTACTCTCCTACCCTCCTCTCGTTCTCTCTCTCTTCCCCTCTCTCTTTTTTCTCTTTCCTCTTCCCCTCTTTCTCTTCTCTCGCTCTCTCTTTCTCTTCTCCCTTTTCCTTTTCTCCTCGCTCGTCTTCTCCTCTTTCTTTTTCTCATCTCTCTCTCTTCTTTCTCTTTCTCTCTAACTCTTTCTCCTCTCTCTCTCTCTTCTCTTCTCCCATCGCTCTCTTCCTCTTTCTCTTCCTTCTTCTCTTTCTCACTCTTTCTCTCTCTCCATCCACTCTTTCTCGACTCTATTCTTTCTCCCTTCTACTCTCTTTCTCTCTCCTACTTTCTCCTCTTCTCTTCTCTCTCTCTCCTTCCCTCTCCTCTCGCTTCTCTTCCCTCCTTCTCCCTCTCCTCTCTCTCTCTCTCTCTCTTCCTCCTCTTCCTTTCTCTCTTTTCTCTTTCTCCTCCCTTTCTTTCTCTTTCTTTCTCCTTTCGTCTACTTTCTCTCTCTTCTCTCTCTACTCTCTCTTCTGCTCTCTCTCTTCTCTCTACTCTCTTCTCTCTCTCTCTTTCTCTCTTCTCCCCCCTTCGGGCTATACTTTTGTCCATGGTCCAGTAGGAAGTAAAACTGAATAGTGGTCAGAATAGATCCTTTGAAACTTCTTACGTTAGCTCCCCTAACAGTACATTTTGACGGAACATAACACCATTACAAATCACAAAATGTTTCTGAATGAAATAAAACCTTCTGGGCAATTACCAGGATCGAACTGACTACCCCTATTGATGAAGAAAGTTACATCGTTTGTATCCACTGCGCTGGAACTCTGCCCACACAATCAGAGAGGTCTAGAAGAAACTATAACCTGAAGGATATAACTCCATTAAATACGTGGCAAGTTTTAATTATTTCACTTTAGGTTAAGGACGGTCTTAAACAAGAAGAGAACAAAGCATTGTAGTAACTGTGATGGCTGTACTTTAGGACATTAAATATTTTACGGTCAATTATTGTCAGTGTACACGCAATGTTAATCATATGTCGATGTGACCGTACATGTAAGGGAGTTACAGAGAGGCGTATTGGCTTATGATCGTGGTTAAACCCTTTGCACTCAATGTAATGAGGGTGACCGTGGCTTTAGGCTAGAATAACGGTGGTGGAACTGAGCAAAGAGAGGATTGGGCAACTGATGCACACCAATGTTATCAACCTGAACCAGCTCTTATGTGCAAAAAACTTTAATATAACAATCGTCTCTGTTAAATTGCATTACGAGAAAACGAGAGTGATGGCAGCTGTTATACATCGCCTTGATGTTCGACTAGTACAAAGGGTTTGCGGTCACAATGAGCATCATTGGTAAGCTAGGTGGTAGTGGGGAATCTTTGATTTGTTGCAGCAACAAATTTGATTGGCATGAAACCACGCATACATTGGTAAGCACGCAGTGTAACTTATAGGTGTCGTACACATACCAGACGGCCAGTGGGATGGGATAGATTAGGAGCACACCTTAGACATTAAATGTTTAATGACAAAAAGCCAAAAAGCACAGATTAATGATGTGCAGGGCCACCTCCCTAATGATGCTGGGTGGCAGCAGCATTACAGAGCAGACCCCTGTTAGGAGGTAGCCATTTTCCATATGCTTTCCCTTTTAAGCCGCGCCCCTTATCTTTTTGTGTACCCAACACCTTTTGGTAAGACAAATCCAGTTCTCCTGTTGTGCACTGCATTCAAATGCACCCGCTCTCTCTTGCACCCAGACTTTCATGTATGAGCACTTACTTTGATACAGGAAACAATCAACCCACTTCACTGTGGCAAACCCGATAAACAACAATGGGCAAACTTGTGTACTAGTCACTGTTGGCATACGTTCTAACCAGTCACGGGGCAAACTTGCTTATACCCACACTGGGTGGCAAACAGTGGTGCTAGCTTTAGTAGGGTCACTATATATCACTGAAAACAACTTTAACATTTTCTGAAACCTCAATTTGAGAGAAGTAAATCGTATGGTACTCACATATTTATCTGTGCTTGCTGTGTCATTAAGTCTGCACTGCCTCCATGGGACCTTGCTGCTCTGTTACACGGGATGAGGTTCAACATAATATAATTTCTGCGTTGGAGAACAGGTCTTCTCCTGTAAAGCTGTGATTTCAAATGATGATTTCTCAGAATCACAGATCATATTTGAAAAATCTGGAATTAAAGTTTTTGTGGGGGGAGCAAGTGGGATCTTTGCTGTATTCTAAAAAGGTTACGCTTTTTTTTTTTTTTTAGAGTAAAATACAGACCTTTAAGTGTTTAAAGATTTTAGTTAATGTTAAATTAATAAGGCCCTGCCTGTCTGAGATGTACCTTTGGCGCGGGATGGGGGGGCAGCATTTTTCACGGTGCCAAAAAGTCCTAAGATGGCCCTTTATACCACCAGATCATTTAACTTCTCTCACACCGAATCTTTTATGGCTTATTGCAAGTTATAAAAACTACCAGTATAACAACGAGAAGAGAAGAAGAACCGTGGATAACAGGAAGTGATAGAACCTGCATCACTATTTATATCATTAGATGGTTTGTAGTCTTACACTGTTGAGCCTCCTTATTTTAATAAAAAAATCTTTTATAAATTTCCTCCTCATTTTTTGTGGCAGGTATTTTATTATAACAGTTATTGCAAAAAAGACATGAAATATTCAGTAATGTATCTGTTTTAAACTTTTAGTCCTCTGCATCTACAAGATCAAGAACAGAATACATGTTCGTAGAGAGGTGATGATAACGAAATGATCAAAAAATCCATTTTAATTTTGTTTTTACGATTCACTTAAAGAGTTTTAATTCCTTGAATGAGCACTATCGTCTACCCAGTTCCCGCCTCTACCATGAGCAAGGCTGTTAAACACTGCTCATTGCGGCCCCAGGGTCATAATTCATAATCACTAAATAGGCGGATTTCCCCCTATTTAACATTCGCTCCTTACTTATTAAACGAGCCAAGGCCTGTGGACAGTGCACGGAGCAAAAAACCCATCCACTCAGCAGCTAGCTGACAAATTGCAAATAATATGTCCCGGGGAGAAAGTCCGGAAGTTCGGAACCAATCGAGTTGAGATTTTAATTTCTTCGCTGTCCCCTCTGTTGGCCCGCGCTCCACTCTGCGTAATACGTGTGACTACGGACGGTGATACGTCACGTCACGTCGCTTACGCGCAGCTCGCTCAATCTCAGGCGTCAGGTACCTTACCGAACCTAAAGGAAGGAGCCTGTCATGCGAGTTATTTGCGAGCGCGGAGCGGAGCAGCAGCTTGTGACTGTGGAGAGGAGCGCTGGAGCGGATTTTCTGGAAAGTAAGTTACCTTTTTCCATCGATGCCTAGCTATTTCTAAGTCTGGTGGTGAGTGGCATTATTTTGGGGGTGGTAGAGAGGGGGCAGAGGGGGGAGAGAGGGGGAGAGGGGGGGGGATGGTCTGGGTGTGGTGCCTTTGGGATGGAAATCTGGGCTTTGGGTAGGAATGTGTTGCTGATGGTGGGCTTTTTTTTGTGGTGTTTTTTGGGGTGTGGCACCTAGATTAGATACATAGATAGATAGAAGGGTAGATGATAGATAGATAGATATATTCAGATAGATCGATAGCGTGATTGATCGTAGATAGAAGAGTGATAGAGAGTGGCTAGACTAGTGATAGATTAGACAGACAACAGGATGATCAGATGGAGTTGGATAGATAATACAAGTGATAGATAAGCGGTTAGAAAGATAGATAGATGGAAGAGATAGATAAGATAGCAGAGATAGATAGATAGAGATAAGCAGAGATAGATAAGATGATAGATTAGAGATAGAAGATAGCAGAGATCGAATAAGATAGATACGATAGCAGAAGAGATAAATAGCAGAGATAGATAGATTCGCATAGAAATAGATAGCAGAGGAACTATATAGAATATATAGAGAGAGAGATAGATAGATTAGCAGCGATAGATAACGGATATAGATGAATAGCAGAGAGAGATAGATAGCTACAGAGAGATATAAATAGAATGCAGGAGATAGATCGATAGCAGAGAGAGATGTAGATAGCAAGAGATAGATAGATATATATCAAGATATAGAATAGATAGCATAGAGGCGATAGATAGATAGCTTAGCTAGATAACATATATATATAAAGCATAGAGAATAGATTATTATTTTAATTATAGCTGCAGAGAGAGTAATTATGCATGGAGAGAAGATTCGCAGAGATAGAGATAGATGATAGATAGCAGAAGATAGATAGCAGATGATACAGATATAGATTAGATAGATAGATAACTATCAGAGATGATAGATAGCAGAGAGAGACAGATAGTCAAAGATATATAGATCGAATTAGAGCGATAATATCAGAGATAGAGAGATATATAATCAGAGAGAATAGTATCAGCGATGATAGTGTCAAGATAGATAGATAGATACAGAGATATATATCAGCTATAGATAGATAGATCGATAGCTTAGAATAGATAAATAATATCAGAGATAGAGAGATAGATTCATAGAGGAGATAGATCAGATAATAGATAGATAAAGCAGAGATAGATAGATGGCAGAGATATATAGCAGATATAGATAGATAGATAGAAAAAGAAAAAAATAGCGAGATTAGATAATTAGATGATATATCAGAAGAATAGATACATAGATAGAAGGAGATAGATAGATAGCAGGAAGAGAGAGAGAACAATAGCAAGATGAATGATAGCAGAGATAATGATTAGATAGATAATAATCCAGTAGATCAGAAAATAGAATAGCAGAGAGAAATAGAAAAAATAACATAGACAGATAGATAGATAGATAGATGATAGATCGATGATAGCACAGAGAGATCGATAGCAGGAGAGAATAGATAGATAGATAGCAGAGAGAGATAGATATAGATAGCAGAGATAGATAACAATATTAATAGATAGCAGAGAGAGATAGATAGATTAGGATCGGCAGAGAGATGATAGATAGCGAGAGAGATAGATAGATGCAGAGATAGATAGATAGATAGGCAGAGATTATAGATAGCTAGAATATGAAGGAATAGCAGAGAGATATAGATAGATGGGCAGGAGAGATAGATATATAGATAGATAGATAGATAACATGGATAGTATAGCATAGAGAGATAGATAGCCTATCATAGAGATAGATAGCAGGGAGCGAAGAATCAGAGAGGCGAATATAAGATATATACAGAGGATAGATAGATAGCAGAGAAAGATACAGATATAGATAGATAGCATAGTAACTATCATAGAATAGATAGGATAGAGTAGATAGAAAGATAGATTATATATCAGAGAGAGACAGATATCAGAGATAGATAGATGATTAGATAGATAAATATCAGAGATAGAGAGAATAGGATAGCAAGAGAAAAATAGATAGCAGAGATAGATAGTCGCAGAGATAGATATGATAGAGATAGATAGCAGAGATAGAATAGCAGATATAGATAGATAGATAGATCGATTTAGGATAGAATAAATATCAGAGATATATAGATATATAGCAGAGAGAGAGATAGATATATAAAGATAGATAGATAGATAGATCTAGAAGCAGAGATCCGCTAGATAGCCGAGATAGATCGCCGATATAGATCGAAGAATAAGTAGCTCGTGGCCGAGAACTAGTAGCTTCGATAACTCTCAGAGCTTAGATCCCCTAGATCGACGACGACTAGATAGATAAGCCGGAGAAGTAGGAGGAGAGCCCGATAGCAAGAAGCTGGATATAGCCAGATAGATAGTAGATTAATAGAATAAATAAAAATCAGAGATTAGAGAATAGATAGCAGAGAGAAATAGATAACCGAGATAGATAGATAGATAGATAATAAGATAGATAGATAGATATCTAATAGCAAGAGATAGATAGGCAGTAGAGAATAGATAGCTAGAATAGCAGAGAGAGATAGATAGATAGCAGAGATAAATGACAGATATAGATAGATCGCAGAGAGAGATAGATAATGATAGATAGATAACATATATAGATTAGCAGAGAGAGATATAAGCTAGCGGGTAGATAGCAGGGAGAGAAAGATAGCAGAGAGGATAGATAGATAGATAGCAAGATAGATAGAGTAGCAAGATGTATAGCAGATCTAGATAGATAGATAGATCAATCTCAGAGATAGATAGATAGATAGATAGATAGAATAGATAGATAGATAGCAGAGATAGACAGAATAGCAAGAGATAGATAGATAGATTATATGATAATATCCAGAGATAGAGAGTATACCGATCAGTCAGAGAGAAAAAATAGATCGTCAGAGAATAGATAGATAGCAGAGATAGATAGAAGAATAGCGAGAGATAGATAGCAGATATAGAGATAGCTTATCAGATTAGATAGATAAATATCAAGATAGAGAGATAGAAGCAGAGAGAGATAGATAAGATAGAGAGTGATAGATAGATTACAGAGATAGATAGATAGCGAGATAGATAAGCAGATCTCGAAGAAGATAGATAGCATAGAATAGATAGATAGATAGAGTAAATATCAGAGATAACGATCATATGATTAGAAGAATAGATGATAGCAGAGAGAGACAAAGATAGCAAGAGATAGATGGAAGAAGCAAGAGAAATAGATAGATAGATTAATAGATTAATAAATCAAGATAGAGAGATAGATAGCAGAGGAATATATAACAGAGATAGTCGATATAGATAGATAGATTTAGTAGCAAGAGATATATAGCAGAGAGAAATAGATAGATGATAGCAATAGGATAGATAGAATAGCAGAGATAGATAACAGATATAGATAGATGCAGCGGCAGATAGATAGAGCATAGATAGCCGAGAGAGACTCACTAGATTAGCAGAGAATAGCTCCATCATCGCAGAGATAGATAGATAGCAAGAGCGCACGCTCTATAGCACGAGAGATAGATAAGCAAGAGAGAGAGATAGATAATAGCAAGATAGATAGTAGATAGCAATATAATGATAGCAAGAGATATAGATAGATACGCAGATATAGATAGATAGCAGAGAGGCGATAGATAGATAGATAGCAGAGAGGAGATAGATGATAGAAGATAGATAGATAGCAGAGATAGCTAACAGATATTGGGGAAGATAGATTAGCATAGAGAGATCGATAGCTAGCAATGATGGATTAGCAAGAGAGAAAGTAGCCGAGAGAGAATAGATAGATTCCTAGCCTATCTAGCTAGATCGATAGATAGATCGCAAATCGTAGATAGATCGATAAGATAGCAGAGATAGATCAGAGATACAGATAGATAGTGATAAATAATCAGGAAGACATCGATAGATCGAATAGATAGATAGCAGAGAGGAGAGAGACGATAGCAGAGATAGATCGATAGATTAGATGATAAATACAGAGATAAGAGATAGATAGCAGAGAAGAAATAGATAGCAGAGATAGATGATATATAGATAGCAGAGATAGATAGATAGATGCATAAGATAGATATCAGATATAGATAATAGATAGCAGAGATAGATAAGCCAGGATATAGATAGTATATATATTAAATTAGATAGATAATATAAGAGAGAGAGAGATAGATATCAGAGAGAATATGATAGGATAGATAGATGCCAGAGATAGATATCAGATATAGATTAGATAGATAGATAGATAGAATAGAAGTAAGAAATACATATGCAGAGATGATACAAATAGAGCATAAGAAGAAGGAGATAGATAGATAGCAGAGAGAGACATATAGCAGATATAGATAGATAATAGCGATAGATAGATAAATAGCGATTGATAATCTAGCGATAGATAGATAGATAGATAGATAGACTAGATAGAGGCAGAGATAGATAGATTAGATTAATAGCAGGAGAAAGATAGATTAGATAGATAAAGGAGATATATAGAGAGCAGACGATATAGATAGATAAAGCCAAGAGAGGAGATAGATAGATTTTTAAAGGTAGCAGAGATAAGATTGATAGCAGAGATAGATAGATATATAATATCAGATAGATAGATAGATTAGATAGTTATCAAGAGATAGATAGGTAGCAGAGATAGATAGGTAGCAGAGGTAGATAGATATATAGATAGCAGAGATAGATAGATAGATATAGATAGATAGATAGATAGTGATAGATAGCAGAGATAGATGCGAGATAGATAGATAGATAGATAGATAGATATAGATAAGATCGATACAGAGAGATAGGATAGATAGATAAAGATGAAGATCGGAAGATAGATCAGATGGACAATATAGAATCGATAAATAAATAAGATAGATCGATAGCCGAGATAGATAAATAGCATAGTAGATAGATATACAGAAGAGAATAGAGCAGAAGCAGAGATAAGATAGCAGAGATAAGATGATAGAACTAGCCGAGATAGATAGATTAGATAGATAAATAGTATAGATAGATAGCAATATAGATAGCAGATATAGAAGAGCAGAGATATAGATAGCAAGATAAGATTAGCTAGACGCAGAGATAGATACATAAGATAGATAGAAGATAAGCAGAGATAGACCGATAGCAAGATAGACAGATAGCAGAGATAGCAGATAAGCAGAGATAGAACAGATAGGCAAGAGATCAGATAGATATACAGATATAATAAATAGAAATAGACAGATAGAAGAGATAGCTAAATAATCTATATACTTATAGTATAATCTATATATAAAATATATCATCTAGATAATAGTTAGGGGGAGGGGCCTCTGGCTAAGATTCCTACCTTGACGTGGTAGCATGGGGCTTACAAATCTTTTGGCCAACACTCTTTTATTCTACAAGAGTATGTAAGGGCTTTCTAAGGTAATGTAGCCATGTTGCACCATACATGTTTTTAGTTTTTCTTTTCCCTCCGATGTTTGTCTCCCCCTCGCGCCGCCTCTCCCTCCCCCTTTTCCCCCCCCCCCCCTTCTGCCCCTTTGCCCCCAGTATATGTATTAATACCAGTAATTCTCAATATTATATAGTATCCCCGTACCAACCAGAACTACAGTATATGTATTAATACCAGTAATTCTCAATATTATATAGTATCCCTGTACTAACCTGAACTACATTATATGTATTAATACTAGTAATTCTCAATATTATATAGTATCCCTGTACCGACCAGAACTACAGTATATGTATTAATACTAGTAATTCTCAATATTATATAGTATCCCCGTACCGACCAGAACTACAGTATATGTATTAATACTAGTAATTCTCAATATTATATAGTATCCCCGTACTGACCAGAACTACAGTATATGTATTAATACCAGTAATTCTCAATATTATATAGTATCCCTTGATCAACCAGAACTACAGTATATGTATTAATACCAGTAATTCTCAATATTATATAGTATTCCTGTACCGACCAGAACTACAGTATATGTATTAATAACAGTAATTCTCAATATTATATAGTATCCCGTACTAACCAGAACTACAGTATATGTATTAATACCAGTAATTCTCAATATTATATAGTATCCCTTGATCAACCAGAACTACAGTAAATGTATTAATACCAGTAATTCTCAATATTATATAGTATCCCTGGATCAACCAGAACTACAGTATATGTATTAATACCAGTAATTCTCAATATTATATAGTATCCCTAGATCAACCAGAACTACAGTATATGTATTAATACCAGTAATTCTCAATATTATATAGTATCCCTGTACCAACTAGAACTACAGTATATGTATTAATACCAGTAATTCTCAATATTATATAGTATCTCTGTACCAACTAGAACTACAGCTTATGTATTAATACCAGTAATTCTCAATATTATATAGTATCCCCGTACCAGCCAGAACTACAGTATATGTATTAATACCAGTAATTTTCAATATTATATAGTATCCCCGTACCGACCAGACCTGCAGTATATGTATTAATACCAGTAATTCTCAATATTATATAGTATCCCCGTACCAACTAGAACTACAGTATATGTATTAATACGGGTAATTCTCAATATTACATTGTATCTCCGTACCAACTAGAACTACAGTATATGTATTAATACCAGTAATTCGCAATATTATATAGTATCCCTGTACCAACCAGAACTACAGCATATGTATTAATACCAGTAATTCACAATATTATATAGTATCCCCGTACCAACCAGAACTACAGTATATGTATTAATACCAGTAATTATCAATATTATATAGTATCCCTGTACCAACCGGAACTACAGTATATGTATTAATACCAGCAATTCTCAATATTAAACAGTATCCTTATACCAACCAGAACTACAGTATATGTATTAATACCAGTAATTCTCAATATTATATAGTATCCCCGTACCAGCCAGAACTACAGTATAGGTATTAATAACAGTAATTCTCAGTATTATATAGTATCCCTGTACCAACCAGAACTACAGTATATGTATTAATACCAGTAATTCTCAATATTATATAGTATCCCTGGATCAACCAGAGCTACAGTATATGTATTAATACCAGTAATTCTCAATATTTTTTAGTTTTAGAAACATATCTATCCCCAGCTATTCAATGAACTTGCCATTACCACATCTTCTGGAAAACATTCCCACAGTTTCACCATTCTCACTGTAAAGAAACTTTTCCTAACCTGAAGATGAAACTTCTTTTCTTCCAACCTTAAAGGATGTCCACGTGTCCTCTGATATGACCTATTAGTGAACAATACACCAGAGAGTTTATTGTATGGGCCATTAATATATTTGTATAAAGTTATCATGTCCCCACGCAAACACCACTTCTCTAATGTAAACAGCCCTAACTTGTCTAATCTACCTGCATAGTCAAGGCCCTCCATTCCCCTTATTAATTTAGTTGCCCTTCTCTGAACTGCTTCCATTTCCAAGATGTCCCTTTTGTATATGGGATTCCAAAACTGCACCGCATATTCCAAATGAGGCCTTACCAGTGCCTTGTAAAGAGGGAGAATAACTTGAATCTATTCCCCTCTTTATACAAGACAATATACAAGATGGTTTCTCCTGCTCCTCCAAGACCAGGATTTGTCTGATCATTTTAATTAAACTTGGAACCTGTTTAAAACTCACTGGTTTCCTCCTCTGAGTCATCTGATGACTGAAGCTCACCCATCTGTCTTCAAGGCTCCGCTGCTCGCCAGGAGGTTGAAGGATTACCAAGATCCTGTACTGACGCTTGTTTAAATCCTCACGCCACAGCCTTGGATATCCAGTCCAAGATGTCAGGTCGATCAGCCAGACTCTGAACCTGCTGCTGCACATTAGACTTTCTCTTGGAGCCCAAATGAGCATTTATGTCCACGTTACTATTAGTTTTTAAAGCTACTTGATAAACGATTATAAACCACATACACAATGGGGCTTATTAAATAAGAAGTACAAATATCTGTGGTAGTAATCTGCAGCAACCAATCAAATGCTACCTTTTTCTGATCTATTGCAGTTAGATATCATCTGTTAACATATGATTGGTTGCTGTATATTAATACCACTGGTGAAATATTCCATGCTGGGTACACACCATACAATATTTCAAGCTGAATAACCAATATTACCATGTATTGCGTGGTAAGGATGGGGGAGGTCGTGACTGATGGTGGTTGCTTGTTCGTCAAGATTGGACAAATGGGAGATTGGTATGTTAATAAATCATGATCACAGTGAACTGATGGCAGCGGCTACTTTTGCCATGACCGACAGTGATTTGTACCGGCTGACCACTCATTAGTGGTAAACGGTTGTGAGGGAAGAATCTCGTCCTGTGTGTACCCACCCTTAGGAAGAAATTGTTTTGACCAACTAATTCAAAAAATGACATTTCCTGGCCACCCACAGCAGCATAACAATATCGCATTAAAACAGCAATTTTGTTAAGCTGTTTGGGGGATGGCAAGTATAAATTGAGTTTCCGCTATGACACACACAGATGGAGTTCATTAGAAGACACAGTTTTTAGTCTGGACAGGCTGGCATTGTGGCTTTATTGCTCATTTTTAAACTTTGTTTGGTTTAATATCTTCAGCTCTCTTGAGCGGCATAAAAATACTAAACATAAGTATTCTAATTGATTATTGCACATTTAATTTCTTCCAATTGTTCCCTATCTCTACTTTTGTTAGCACTTCCAGAAAGTTTATTTTATTTATTTAGAACAGATACTGGAATTATTGGTTTTGTAATATATTTTGTGATTCATGATCCTTCTAAATAGTAAACTAAGATTTCTTATTTAAAGGGTAACTGTGGTCTCGAATCCTCCCAAACTAGTAAGAATTATATAAAAAGCTTTCCATCGTACCTTCAAAATAAAACCAAAATCACATCTCTAGATAAAATTTGTGAGAAGTTATTGCTGGGAATGTTCAGCAATATTACTTCCTGGTTGAACTCTTCCTGTTTTCAGCCATGAGACCAGATTGAAGTCATGTGACCAGCCTCTGCCTCCATTAATAGGCTCCCCTTCTCAACTGTCAATTTCCCCCCCAGGTACTTCCTGATTTCCCCAGCATTAAATCTTTACTGAGCATGCTTCTCCCCCTGGGGCAGAGGGGCTAGCAGAGGTCAGGTGATGTCACTCAACGTACTGGAAGCAGGAAGTTTGAACATTCACCTCAATATCATTTCTCACAGGGTGAAGCTAGAGATGTGATTGTCGGCTCATTATAAAGTAAATACTGCGGCTTTCTTTTAACCCTAACTTGTTTGGAGACCACAGTTGCCCTTTAAGTATAAAGCAGTCAGTTACTGCATATAGTTTGGGGCATTCAACGGCCCAAAAACTGAACCATCTTTTACTCTAGTCCAGAGTTATTCTTATTCATGCTTGGATAAGCGTATCTTCTCAAAATGATGTAACTTGCTACTACCATAGAATCTGCAGGATAATCAAGTTTTTTAGCCACAAAAAATATGCACCGCAAAACTTTATTGCTGAATCAAGATCAATGTGTTTCCTTGTAAAAGTCCCAGGCTTTCAGTTGGTTACATTGCAGAATAAACAATATGCCTTAAGGTTAGTATTTAGGAAATGTGTATTTAGAAATTCTTACACCTTTGAATCTTATGTACAATGAAAATATTATTTCTGGAATAAATATATATGTGGTACTCTAGTGGAAATATACAATCATTTCACTGTTTGTTTCCTTTATTTTATCATATTTTCAGTATATTGTAGACTTGAACTAATTTAGGAGATTCTACAATTGGACTTAATTATTTTTTAATTTCAACTTTTTGTATAACTAAACAAATCCTGTTTCTTATTACTTGGTTCACTGACTCTTGTAAATGGATTTAATGTCTGAGTAGGTTTATTTTTATTATTAATAATTAATTTGTTTCCATTTATGCTTCCTACTATTTCACAGGAGTCTTGTTGTCTGGGGTTCATACATTTAGCCAGTTACCTAATAATGCCTGTTAGATTAAGTGCAGATTGTTTTCAGAAGGGACAGAAGCAATACAAATGGTTCCTGTTTAGTCAAATAGAGATAGTCTTAAGGTACATAGGCAGACAGCTGCAAAACCGATGAAACACAAATTTCAACGGAAAAAAGTGATAGAAAAAAAACATCTTGTGCTGTTGATCATGATGTAGCTGTGAATTGAATTTTTAGAAAAAATTGTGGCTGGTCCAATTATCGTCTGTTTGATTAAATGCTCAATATCGTCATTTAGTCAATCAAACAAAAGGTAAAAACGTTTCAACTGGTTTGATCAAAATGATCAAATTAATCAGAAAATGACGACCTTGTATGGTCCTGTGAAGGCACCTGGTTACTGTGACCCTTACACCTGAACCACCCCCACATGATCAGGGACAATGGTGCCTTCTCTCTGAGGTGCCCTGTGTGACCACATACTGTTGGCTGCACACACCTGTTGTCCAATTGCAACAGAACACACACATAAAAAAAAAAACAAAAATCATTAGTACATGCCAATCCAAGCATAATGTGGAACATTTCTAACCTCTTCAGATATCACAATTCTCACAGGGATAATATTTACATAACATTTTTTGGCAGCTTATTGTATTATTAGTGTGACATGCAATAATTTCAATGAGTGGGTCATACCTAAAAAAAATATTCAAACATTAACAATTATTTATAGGTCTTTAAAATATGTTAGAGTAGAGCTGTCTACTTCCACTGATATTACTATTATATTTGTATAACCTACCCCTGTAGTGGATTTCTATGGGAGGAACTGTAAGATTATAGCCTTATAATCTTACAGTTCCAGGAGGAGAAGGAAACCAGAAGACACAAAGGGGTAGGGTTATAATAAATAATGCACCCAGAACTGTAAATTAAAGGGATATTAGAAGTCACCTTGGAGTTCCGTGCCCTGTATAAAAGGTACTCGGCCTGCTTTTATATGTTCACGGAACTCCTCGGTGACTTCTAATATCCTTATAATTTACAGTTGGGGGTGCATTATCCACTATATAATGTAGTAGAGATCTCTGGTCTAGGGGTGGCAATTCTTTACTGAATACTAGAGATGGGATCCAGGTCCTTCAGTTCCGAAATCCAAATGATCCATCCAAATATGGACGGATCTTCCAGATCTCGGGACTTTGGAGCGCATTTTCGAGGTTTTTCAAACGTTTGAGGCTGTGTTCGATACTTTTTCATAAATAGCCTTGAACGTTCGAAAATCCTTGAAAAAGCGCTCTGAAGTCCCGAAAATGGTGCCCGATCATATTCAAAAATGTATACTGTTTTCGGATCTTTGGGATTTTCCTGAGATCCAAGAATCCAAAAACAGAACAAAACTAGTTTGTTTCGGCCATCTCTACTGAATAAACAATTATTAATCTCTAGTATACTTTATTTTTAGACCATGTTATGCCGAAAAGCTTGGAATGCAAACAAACATGGGCATACCTGCACGCATCATTACTCAAACATAACCTAGAAGATCGCCACATCACTAAGATATTTTTGGTAAATGGGAAATTGTAATGATTAATAGTTTTCCGTGGACTTTCATGGTATTTATCTGTGCATGTGTTTAGAGCATTGCATGAATTATATTAGCAAAATCCTTAGCATTCTATAGTTTCTACACAACAATGTGTTCAGACAAGTACTGTATGTGCATGTAGTATCATGACACTTACCTTTCTAAAATGGTGTGGCATGTACTGAAGGGTTACCATAGAAATGAGGTGGTGACTAGTCTTACCTAGAAGCCCACCAAAAGTTGAAACTAGTTCAAAGATGGTGCTTTTGTTTGGCATCCATCTTGTATAAAGCTTTGCAACCAATAAGATTTATTAGCACCCAAGAGATATTAACACCTTTGATTCATTCATTTAGACTAACGGGAACATATGTTTAGGTTCTGTATGGTCAGGCAGATGTAATCATTTGTGAAACCCGCTTTTCGGGATGTAATATCAGGTCAGCGTAGCTTACTCAATATTTGCAGGGCCATTTTCTATTAACAGCACAGGTGCCCGATGAAATACGGATAACCTTAATTTTTATGCTACATGGCGTGAAGCTGACTGTTTCTATTAAAGCCGACGTTACCTTTCACGCTCCTTACCTGCCTCCTTCCCATGATGCAGAAAACCCACACGGAATGTAAGTATTACATTTCCCTGGATATGCTCGGTTTTGAACAATAAAACAATAGTAATTAAAATTAGTAATGTGTTATTTCTTTTTCTCTTGGGGTTCATTTGCTGGTTTATAGGAAATAACTTCAGAAATTCAGAATGTTTTCTTCAGAAAACGAAGAACATGTTCTTTAACAATCATTAGTCATTTCCCTATATAGTAGGTGGGGAAAGTAATATCTGGCTTCATACCATTCAGTCTGTCTCTTTCTAAGGAATACATTAAAGAGAATTGCAGATTTCTCTACCTTGGACTTTTCAGCAAAGTTGTTTAAAATGTATTTGTCACCCATGGCCTACAAAAAAATACATTCATTCCCTTAGCTGACTGCCAGAGATAACAGAATTCTAATTTCTCATAGAAGTTCATGCTGTATAAAGTTTATAATGAAGAAACCACAAGTCGTCTCTCTGGAGCAGTGCATTTACAGCAAACAATAGAGTAACACATGTTATATATAAAAATCACCTACAATGAATCATACTAGGTTCTGAGGTTTGTGAGATTATCTTTTCATTGATATATCCAAAAATCTCTTCATGAATAATGCAATTCCAGCTTTGGTGTTACCAATCAAAATCTTAACCATTAATATTTTACTCACTCAGCAAAGAAAGATGGAGGAGCACACTACATATGTGATTCACAATTAATTGTGCAAAAAACAGAATCTTTTCGGTTACCTGCCCCCTTCCTCAGGTATGAAGAACAGCAATCCCCAATCTAGCCTAATAGTATCCTCTTAAGGATTAGTGCAAAGTGTGAAGAACAAGGGAGAAAACATATTTTGGGTGTGATATAAGATGATGTGAAACCCATAGGATTTCTGACAAAAGTAACATTTTTTGATTTCTCTTTCATCCTTTCGTAAAGTCTGAAACATATTTGAAACAGCCTACAGGTATTTACTGTTGACTATTTTTTCAGCTCCCTGAGCTGCATGAATTATTAGTGGACAAGGCTGCAAAGTAAATAACAACAATATTTATATCATATTTCTATTATTGTTTGGCCATTTCTTGGGCTGGCTACACCAGATACTCCCTTCAGACAGACTACCGATTGGTGTGGGTACACACCATACAATTCTTTACAGCCAACCGGCCGATAGTACCGTGTATCAGTCAGTTCGTCGGTAATATTGCATGGTGTACAGGGGCAGCTGTGACCGATCTTAGTCGCCTATTCGCCCGGTTCAGACAAAAGGGCAATCAGGTGTGTTGTTAAATCACAGGCGATTGTGCAGTTCCCTATGGGCCGCACAATCTACACGACAAAAGCTGTTGCAACCGATAGTGATTCGGCCCAGCCGACTGATCACTAGTGGTGAATGGTTGGTCGAGATGAAAGATTCCCTCGTGTTTACCCAGCCTAACTGGTCAGTAGAGTCTTTCAGATGGAAATGAAAGTGTTACCATCAATATTTTGGTTTGGTCAGTTGTATAGCCTATTGAAGACCAAATGATCTGCCAAAAATTACTGACATGTCCAATACATTTTTGCCTGATTTTGACTGCTCTAAAATAGATTTTCTATTGTAATCCTAATTTAAAGAAGTGCTTTACCTTTACCTGATTGGCTTTGTATAAGGTTCAAATATTTACTTTCTCTTTCAAGTTGTTCAATGAGATCCATACAAGATTTTAGATAATAAATGACAGATATCTCTGTATTTACAGATCAAGATTGCAGATTACATTTAAATTTATCCATTAATGGGCGATTATTATGTTGGTATAGCGTTATTAGAGAGTTGGTTTAATAAATCTTATAATGACAGGTGATCAAAATTAGTATTCTCAGGAAATGTATAAGTGAAGTTAATAGAAGATTATAGAACCAGTATATATATATCTGATAACATATTCTGAATAACAACCACCTCTGTTTTAGAAATGGATTCTTATCTGTTTTCCCGTGGTGTTCCCTTTCTTGGCCAGACATGATATCTCTGGGTTACCTTTCCTTGTGCTGTGCGTCTTGTTTATTACCGTAGGTGGCGCTACTTACACAGCACAATAGAGGAATTTTTGTAGTTTGTTTTTAATCTCTTTGACTAGTGGTCAAGTTTTTTGAGTGTCATTTAAGTTAGCTGTCTTGAATTTACAGTTTGCCCTTTAATTGATTATTTACTTAAATTTTTTTGTCCTGTTTCCCAGTTTTATTGCCCATTATAGCTTTAGATTCTGTATACTGTTTCTGTTACTAACTCAATTTGACCTTTGACTCTAGTGACCTTGTGACCCTATTAATGCTTCTGCCTGACCCTTCTATACTTTGCCTGGCCAGCCTGCCTGACACTTGTGTTTGATCTTTGCTCTTTTTCTGACTTTGATTCCAGGCCTGATCCACCTGTACTGTGTATCTGTTGTCAACCAAACACTAATTATGTCGGCCCTATCTGGTTTTGTGTGTTTCTGGTACCTAGCGGGTGTCCTAGACATCAGTCTCTTTGAACTTTAAAAGGGCTTGTCTAGTGAAGATTGGAAATTCGAAGACATAAGATTTTTGGTGCAATAATAACCGAAAAACAATTATAATCCTTTCTCAGGTTATATCCAGCATTCCTTGTCTGGTGATGTAGAAATAATAAGATGATACTACTGATACCTTGCTGTATGCTGGGTTATTTCATACATTTAATAGCTTCCATGTTATGTTTGACAGACAGTAATCGATGTAATGATAAGTACTCTAAGAACGATACAACAGTGGAATTATCTTCCATAAAGAAATAGAAGGTATATTGAATAGTTTCAAGAGATTGTGTTTCTAGAAGAAAATCTACATGAATTATATAAATACATAAAGTTTGTACTTGATCCAATGATTCTTCTAAATTCTTTTAGCCTTCCCCTGGATCCATTGTTGAACTGGATAAACGTATGTCTTCATTCAACCTCTGCTACTATTGTATGTACTAGATATGTAATATAAAAACATATATCCTTTTCTTCATCTATGATATTTATTACTTACGGTATTATTTACTGTTTTATGACTGTTCTGGTATTTTTCTTACATGAAGATAGCTATATAATTTCCCATGGCTACAAAGGAGCTTTCTTACTTCTAACTACAACCCTAACCATACATTTCCATTTGATTTCTAGGACTCACTATTCCAACTACCAACAGCAACCCCCATATTAAGGTATAATAATGTTACGTTATAGTAAAACCAAACCGTATAATTAGAGCTTACAACTTAAGCTTGTGAAGTTAACATAGAATTGCTAATAGGCGAGTGCTGTGCCAAAGATGGGCTGAGCCCCTGTTCTTTAGGAATTGTCAGCAGGGGATATAGAAGCGTTACATAAGACGTGTAACATATTTTGGTATTTTAAATTGCTCACCTCTGTGTGCTGTTTTCTTTCCAATGATGAATAACCAATTAAAACCAGATGCTGTCAGAAAAGAAAATGTAGTTAATCCAAAGGCTTTTTTCTTGTTTGTTTTGAACTGAATTTTAATACATGTAGACTTAGAACAAAACATATTACTTACCATTTTGTAATCATATTACAGATCTGAAAGATAAGGGAAATACATGCTAAAGATCAAAGTATGTACAAGATGGCTAAAAAGACATTGTTTTTATTAGGATCAGATTTAAGCTTAGTATTTAAGTGCCTGGACGTTTATTCTTCTAAGCTGAGATAAAAAGCCTGGAACTCCACAGCGTTTACAGTGGGCTGGTATACACAAGCAGATATTTTAAGCTAGGTACACACAGCACAGAATTCTGAAAGATGACAGACAGGATCTGCAAGATCCTGTCTGCCATCTTTCAAAGATCTGCATACACACAGTCCCGAGCGTTCTCCCTATGAACTTCATAAGGAGAACGCTCGGGACTGTGTGTTTCCATTGGCCGCGCTAGACTCCTCTATAGGGAGTCTAACGCGGCCGGTGGAAATTTTCGACCTTTCCCGAACGAGCGTACGGCCGACCCGATCATTCAGCGGCCGCGCGCTCGTTTGGGAAACGAGCGTACACACAGTAACGATAAAGCCCCGATACCGTCGGATCGACGGTATCGGGGCTTTATCGTTAATGTGTGTACCCAGCTTTAGGCTGAACGACCGATGTTCCCTTTTATTGGTTGGATGGTCCGAAATATCAGAGATGTTTTTGCATTTGCTGGAAACAGATGTCTGTTATCCTTTAGTCCGAAATTGGATGCAAATCACGGCCGATCGTGTGGTGTTGGATGGACTTCATGGTCGGTCACGGCGAAATGTTGGCCAAGGCTACCACTGGTACCTACACTGTTTTCAGGCTGAGAAATCTGCCTGTGTGTACCTGCCCTTAAACTGCAGAATGTCTATATCTGCATACATACCTTCTGGGAGACTAGCCAGTGGCTTTCTCTGGTGTAAGTTTAAACCATACAGCACTGAGTGCATATACACATGGAGTAAGTTCCTTCTTAAGTTCCTAAATAGTAACTTCACAATGAAAGACAAGAATCTACATGTTATATATGATAATGCTTATAATCGTCTGCCAACCCAACAATCAGAGATCACCTTTACTCATAAAGGCACTTTAGGCTCCCTTCACCAAATCCACATACAACACCCAAGTACATTTCATTAAGTTAGGATCTCAACAAAAGTAAAGTAATTTCCCTAGAACTCAATGTCCATTGGACGCTGGAGCATGTGTACAGTGATTTTGTCAACATGATTTTCTACATTGTTATATATTTACATATAAGACAATTGATTTTCAGTCCTCTTAGAATAAACAGAACTTAATTAGGATTTTGACTGATTTCTGGCATTTATATAAAGTATATATAAGTAGATAAATATATATTTTTA
Organism: Hymenochirus boettgeri; assembly: GCA_019447015.1. Classification (NCBI taxonomy): domain Eukaryota; kingdom Metazoa; phylum Chordata; class Amphibia; order Anura; family Pipidae; genus Hymenochirus; species Hymenochirus boettgeri. Next base: position 252,659,131 of record CM033472.1, on the reverse strand, counting down.
CTGGATTTTTAGAGATGCAATTGATTGTAGCCCTTATTGTGACAAGGGACATTACATTGGTGAGGTGCCACAGCCTTTAAAAATAAGGATGAACTCATATGGGAATGCAATAAAAAAACACAGGAGAAGATTACTGTGTCTGTTGGCCATCACTTCAGCAAAACAGGGCACACAGCTGGAGATCTTAATGTTTTGGTTTTAAAGGGGACATTACAAGCTACTCAAGAAAGAGAAATCTTTGAACTCAGAATGATAATCTTGTTCAATGCAAGACAAACTGCACTCACATTGACTTGAGCCCTTTAACTCATTATCAGACACTTTTATGGCCATTCTCTCTCCTTTTATCACTCATTCCCTACTCCCTCAACATTCCAATTATCTTTCATTGTTTATTTATACTAGGATCCTCACTTTAAATGGTTTTACTTGTTCTTGCATTCTGTTAAAGTTTGTAAAGGAAACCATCCACGTGACAGCAGATTCCATTGTAATCTAACCGTGAACTTGCTACAAATCGCAAATACATTTTAATGATCGTTCCCTATATTCTGTATATACCAGGCAGCTATAAAATTTAAGGTGAGGTGGGCCAAAAGAAGCAAAAAGCGCTCCACAGAACATAAAAATGGAGAAACACCTTCTTATAACAGAAGGCATCTTGCAGTCTCGTGCTATATGAATAGCATTGCCCACGAAAGAAACAAGAAGTAATTTCTCACTCCCAGGTTCAAGGGGCGGAGATATGCAAAATTTCTCTTTTATATCATATGGCTAATGCATGTGTGCATCAGAATTTTTTTTTCAGGTCCTGATCTTTTGAGAGACTTATTTAATATTAAACAGAATATTCACTGGTAGATGGCTGCAAGATGGTGTAGCTGATCAATTTTCCCAATTGAAAATCAATCCAGAAGCAACAGTTGAACTACTCCATATTGCACCATATCTATCTATCTATCGATCTATCTATCTATCTAATCATCTATCTATCTATCTATGTATCTACCTACCTATCTACCCACCCACCCACCATATATCAGCTTGAAATACGCTAAAGATTCTGATGAGACTGTCATGATATGGGTCCTGCTACAAGCAGATCTAGTGTATTTATTATTCCTACACAATTTGTAAGAGTTGGATTCCATTAGTTTTATTATACTTGTACATCGGTTTCAGGTCTTTATTCTGTACTTCTGTCATCATATATCATAAACCCAGCAGGGGACAGGGATTCCTGTAGCAACTCTGCAGACTTGAGGCCTCCGAACCAGCAGGTGGTCTTATAAGGTGGGTAATTTGACCTCTGAGTTAAAAAGTGAGATTATAACACCAGGTTTTTAATAATCACCCTAACTTGGCTTGTGGGTCAACTACCATAACGATACCATTCAAAATGGATTCTGGTGGATAGGAGGATCCAGTGGGACCCAAACACCATAACTCTAGGCCTTAGGGTATCCCAGAAACCCACTTTACACCATTATACAAATGTACATATGATGTGTTTGAGTTGAGTTTGAGTTTGGTCTCATTAGTTTTGTAAATTCATGGGGTAGACAGGGAGATGCACAACAATAGAATGGAGCTCCTGATTATCATCTTATGAAACATCAAAGTGGATTACAGTGAGTTACCTTATTGGAGCCAAGGAACTCTTTTATCATCAAATGGACTTATTCTTTTAAGGACTTGGATCCGGTGAGCTGGGAAAGCTCTGTTTGATGTGAGGTTGAGAGTTGTAGTTCCATCACTGATATCTATTCCCACAGCCATTAGTAAGTGTGTGGTGGCAGTATTTTATATACCTGGTAAGTGTTATATGTAAGTGACGACAGCCCTCAACCTAGTTTTGACCTGGTGTGCTGGAAAAGCTCTGTGTGGTCTGAGATTGAGAGTTGTAGTTCCGTCACAGGGACATTTTCTGACTGGTCCAGTCAGTGTTTGTTCTGATTTGGGTCAAAACATTTCCTGAAACAATTGACCGTTTTCAATTAATTGTTCTCCAAAATCAGTAATAAGTAATCACAGTAATTTCTGGTGGCGACCAGGCAAATGGGATCCAGGTAAAAACCGTATAATTAATTTATAGCAGTAAGTAAGGGGCGTGATCTCCTAGGATGTTACTGTAATAATCTACTGAACATAGAACACAACTTCACCCACCTGTCTGGAAACGAGATTTTAACACGTCTGGAGGAATTGCAACAGCCCAGTTAAAGATTCCTGCCATTCCGCCAGCAAAGAGAATCTTCGGAACACTCAGTTCACTAACACTGTTCAGAAAGAGAGCGACATATTGAAAGATTTTTTTAAACCCTGCAGATAAAAAAAGGCTTAAAGAATTTGCTTTGCTTGGGATAACATGGCCCTGTGACCCAGTGTTTGTGTTCACAAATTAAAGCTAAATACTAACAAGCTTGTATCATATAATCTGCAGATTTATACTTTATTTTCCTGGTTTATTTTGAAACACTCCTATAAACTTCAAAATTAAATGAAGGTATACCCTTCAAGGAGGTAGGAGATATCTCCTGCCCCTTGTTCTTAACTTTGGGATGATATCGCCCCCTTCAAAGATGGCCGCTGCAGTGCATCAGGCAGCTCTCTGCTTCTCCACCGTCAGACACAACACACTCCCAATCTCTAACACAGGCGTGCATGCTATGTCAGAAAAGAGGGAAAGGGTGGTTGAGAAGCAGTCAGACAAACTGCATGTATATGTAACTGGCTTGGATTCTGTCCTTCATTTTGTAACATTCACAAACTGTATTTAGGATGCGTTTCCAAGGCTTCCGTGGCATTGACAGAAACATGCATGCAGACAGTAATTAAATGGACATTTCTAACTACCGTAATTGCCACCCTGGATATTTGTCCTGTTTTGTCAAGACATCCAAGCTTCTTTTAGATATTTTGCATCACAACAGAGCTTTCCACAACGTTACAGTACAACACAACACTTTTCTTACCATTACTTATTATGGTCCATGTGTATAGGGAAAAGGCACAATAAACCTAATTGCACAGACACAGGGAAGTTAAGATCTGACTTATTTCCAGTGAACTTTATTGGACCGGCTCTTGGCTACACAGACAACCCACCCATTATAAGGGGCAGTTTATGACCAATGGAAAAACATAGCTGAAAGAATCGTATTGCAGTACGGCTGCAGCCACTGGAAAATAACCAAGATTTCATTCCATTTATTATAAAATTATAATTGTATAATAATAAAAAAAAAAAGGAACGGATCCATTAAAATGGCAACTTTCATTGCATATTCCCCTTAAAGAGGAACTGTGGGTTGTGTTTAAATGCAAAAGGCCAGTTTCCTACCTTTAAAACGAGCCATCAACCACCTCTCTACGTGCTCCACAGCCCAAGATATAAATAAATTACTGACCAGAAAGTTAATGGGTGGGAGGCGAACATGTGACATTCCTAAGGCTGCTCCTCCACCTCGCCACCGGCGAGCACAGCCTCAAACTTCAGTGACAGGAAAGGAGACAGGAAGTCTCTCCCTGCTGTGTGAAGTGAAGATAAGGGAATCTTTAGCTCTACTCTCTCTCTATATGAAAACAGCCTTTTTATGCAGAATTTCTCACTCTGTTCTCACTCTGCCGGAATGGCAGTTTTCACACAGTTTTCTGTAGGGGGGGTCTGAGTGTCCCACAGCACCCGCGAGTGGGCGGGGCCACATGGGGCCAGCAAATGGAGGGGCCATGGGGTCCATGAGTGGAGGAACCGGGGGGGTGCAAGAGGAGGAGGGCTGGAGGAGGGGGAGGAGGGACACAGGGCGATTGACTGCATCCACTGACATGGTTTCAGAGCAGGAAGCAGGGGACCTGTTGATGCTGCTGCCATATTACACACAAAACTGTAAATATCTTCACAACTATGCAAAATAAACAATGACAATAAATTGAAAAAATTCTAAGGAGAGCAATTCTTATCAATTTACCTAAAGTCATTTATGGACCACAGTTCCCCTTTAACAAGAATAAAATATATTTAGACCAATATAATATTTATTTACAAAAACAAAAGCAATGACCTTAAAACTCCTTCACTAGAGTAGATAATCTGACACTTCCCAGTCGCTCATTTTAGCACAGGGAGGATACAGAATTGTCCAGTGGACAGCTTTCCTCTCCTGGGGTGAAGGACATGATTCAAGCCAATAGAGGGTTGGAGGGCTGTTTTTTTATGGACTTCAAACATGTGCGTCTGTGTAGGGACCAGTTAGAAAAGAAAATGGATTTATTGTTTTAATCAGCAGATTCTGAGTTATAAGGAAATAACATGCTGCAGCTGTATTTTTATAGCTTCAGCTGTTGCAGGCTGGCATTGTTTGCTGCAACTCATTCTGTCAAAGTAAGTGTGTGTGTGTGTGTGTTTTATCATCAAGGATGATTACCTTAACCCCCCTAATTTTACTAGCTTGTATGTCTAGAGGAACTAAAGCATGTATAAAACTGAAAAGGGTTCTTTCATTCCTAAGAAGCAAGAATTACCTCTGAAATCAGCAGAGAAAGCATATGTATGGTAATTCAGTGAGTTAGGGAGAGGCCACACTGCAACACACAGGAATCACGCACAAAATCGCGAGCGTTATCGCACGCGATTGTGTGCGCGATTCTTGCGCGTTTTGCGCATGCGGTTTCGCCTTTTCGCGTTATGGACACGCATGCGTTAACGCACCAAAAATGGTGAACGCATGCGTTACCAAAACGCAAACGGACGCGCAATCGCATGCACATCGAAAATCGCGGGAATTTTTGCGTTCCGCGATTTCCATTTTAGCGAAAATCGCGGGCGCAAACACGAGCGCAAAACGCGTGCGCAAACGCGCGAAAAACGCGCTAGTGTGGCCTAGCCCTTAATGTCATTTCCTTATTTCTACTAAACTCCTTCCTAGTGAGTTCAAAGGCTGGTCACCCCGTACGTGACAGCTCTGACATAGGAAAGGGAGACAGAACTCCGTGAGCGTCTGCAACTGTTTCAGGGTCAGTGACCCACCCTGCAGAATTAAACAGATGATTCTACTATACTGATGCAGATTTCAGAGGTGAGATACTGCTGTTACATAGAAATTCATGCAAGGTAAATTATATTTAAAGCCTAAATGCATAAACACAAGCAATTAAAGGGAGTGGAATCAGTGGGAAAAAAACATTTTAATAATCCCATTATAAAATTAATGCTTTTCATTATTACACACAGATAGATATTCTACATATTTTCTTAATTTAAAAAAAAAATCTATTTATCCCCATTGCTATACTTTGCCATGGTCAGTAGGAAGTAAACATGGAATATGGGTCAGAATCAGATCCTTTTTGAACCTCTTACGTAGCTCCCCATAAAGTACATTTTTGACGGAACATCAACCATTACAAATCACAAAATGTTTCTGAAATGAATAAACCTTTCTGGGCAATTACCAGGATACGACTGACTACCCCTATTGAATGAAGAAAGTACACTCGTTTTATTCCACTGCGCTGGCACTGCCCACACAATCAAGAGAGTCTAAGAAGAAACTATAACCTGAAGGAATATAAACTCCATTAATACGTGCAAGGTTTTAATTATTTCACTTTAGTTTAAGGACGGTCTTAAACAAGAAGAGAACAAAAGGCAATTTGTAGTAACTTGTGATGGCTGTACATTAGGACAATTAAATATTTTTACGGTCAATTATTGTCAGTGACACGCAATGTTAAATCATATGTCGATGTACCGTACATGTAAGGAGTACAGAGAGGCGCTATTGGCTTAATGATCGTGTTAAACCCTTTGCATCAATGTACTGAGGGTTACCGTGGCTTTAAGGCTAGAATAACTGTGGTTGAGCAAAGAGAGGATTGGGCAACTGCTGCAACCAATGTATCAACCTGAAACCAGCTCTTATGTGCAAAAACTTTAATATAACAATCGTCTCGGTAAATTGCATTACAGGAGAAAAGAGAGTGATGGCAGCTGTTCATACATCGCCTTGATTGTTCGCTATACAAAGGGTTTGCTGTCACCAATAGACATCTATTGGAAAGCTAGGGTAGTGAATCTTTGACATTTGTTGCAACAAAAATGTGATTGGCATGAAACCACGCATACAATTGGTAAGCAGCGCAGTGTACTTATAGGTGTCGTACACACTACAAGACGGCAGTGGGATGGGGAATTAGGAGCACACCTTAGACATTAATAATTTAATGACAAAGCAAGCACAGATTAATATGTGCAGGGCCACCTCCCTAATGAGGCAGGGTGCAGCACATTACAGAGCAGCACCCTGTAGGGAGGTAGCCATTTTCATATGCTTTCCCTTTTAAGCCCGGCCCCTTATCTTTTGGTGTACACACACCTTTTAGTAAGACAAATCCAGTTCTCCTGTCTGTGCACTGCATCAAATGCACCCTCTCTCTCTGCACCCAGACTTTCAGGTATGAAGACTTACTTGATACCAGTAACACTAACCACTCACTGTGGGCAAACCTGATAACAACACTGGGCAAACTTGGTACTAGTCACTGTTGGCATACTTGCTTATACCAGTCACTGGGGGCAAACTTGCTTATACCCAGCCACTGGGGGCAAACAGTGGTGCTAGCTTTAGATAGGGTCACTATATTCACTGAAACAACTTTACATTTTCTGAAACTGCAATTTGAGAGAAGTAAAATCGTGGTACTCACATATTTATCTGTGCTTGCTGTGTCATTAAGTCTGCACTGCCTCACCATGGGACATTGCTCTGCTTACACGGGGATGGGTCACATAATATAATTTCTGCTTCTGGAGAGACAGGTCTTTCCCTGTAAATGCTGTGATTTCAAATGATGATTTCTCAGAATCTACAGCTCAGATTTAAAATCTGGAATAAAGTTTTGGAGCAATGGGATCTTGCTGTATCTAAAAGGTACGCTTTTTTTTTTTTTTTTAGAGTAAAGATACCCTTTAAGTGTTAGATTAGTTAATGTTAAATTAATAAGGCCCTGCTGTCTGAAAGAGGCTACCTTTGGCGCGGCGAGGGGGGGCAGCATTTTTCAGGTGCCAAAAAGTCTAAAGATGGCCCTTTTACCACCAGCATCATTTAACTTCTCTCACACCGAATATTTTATGGCTTATTGCAATGTTATAAAAACTACCAGTTATAACAACGGAGAAGAAGAGAACCTTGGATTACAGGAAGTGGATGAGACCTGCATCCTCATTTATATCATTAGGATTGTTTGTAGTCTGTCTATCTGTTGAGCCTCCTTATTTAATAAAAAATCTTTTATAAATTTCCTCCTCATTTTTTTGAGGTAGTTATTATAACATTTATTGCAAAAAGACATGAAATATTCAGTAATGTTATCTTTATTTAAACTTTTATTACTCTGCCATCTACAAGATCAAGAACAGAATACATGTTACGTAGAGAGGGTGATTAAAGAAATGATCAAAAAATCCATTTTAATTTGTTTTACAGATCTCACTTTAAGCGTTTTAATTCTTGTAATAGCACTATCGTCTTACCCAGTGCCGCTCCTACCATGAAGCAAGCTGAAACACTTGCTCATGGCGGCACCCAGGTCATAATTCATAAATCCTAAATAGGCGGCATTTCCCCCCTTTTAACATTCGCTCCTTAACTTATTAAAGAGCGCAAGCGCCTGTGACAGTGCCGGTCAGGCAAAAACCCCATTCACAGCAGCAGGCTAGCTGCAAATTGCAAATAATATGTCCCCGGTGAGAAGTCCGGCAGATTCGTAACCAATCAGAGTTGAGTTTTTTTAAATTTCTTCCTGCTTCCCCTCGGATGGCCAGCGCTCCACTCTGCGTAACTTACGTGCCTACACGGTTACGTCACGTCACGTCGCTTACGCCAGCGCGCTCACATGCTCCGGGTCAGGTACCTTACCGAACCTAAAGGAAGGACCTGTCACTGCCAGTTATTTGCAGCGGAGCGGAGCAGCAGCCTGTGACTGTGAGGAGCCTGGAGCGGGATTTTTCTGGAAAGTAATTTTACCTTTTCTTTCCCATCGATTGCCTAGCCTATTTCATCTTGTAGTATGCTTTTATTTTTGGGGGGTAGATGCAGGAGAGGGGAGAGGGGAAGTGGGGGGCTGGTTGGTTCCCTTTGGGTGGAAATCTGGCTTTGGATAGGAATGTGTTGCTGATGGCTGGGCTTTTATTGTGGTGTTTTTGTGTGTTGCTGGCCAAGATTAGATACATAGATAGATGAAGGTAGATGATAGATAGATAGATAGATAGATAGATAGATAGAGTGTGGATGATATAGATAGAGTGATAGATGATGGATAGATAGTGATAGATAGACAGACACAGATAGATAGATGGAGTGTATAGATAGAATACAGGTGATAGATCAGCGTTCGTGTAGTCGCTGGCGGATAGAGAGATAGCAGAGATAGATAGATAGATAGCAGAGATAGATAGCATAGAGAGATATAGATAGCAGAAGATAGATAGATAGTATAGATACATACAGAGAACGAATAAATATCAGAGATAGATAGATAGCAGAGCGATCGATAGCATAGATAAATAGATAGATAGATGCAGAGAGAGATAGATAGATAGCAGAGATAGATAGCGTGATATAGATAGATAGCAGAGATAGATAGATAGCTAGCAAGAGAGATAGTAGATAGCAGAGATAGATAGCTAGTCAGAGAGAGATAGATAGATCGCAAGATAGATAGAGAGATAGCAGATATAGATAGATAGCTGATAGAGAGATAGATAGAGAGCTAGATATATAGATCATATAGATACAGAGAGAGAATATACTAGATACTAGCAGAGAGATAGATAGCAGAGATAGATGAGAATAATAGGCAGTAGAGAGTGTAGATAGATAGATATCAGAGATAGATAGACAGGAGAATAGGATGCAGAATAGATAGATAGATAGATAATATCAGATAGTATAAGAAGCAGAAGAGAGATAGCAAGAGATAGATAGATAGATTAGATAGATAAATAGCAGAAGATAGAGAGATAGATAGATGCAGAGAAGATATAGAGAGATAGTAGATAGCGAGATAGATAGATAGATACAGAGATGATATAGACAGATATAGATAGATAGATGATCGATTATAGAGATAAATATCAGAGATAGAGAGATAGATAGCAAGATATAGATAGCGAGAGAGTAGATAGATAGCTAGCAGAGAGTAGATAGATATCAGAGATAGGATAGCAATTAGATAGATAAGATAGCAGAGATAGATAGATAGATAATAAATATCAGAGATAGATAGAATAATAGCAAGAGATAGATAGATAGCAGAGAGAAGTAGCAAGATAGATGGATATCAGAGATAGATAGATTAGATAGATAAATATCAGAGATAGAGGATAGTAGCAGAGAGAAGCTAGATAAAGAGAAGATAGATAGATAGATAGATAGCTGATAGATAGATAGCAGAAGATAGATAGCAGTAAGATAGATAGAATAGATAGCAGAGATGAGATAGATAGATTCAGAGATAGGATACAGATAGTAGATAGATAGCTAAGAGAGATAGATAGATATGACAGATAGCAGAGAGAGATATATAGATAGCATGATAGAGATAGATAGATAGCAGAGATAGATAGATAGATAGAGTCAGAGATAGATAGTATAGATAGATGATGATAAGATAGCGAGAGAAAGATAGATAGATAGCAGAGAGGATAATGATAGATGATGATTATAACATATATAGATAGCGCATGGAGAGATAGATAGCTAGCAGAGAATAGATAGCAGGGAAGGAAAGATAGCAGAGAGAGATAGTATAGATGATAGCAGAGAAGATTAATAGCAGAGATAGATAGCAGATATAGATAGATAGATAGATAAATATCAGAGATAGATAGATAGATAGATAGAAGAGATGATAGATAGCAGAGAGACAGATAGCAGAGATAGATAGATAGATTGATCGATCAAATATCAGAGATAGAGAGATAGATAGCAGGAGAAATAGATAGCAGATATAGATAGATAGCAAGATAGATAGATAGAAGATAGCAGAGATAGATAGCAAAGATAGTAGTATATAGATTAGATAGAGTAATATAGAGATAGAGAGATAGATAGCAGAAGATGATGATGAGTAGATAGATAGATAGATAGATAGATAGCAGAGATAGATAGATAGCAGAGATAGATAGCAGATTAGATAGATGAGATAGATAGTCAGATAGATAGATAGATAATATCATAGATAGATACATGATAGAGAAGATAGCTAGAAGCAGAGAGAGACAGATAGCAGAGATAGATGGATAGCAGAGATAGATAGATAGATTAGATAGATAAATATCAGAGGATAGAGAGATAGATAGCAGAGAGAAATAGATTAACAAGAGATAGATAGAAGATAGATAGATAGATGATAAAGATGATAGATAGCAGAGATAGAAGCAGAGAGAATAGATGATAGATAGCAGAGAGAGATAGATAGATAGCAGAGATAGATAACAGATATAGATAGATAGCGAAGAGTAGATAGATAGTAGATAGATAACTTATAGATAGTCAGAGAGAGATAGATAGCTAGCAGAGAGATAGATAGCAGAGGAGAGAGATAGATCAGCAGAGAAGAAGATAGATAGAGTAGAGATAGCAGATATAGATAGATAGCAGAGAAGATCAGATATAGAAGATAGATAGAGAAGAGAGATAGAGATAGATAGAAGATAGATAGAGTTAAAGATAAGATAGATACAGAGAGAGACAGATAGAGAGATCGATAGATGATTAGATCAGATACATAGTAAGATAGAGAGATAGATAGATGAGAAGATAAAGATAGCAGAGATAGTAGATAGCAGATAGATAGATAGATAGCAGAGATGATAGAGATAAGAAGATAGATAGATAGATAGTGATAGATAAATTCATAGATAGAGAGAAGATAGTCAGATAAGAGAGATAGATAGCAGTAGATGATAGATAGATAGCAGAGATAGATAGCATTAAGCAGAGCTAGATAGAAGATATAGATGATAGATGATAGCAGAGATAGATAGATAGATAATAAATATCAGGGATAGATAATAGAGAGATAGATAGATCGCAGAGAGAGACATATTGAGAGATAGATGATAGCAGAGATAGATAGATAGATTAGATAGTAAAATATCATAGAGAGAGAGAATGATAGCAAGAGAGAAATAGCAGAGATATAGATAGCAGTAGGAATATAGATAGCAGAGAGATAGATAGAGAGAAGAATAGATAGATAGATAGCAGAGATAGATAGATAGATAGATAGCAGAGATAGATAGACAGATATAGATAGATAGCAGAGAGATATAGATATATACGAGATAGATAATACATAGATAGAGAGATAATGAGAATAGATAGCAGAGATGATAGATAGCAGAGAGATGATTATAAGCAGATGAGGATAGATAGCAGAGATAGATTGAGAGATGATCGATAGTAACAGAGATAGATAGCTAGATAGCAGATATAGCTAGATAGATAGCAGAGAGAAGATAGATAGATAGATTAGGCGATTATACAGATAGATAGTCAGAGAGATGTAAGATAGATAGATAGTCGAGAGATAGATATATAGATAGATAATAGAAGATAGCGGAGAGATTAACAGATTAGATAGATAGCAGAGAGAGTAGATAATCAGAAGAGATAGGATAGCAGAGAGAGAATAGCAGAGAGAGATAGCAAGATAGTAGAGAGATAGATGAGTAGATAGTAGATAGATAGATAGATAGATTGATAGGATAGCAGAGATAATAGGAGCAGAGATAAGATAGATAGATAGATAAATATCAGAGATAGATAGATAGATAGATAGAAGAGATAGATAGATAGATAGCAGAGAGAGACAGATAGCAGAGATAGATAGATAGATTAGATAGATAAATATCAGAGATAGAGAGATAGATAGCAGAGAGAGATAGATAGCAGAGATAGATAGATAGCAGAGATAGACTAATCGATAGCAGAGATAGATAGGCAGATATAGATAGATAGATAGCGAGATAGATACAGATATAGATAGATGATAGATTAGATAGATAAATATAAGATGATAGAGAGAGAGAATAGCAGAGAGAGATAGATAGAAGATAGATAGATAGCAGAGAGAGTAGAGCAGATATAGATAGATAGATAGATAGATAGATAGATAGATAAATATCAGAGATAGATACATAGATAGAAGAGATAGATAGATAGCAGAGAGAGACAGATAGCAGAGATAGATAGATAATAGCGATAGATAGATAATAGCGAGGGATAGATAATAGCGATAGTAGATAGATAGATAGATAGATAGATAGATAGCAGAGATAGATAGATTAGATAGATAGCAGAGAATAGATAGATAGATAGAAGAGATAGATAGATAGATAGATAGATAGCTAGCAGAGATAGATCGATAGATCTGAAGGTAGCAGAGATAGATAGATACATAGCAGTAGATAGATGAGATAGAGATAGATAGATAGATAGATAGATAGCAGAGAGATGGATAGCAGAGAGAGAAAGATAGCAGAGAGAGATAGATAGATAGCAGAGATAGATAGATAGATAGATAGATAGATAGATAGCAGATATAGATAGATAGATAGATAAATATCAGAGATAGATAGATAGATAGATAGAAGAGATAGATAGATAGATAGCAGAGAGAGACAGATAGCAGAGATAGATAGATAGATTAGATAGATAAATATCAGAGATAGAGAGATAGATAGCAGAGAGAAATAGATAGCAGAGATAGATAGATAGCAGAGATAGATAGATAGATAGCATCTCTTCTGTCTAGCTATCTATCTCTGCTATCATCTCTGATACTATCTCTGCTATCTATCTCTGCTATCTATCTATCTATTATCTATCTAATCTATCTATCTCTGCTTTATCTTCTATCTCTGCTACTATCCTCTGCTATCTATCTCTCTCTTCTGTCTATTATACTATCTCTGCTATTTATCTATCTCTGCTATCTATCTATCTATATATATCTCTTCTATCTGTCCATATATCATCTCTTCTATCTATCTATCTATCTCTGCTATCTATCTATCTATCTATCTATCTATCTATCTAATCTATCTATCTCTGCTATCTATCTCTGCCCTATCTTCTATCTATCTATCTATCTATCTATCATCTATCTATCCTATCTATCTTGCTAGCTATCTATCTATCTACATCGCTACCAGCTTTCTCTGCTACCTATCTACTCTGCTCTACTATCTATCTCTTATCTATTCTATCTATCTATCTACTATCTATCTCTGCTATATATCTCTGCGCTACCTTTCAATCTTATCTATCTATCTATGCTATCTATCTATCTCTGCTATCTATCTATCTCTTCGTATCTATCATCTATCTACTGCAATCTATCAATATCTACTCGCTATCTTCATCTATCTATTATCTATCTACTATCGCTATATCTATCATCGCTATTATCTATTATCGCTATATCTATCTATCTCTGCTCATCTGTCTCTCTCTGCTATCTATCTCTCTTCTTCTATGTACTATCTCTGATATTCATCTATCTATCTATCTATTCTATCTATCTATCTATATCTGCTATCTACTCTCTCTATCTATCTATCTATCTATCTCTCTCTGCTATCTTATCTCTCATCTATCATCTTATATTTATTATCTAATCTATCTATCTATCTATATCTGCTATCTATCTCTGACTATTATCTATCTATATCTGCCTATCTATCTCTGCTATCTATCTATCTATCTCTGTCTATCTATCTATCTATCTCCCTTCATTCTCTCTGCTATATCTCTACTCGATATTTATCTATCTAATCTAGCTTCATCTGCTATCTGTCTCTCTCTGCTATCTATCTATCTATCTATCTATCTCTGATATTTATCTATCTATCTATCTATCTCTGCTATCTATCTCTGCTATCTATCTATCTATCTATCTATCTATCTATCTATCTATCTATCTATCTCTGATCTATCTATCTATCTCTCTCTGCTTTCTCTCTCATGCTATCCATCTCTTGCTAGTATCTACTCTCTTCTGCTATCTATCTATCTGTTATCATCTCCGCTATCTTCTATCTATCTATCTTACTATCTTCTCTGATCTATCTTCTATCTAGCTCCTCTGACTATCTATCTATATCTGCTAATCTATCTATCTCTCTCTGCTATCTATCTATATCTGCTATCTACTATCTATCTCTGACTATCATCATCTCTCTCTCTCTGCTATCTATCCTCTCTGCTTATATCTCTCTCTGCTATCTATCATTTCTGCTATCTATTTATTATCTCTGCTCTATGCTATGCTATCTCGTATCTATCTATCATCTCTCTCTGCTATCTATCTATATCTGTTATCTATCTCTGCTATCTATCTATCTCTCTCTGCTATCTATCTATCTATTCTCTCTGCTATCTATCTCTCTGTATCTATTATCTATCTATCTATATCTCTGTACTATTTTCTCTGTGCTATCTTCTCTCTCTCTATGATATTTTAGCTATCTAATCTATCTATCTATCTCTGCTAATCATCTATCTCTGCTATCTGTCCTCTCTCTGCTGCTATCTATCTCTTCTGATCTATGTATCTATCTCTGATATTTATCTATCTATCTATCTATCTCTGCTATCTATCTATCTATCTATATCTGCTATCTACTCTGCTATCTATCTATCTCTGCTATCTATCTATCTATCTATCTATCTATCTATCTCTATTCTGACTATCTTCTCTCTATCTATGAATTTATCTATCACTAATCTATCTATCTATCTATCTATATCTATCTATCATCTCTGCTATCTATCTATCTATCTGCTATCTATTTATCTCTGCTATCTATTTCTCTCTATCATCTCTCTATCTCTGATATTATCTGATCTAATCTATCTATCATCTCTGCTATCTGTCTCTCTCTGTATCTATCTATCTTCTATCTATCTATCTATCTATCTATCTCTGATATTTCTCTATCTATCTATCTATATCTGATCTTCTCTGCTATCTATCTTATCTGTATCTATCTATCTATCTCTCTCTGCTATCTTTCCTCTCCCTGCTATCTATCTCTCTGCTAGCTATCTATCTCTCTCTGCTATCTATAAGTTATCTATCTACTATCTATCTACTCTTCGCGATCTATCTATATCTGTTATCTATCTCTGCTATCTATCTATCTTTCTGCTATCTATCGATCTATTCTCTCTGCTATCTATCTCTCTGCTATCTATCATCTACTCTATCGATCTATCTATCTATCTATCTATCTATCTCTTTTATCTATTTCTCTCTGCTATCTATCTCTCTTCCTCTGATATTTATCTATCTAATCTATCTATCTATCTCTGCTATCCATCTATCTCTGCTATCTGTCTCTCTCTGCATCTTAGCTATCTATTCTCTATCTATGTATCTATCTATGATATTATCTATCTATCTATCTCTGCTATCTATTCATCTATCTAATCTGCTATCTTCTCTGCTATCTATCTATCTTGCTATCTATCTATCTATCTATCTATCTACTCATCATCTCTCTCTGCTATCTATCCTCTATCTCTGATATTTATCTATCTAATCTATATCTATCTATCTATATGCTATCTATCTCTGCTATCTATGCTATCTATCTATCTTGCTATCTATCTATATCTGCTATCTATTTCTCTCTGCTATCTATCTCTCTATCTTGATATTTGATCGTATCTAATCTATCTATCTATCTCTGCTATCTGTCTCTCTGCTATCTATCGATCTCTTTATCTATCTATCTATCTATCTCTGATATTGTATCTATCTATCTATCTATATCTGCTATCTATCTCTGCTATTTAACTTCTCTGCTACATCTATATATTCTCTCTGCTATCTTTCTATCCCTGCTATCTATCTCTCTGCTAGCTATCTATCTCTCCTCGCTATCTATATATGTTATTATCTATCGATCTATCTATTATCCTCTCTGTATCTATCTATCTCTTCTATCTATATCATATCTATCTATACTATCTATCTCCTCTATCTATGCTATCTATCTCTCTATCTATCTATCTCTTCATGCTATCTATATCTCTCTCTGCTATCATATCTATCCCTATCTCTCTCTGCTATCTATCTATATCTGTATCCTATCTCTGACATCTATCTATCTCTCTCTGCTATCTATTCTATCTATTTCTCTGCTATCTATCTCTCTGCTATCTATCTTCACTATCTATCTATCTATCTATCTGTCTCTGTTATCTATTCTCTCTGCTACTATCTCTCTATCTCTGATATTATCTATCTAAATCTATCTATCTCTGTATCCATCATCTCTGCTACTGTCTCTCTGCTATCTATCTATCTCTTCTATATATTTATCTATCTCTGATATTTACTTATCTATCTATCTATCTCTGCTATCTATTATCTATCTATTGCTATCTATCTCTGCTATCATCTATCTCTGCTGCTATCTATCTATCTATCTATCTACTTCTGCTATCTATCTCTCTATCTCTGATATTTATCTTATCTAATCATCATCTATCTATCTATATCTGCTTTATCATTCTGTATCTATCTATCTATCTCTGCTACTATATCATCTCTGTATCATTTCTATCTATCTATCTCTCTATCTTCTGCTATTTATCTATCTATCTATCTATCATCTTTGCTATCGTCTCTTCTGCTATCTATATATATCTGATATTATCTATCTATCTATCTATATCTGCATCCTATCTCCTGCTATCTATCTCTGATATCTATCTATCTAATCTCCTCTGCCTATTCTTCTCTCTCCTGCTATCTATCTCTCTGCTAGCTATATATATCTCTCTCTGTATCTATATTGTTATTATCTAGCTTCTATATATCTCTCTTCTATCTATCTATATCTGCTATCTATCTATCTATCTCTGCATCTATCTATCTCTCTCTGCTACTATCTATCTCTGCTATCTATATCTTCTCTTGCTAGCTATATATCTATCTCTGCTATCTATCTTATACGTTATCTATCTCTGCTATCTATCTATCTCTCTCTGCATCTATCTATCTATTTATCTATGCTATCATCCTCTGCTATCTATCTATCTCTGATATTTATTCTTTCTCTGACTATCTATACTATCTATCTATCTTTGCTATCTATATCTCTCTACTATCTATCTCTGCTATCTATCTATCTAATCTCTGCTATCTATCTATCGCCAGTCGACTATCTACGAACGCATCAATACTGTATTCTATCTATACACTCCATCTATCTATCTGTGTCTGTCTATCTATCACTATCTATCCATCATCTATCACTCTATCTATATCATACACACTCTATCTATCTATCTATCTATCTATCTATCTATCATCTACCTTCATCTATCTATGTATCTAATCTTGGCCAGCAACACACAAAAACACCACAATAAAAGCCCAGCCATCAGCAACACATTCCTATCCAAAGGCCAGATTTCCATCCACAAAGGGAACCAACAGCCCCCCACTTCACCCTTACTCCACCTCTCCTGCAATCTACCCCCCAAAAATAAAAGCTACTACAAGATTAGAAATAGGCTAGGCAATCGATGGGAAAGAAAAGGTAAAATTACTTTCCAGAAAAATCCCGCTCCAGGCTCCTCACAGTCACAGGCTGCTGCTCCGCTCCGTCTGCAAATAACTGGCAGTGACAGGTCCTTCCTTTAGGTTCGGTAAGGTACCTGACCCGGAGCATGAGAGCGCGTGGGGTAAGCGACGTGACGTGACGTAAACGTGTAGGCACGTAAGTTACGCAGAGTGGAGCGCTGGCCATCCGAGGGGAAGCAGGAAGAAATTTAAAAAAACTCAACTCTGATTGGTTACGAACTGCCGGACTTCTCCCGGGACATATTATTTGACAATTTGCAGCTAGCCTGCTGGGTGAATGTGGGTGGTTTTGCCTGAACGCACTGTAAAGGCGCTTGCGCTCTTTAATAAGTTAAGGAGCGAATGTTAAAAAGGGGGGGAAATGCCGCCCTATTTCGGATTTTGAATAGACCTGGGTGCCGAGATACATAATATAGATAGACAGATAGCAGAGATAGACAGATAGCAGAGATAGACAGATAGCAGAGATAGATAGATAGACAGATAGAAGAAATAGATAGACAGATAGAAGAGATAGATAAATAATCTATATAATTATAAAGGTAGACTCTTTTAGCAGGGCCCTAACTATTATCTAGATTATATTTTATATATAGATTAATATAATTATATAGATTATTTATCTATCTCTTCTATCTGTCTATCTATTTCTTCTATCTTCTATTATCTATCTCTGCTATCTGTCTATCTCTGCTATCTGCTATCTCTGCTATCGTTCTATCTCTGCTATCTGTCTATCTCTGCTATCTGTCTATCTATATTATGTATCATCTCTTCTGTCTAGCTATCTATCTCTGCTATCTATCTCTGCTATCTATCTCTGCTATCTATCTCTGCTATCTATCTATCTATTATCTATCTAATCTATCTATCTCTGCTATATATCTTCATCTTCTACTATCCTCTGCTACTATCTCTCTCTTCTGTCTATTATCTATCTCTGCTATTTATCTATCTCTGCTATCTATCTATCTATATTATTTATCTCTTCTATCTGTCCATCTATCTATCTCTTCTATCTATCTATCTATCTCTGCTATCTATCTATCTATCTATCTATCTATCTATCTATCTATCTATCTCTGCTATCTATCTCTGCTATCTATCTATCTATCTATCTATCTATCATCTATCTATCTATCTATCTTGCTAGCTATCTATCTATCTACATGCTACCACTTCTCTGCTACCTATCTACTCTGCTCTACCTATCTATCTCTCTATCTATCTATCTATCTATCTACTATCTATCTCTGCTATATATCTCTCCTGCTACCTTTCAATCTTCATCTATCTATCTATGCTATCTATCTATCTCTGCTATCTATCTATCTCTTCTATCTACTCTATCTACTGAATCTATCTCATCTCTCTGCTATCTTCTATCTATCTATTATCTATCTACTATCGCTATATCTATCATCGCTATTATCTATTATCGCTATATCTATCTATCTCTGCTCATCTGTCTCTCTCTGCTATCTATCTACTCTTCTTCTATGTATCTATCTCTGATATTCTATCTATCTATCTATCTATCTATCTATCTATCTATATCTGCTATCTATCTCTGCTATCTATCTATCTATCTATCTCTCTCTGCTATCTATCTCTCTATCTCTTATATTTATCTATCTAATCTATCTATCTATCTATATCTGCTATCTATCTCTGCTATCTATCTATCTATATCTGCTATCTATCTCTGCTATCTATCTATCTATCTCTGCTATCTATCATTATCTGCTATCTCTCTCTGCATTATCTCCTATCTCGATATTTATCATCTAATCTAGCTATCGATCTGCTATCTGTCTCTCTCTGCTATCTATCTATCTATCTATCTATCTCTGATATTTATCTATCTATCTATCTTATCTCTGCCTATCTATCTCTGCTATCCTATCATATCTATCTATCTATCTATCTATCTATCTATCTATCTATCTCTGATACTATCTATCTATCTCTCTCTCTATTCTCTCTCATGCTATCCATCTCTCTGCTAGCTATCTATCTCTTCTGCTATCTATCTATCTGTTATCATCTCGCTATCTTCTATCTATCTATCTTACTATCTTCTCTGATCTATCTATCTCATCTACTCCTCTGCTATCTATCTATATCTGCTATCTATCTATCTCTCTCTGCTATCTATCTATATCTGCTATCTATCTATCTATCTCTGATATCTATCTATCTCTCTCTCTCTGCTATCTATCTCTCTCTGCTATCTATCTCTCTCTGCTATCTATCTATCTCTGCTATCTATTTATCTATCTCTGCTCTATGTTATGCTATCTCGTATCTATCTATCATCTCTCTCTGCTATCTATCTATATCTGTTATCTATCTCTGCTATCTATCTATCTCTCTCTGCTATCTATCTATCTATTCTCTCTGCTATCTATCTCTCTGTATCTATTATCTATCTATCTATATCTCTGTTACTATTTTCTCTGTGCTATCTTCTCTCTCTCTATGATATTTTACTATCTAATCTATCTATCTATCTCTGCTATCCATCTATCTCTGCTATCTGTCCTCTCTCTGCTCTATCTATCTCTTCTATCTATGTATCTATCTCTGATATTTATCTATCTATCTATCTATCTCTGCTATCTATCTATCTATCTATATCTGCTATCTACTCTGCTATCTATCTATCTCTGCTATCTATCTATCTATCTATCTATCTATCTATCTCTATTCTGACTATCTTCTCTCTATCTATGAATTTATCTATCACTAATCTATCTATCTATCTATCTATATCTTTCTATCATCTCTGCTATCTATCTATCTATCTGCTATCTATTTATCTCTGCTATCTATTTCTCTCTATCATCTCTCTATCTCTGATATTATCTGATCTAATCTATCTATCATCTCTGCTATCTGTCTCTCTCTGTATCTATCTATCTTCTATCTATCTATCTATCTATCTATCTCTGATATTTCTCTATCTATCTATCTATATCTGATCTTCTCTGCTATCTATCTTATCTGTATCTATCTATCTATCTCTCTCTGCTATCTTTCCTCTCCCTGCTATCTATCTCTCTGCTAGCTATCTATCTCTCTCTGCTATCTATAAGTTATCTATCTACTATCTATCTACTCTTCGCGATCTATCTATATCTGTTATCTATCTCTGCTATCTATCTATCTTTCTGCTATCTATCTATCTATTCTCTCTGCTATCTATCTCTCTGCTATCTATCATCTACTCTATCGATCTATCTATCTATCTATCTATCTATCTCTGTTATCTATTTCTCTCTGCTATCTATCTCTCTATCTCTGATATTTATCTATCTAATCTATCTATCTATCTCTGCTATCCATCTATCTCTGCTATCTGTCTCTCTCTGCTATCTATCTATCTCTTCTATCTATGTATCTATCTCTGATATTTATCTATCTATCTATCTCTGCTATCTATCTATCTATCTATATCTGCTATCTATCTCTGCTATCTATCTATCTTGCTATCTATCTATCTATCTATCTATCTATCTATCTCTCTCTGCTATCTATCTCTCTATCTCTGATATTTATCTATCTAATCTATATCTATCTATCTATCTGCTATCTATCTCTGCTATCTATCTATCTATCTATCTATGCTATCTATCTATATCTGCTATCTATTTCTCTCTGCTATCTATCTCTCTATCTTGATATTTGATCTATCAATCTATCTATCTATCTCTGCTATCTGTCTCTCTGCTATCTATCGAATCTCTTTTCTATCTATCTATCTATCTCTGATATGTATCTATCTATCTATCTATATCTGCTATCTATCCTGCTATACTACTCTCTCTGCTTACATCTATATATTCTCTCTGCTATCTTTGCTATCCCTGCTATCTATCTCTCTGCTAGCTATCTATCTCTCCATCGCTATCTATATATGTTATACTATCTATCGACTATCTATCTATCTATCCTCTCTGCTATCTATCTATCTGCTCTCTATCTTATCATATCTATCTATACTATCTATCTACTATCTATGCTATCTATCTCTGCTATCTATCTATCTCTCATGCTATCTCATCTCTCTGCTATCTATCTATCTATCTCTCTCTGCTATCTATCTATATCTGTATCCTATCTCTGCATCTATCTATCCTCTCTGCTATCTATTCTATCTATTTCTCTGCTATCTATCTACTCTGCTATCTATCATCAGCTATCTATCTATCTATCTATCTGTCTCTGTTATCTAGTTCCTCTCTGCTGCTATCTATCTCTCTATCTCTGATATTATCTATCTAAATCTATCTATCTCTGTTATCCCATCATCTCTGCTACTGTTCTCTCTGCTATCTATCTATCTCTTCTATTATTTGATCTATCTCTGATATTTATATCTTATCTATCTATCTATCTCTGCTATCTATTAGCTATCTATCTGCTATCCATCTCTGATATCTCTCATCTCTGCTAGCTATCTATCTATCTATCCTATCTTCTCTGCTATCTTCTCTCTTCCTCTGATATTTATCTTATCTAATCGATCATCTATCTATCTATATCTGTCTTTTATCATTCTGCTATCTATCTATCTATCTCGCTACTTATCTATCTCTGCTATCTATTTCCTATCGCTATCTATCTCTCTATCTTCTGCATATTTGCCTATCTATCTAATCTATCTATCATCTTTGGCTATCGGTCTCTCTCTGCTCTACTATACTATTCCTGTATTATCTATCTATCTTATCTATATCTGCATCCATCTCTGCTATCTATCTCTGCTATCTATCTATCTAATCTCGTCTCTGCGCTATTTCTCTCCCTGCTATCTATCTCTCTGCTAGCTATATTTTCTCTCTCTGCTATCTATATATGTTATATATCTAGCTATCTATTATCTCTCTATGCTATCTATCTCATATCTGGCTATCTTCTATCTATCTTGCGTATCTATCTATCTCTCTCTGCTAGCTATCTATCTCTGCTATCTATTCTTCTCTTGCTAGCTAACTATCTCTCTCTGCTATCTATCTATATCGTATCTATCTTGCTATCTATCTATCTCTCTCTGCTATCTATCTATCTATTTCTCTACTGCTATCGTATCGTCTTGCTATCTATCTATCTCTGCTATTTATTCTTCTCTGCTATCTATCTATCTATCTATCTGCTGCTATCTAATCTCTCTACTCATCTCTCTGCATCATCTATCTATCTAAATCTCTGCTATCTATCTACTCGCGCCAGTCTACTATGCTGAGCGAACGCATCATCACCTGTATTCTATCTTAACTCCATCTATCTATCTGTGTCTGTCTATCTTCACTATCTATCATCTATCTTCACTCTAATCTATACTACCATCACACTCTATCTATCTATCTACTATCATCTATCATCATCATCTACCTTCATTCTATCTATTATCTAATCTACTGGCCAGCAACACACAAAAACACCACACACTAAAAGCCCAGCCATCAGCACACATTCTATCCAAAGACCAGATTTCCCCACAAAGGAACCAACCAGCCCCCCACCTTCCCCTACTACTCCACCCTCTGCCCCTACCTAACCTACTACCCCCCAAAAATAAAATGACACTACCTACACAAGATGAAATAGGCTAGGCAATCGATGGGAGAGAAAGAAAAGGTAAAATACTGCTTTCCAGAAAATCCCGTCTCCAGCGCTCCGTCACAGTACAGGCTGCTGCTCCGCTCCGCCTGCAAATAACTGGCAGTGGACAGGTCCTTCCCTTTAGGTTCGGAACGGTCCTGAGCCCCGGAGCATTGAGCGCGCTGGCGCAAGCGACGTGACGTTGACGTAAACCGTCGTAGCGCACGTAAGTTACGCAGAGTGGAGCGCTGGCCATCGAGAGGGTAAGCAGGAAGAAATTTAAAAAATACTCAACTCTGATTGGTACGAAATCTGCTCCGGACTTCTTCCCGCGGGACATATTATTTGCAATTTGCACTACCTGCTGATGGTGAAGTGGGTTGGTTTTTGCCTGAACCGCACTGTAGCAAAGGCGCTTGCGCTTCTTATAAAAGTTAAGGAGCGAATGTTAAAAGGGGGGGAAATGCCGCCCTTTTACGGATTTTGAAGTTATGACCCTGGGTGCCGAGACGTGGTAGCAGGGCTTACAAATCTTTTGGCCAACATCTTTTATTCTACAGAGTATGGTAGGGCTTTCTAATGTAATGTACCAGTTGCACCAACATGTTTTTAGTGTTTTCTAAAAATAGAGAAGCATATAAATAACCATTTTCAAAAACAAAATTATGAAATTTGCCACGCCCACGCGATAAGCCACGCCTACATGCCAAGCCACGCCCACACGTGAAGCCACGCCCACTTTCCCGCGGCGGCGGCGCGCTACGCGCGCCGCTCAATCTAGGGGCGGCATTCAAAGTTGTTTCAGGTGCCAAAAACCCTAGGGACACCCCTGGTCTTACCATTATATTCACAGAATTATGCACTTTTTATAGACATTGTTTAGAGAACACTTTAATTGTGCACATGTCATTTTTTGTAAAAGTTTTACATTATGTATAACACTTCATTTTTAATTAATATTAAGATTACAGCATTTGTAAAGTAATATAGCACTTTAAAAGGGATGACAAATGTGTTGTAATAAACTTGCACTTTGTTTGGATCAGGGAAGCCTCATTTTGGACCCTGGTCCGTCAATCATGATTTCTCTTCTTCAGCACATTGAGCAATTCACAAATATCTTAACTTTATTAATATACATTTTTATAAATATAGTTTAGTGCAGGTTACCCTTAAAGAGCATGTCAACCCCATTTTTGATTTTTTCCTGTAGTGTAGGGCTCCCTCCCCCAGCCCCAACCACTATATTAATATTTGCAGAAACTCCCCCGATCATTACTTACCTTACCTCTCTCCTCCAACATACTGTCATGGCCCTCTGCTTGCATGAAACTGCATGGCCGGACCAGCAGCCGCGCCTGTGATTGGCTGGGGAGGGGGCTGCAGCGAGTATGGCAAAATTCTCCAGTAGGAGAGACAGGAGGCAAAGTCATATATGGACTCTGGCAGGCACCTGGTGGTCAGTTCTCTGGACTTTGGAGGGACATTACAGGAGAACCATTTGGAGCTGGGATGTAAGGTAAGGATTTTATTACACTACACAGTGGGGCCAGTAGTGGGTTAAATTATAGTTTTGGGGGTGGACATGCCCTTTAACCAATATCACCCCAATAAACTTTATATAAGGTTTTTCATAATACCTGTGTCCCTCTGGAGTTAAAATGTTTTTAAGCCACTCGTATGTCATGAAATACATTCCACTTGCTGGCACATCTACGAAAAAAGAAAAAAAGGTTGAGGAGATAATAGGAAAACAATGACATTTATGCAGAGGGTAAAAAACACCTTAAAGGGACAGTAAACTTCAAGCTTCATCCGAGTCATTGTGTAACTACTTTTCTAACATTAACACTTCCAGTCATTTAATTATGTCATTGGATTTCATTTTGGGAAATTCACCTTAACACAGATGAATGAAGGACACATATAAATAATGAATAGGGATGGGGTTTGGGTTATTTTCAATATCAAAAATTAAATTGCCCCTTTTGGCAAGTTACCATATATACTCGAGTATAAGCCGACCCGAGTATAAGCCGAGCTACATATTTTTACCTCAAAAAGTAAGAACCCATGATTGACTCGAGTATAAGCCGAGGGTTGAAATTATGGGAACTCTGCTGTCCATAAAAAAGCCTCATTCCTTGGCACTCCAGATGTTTTGGAAACTACAATTCCCAGCATGCTTTATTAGCTGGGAGTTGTAGTTTCCAAACCCCTTTAGTGCCATGGAATGAGGCTTTTTTATGGACAGCACCCCCCACCCATAAACATTCCCCCTTAGAGAGCCCCCCAGTTCAGGGAGTGAGGTGGTAAATCTTTACAAAATCTGCTGCTGCTTACCGGTACTTCTCTATGTAACCAGCTACCGGTAACTTAGTAATTCTCTGGATCCTGCTGGCACTCTGCACGCTGCGCGGCTGTCTAACTTACTGCCTGGCGCCAAACAGTAAGTTAGACAGCCGCCGAGTACGGACATGCAGCTCAGCGTGCAGAGTGCCAGCAGGATCGAGAGAATTAAGTTACAGGTAGCCGGTTACATAGAGAAGTACCGGTAAGCAGCAGCAGATTGTGAAAATTTACCATGACCCGAGTATAAGCCGAGGTCGGGTTTTGAGGCTATTTTTAAAGCCTGAAAACCTCGGCTTATACTCGAGTATATACGGTACTTAAACTTTTGCAAACATTTAATACTATCATTATTGAATTTAAATCCAATATGAAATTGGTTTGCGACAGCTGCAAATCTCTTTTTAACGTCAATCTAACATACATTAAATTGGTTAGTGCCTCTCTGTAAAAAAAAAAAAAAAGTCAGTCGGTCTTGGCAAATGGGAACAATCAATAGGGAACCGCACGATCGATCGTAATTTTCTGACACGTCCAATCAATCGTTCGTCCGGACGAGCGAACAAACGAGCCGTGAATCAGTCGGTCGGCCGAAAATATCGGCTGGTGTGTACCCAGCCTTAAGCATGCATGCTGAACATTCAATGCAATATAAATTCTCACAGGCTCCAGCCAGAGATGTGATTGTCGACCTATTTTAGGAAATACTGCAGTCTTTCATTTAACCCTAACTTGTTTGGAGACCACAGTTGCCCTTTAATTGAAGAGCGGGAGGTAAAGAAGCTATGCCTTACCTCCCGTTTTTTGAGAAAACTTACCCGCTAGCACATTCCCCTGCTGAGTCACATGTCCGACTACTTCCACCTTATACTATAGCCCACATGCACACTATAGTATAGTTAACCTAGTAGAAGTCTCGACCTATCAGAGGAGTCAGCAGTGGAACTCGACAGCGGGTACGTTTTTTCTATTCGCTCCCGGCTCCTGTTAAATTAAATGAAGGATGGCAGGTAAGACATTTCTTCTTTACTTCCTGTTCTTTAATTAATGAGCAAACCTTTTGAGTGAACCTAGCATTTAATCAAATAACTATTCTGTGCCCAGCTGTATTTAACAAGGTCACATGTCAGACAACGAGGAAATATTTATTATATATATATTTATATATTATACTATAGTGCTACCGAGTGGGCGTCTCCTCTGATCTCACATCCCACATACACCAAATGATGATTGTCAAGCAATCAGTAGGATGCTGCCAGTGTATAGCTAGTGAAAGCTCTTCTATGTAGTTATATTGAGGATGCACAGGTGGTATGTAAATCATAATATCCGCTCTGTATCCTCACAGCTGGAGATTAGTCTCAAATTAGCCTTAAAATCCAGTCTTGATAATTACAAGGCCAGATCGCTTTTCCTGGAATGTCTATGCGCACTCTACCCGATCAAACCATTATTTTAAAGGGGGAGCCACTGCCTATATATAGCACGGAGCCAAACAACATTTACTTTCCCACCCAGTAACCGTGACATTTATTGTTTTATGTTACAGTCCGTACTGAACATAGTGACATTATTTTGGTTTCTTTCAAGGATGTTTGGGCTTGTGAGACCAATTTAAAAAAGGTCCCTTTGACAATGTCCTGTGGTTAAAGGGAAACAAGACCTACACACACTAGAAAATATTCGTAGTTGTGGGGTGGTACACAGCCCCACGAGACAGCAATCTGAGGACTGTGTTATTCCTTCAGCTGGAGGGTAGTACAGCCTGAATTGAAAATGCACATTAGGGTTGATCTGCAATAGCCCATCATCTCGTGGATTTAAAAAGCAAACTGCAGTTTTGCTCTAAGGCTGGGTACACATGGAGGGATTATTTATCCCAAGCGAGTGCTCGGCCAGGACAAATGTCCGTTGGCTGCGGCTGAATTTGCGAACTATCGGATGTGTGGTCCCATAGGGAACCGCACGATCGATCGGGATTTTCCGACATGTCTGATCGAGGTCGGTCGCCCCACACCAGGAGATATTTTCAGCCAACCGACCGAAAGTGCCGTGAAACGGTCAGTTGGCCAAAAATATCTTCTGGTGTGTACCCAGCCTAAGATATTGGTTCTTGTTTGAGAATAGTAGCAAAAGTGCCTCTGCTAATAATCTAAAGCATCCAATCATATGAGCTGTTGCAGTTAGATAATATTTGATTGGTGAGCTGCAATTAGCAGCAAAGACAAACATTTACATTATAACATAAGCTCAATTATTTACCTTGGGTGGAGCTAAAAGGCTCATACACAAGTGCGATCGTGGGGGCCGGGCCTCATGTGTACGAGCACGCGTTTTGGCCGACAATCAAGCCACGTTGACAGTTTCGATCGTGCGTCGCGGATTGTCCCCCGTGATTGCACTTGTGTATGAGTCTTAACACAATATTAATGACAAGCTACCCATACAATGCACAGGCACTTTGGCTGAGACAATGGTTTGTGAATGATATTAGGATTTAAAATAAATGGACACACGGTGTAACCTTGAGATGGCGTTTATATCATTTTGTGAATTATGTTAGGATACAAAATGAATGGACGGGGACAGAGAATGTTAACCGGGGTAACTTCAGAATGGCTCGATATTTGGTTGACGTTTAGGCCGATAAAATATTAAAGCAGTGCATGGCTAGCATTACTCCTAGAACATTAACAAAGTGTATAGAAAGCTATAACAGGCCCAGGTCACAAATGCAGACGCATCAATACCTCATGTTTGTAGCGGACTAGAAATAGGATGATTCTCAGTTTGATACTACTAACCTACTCCCACTGAAGGTATCAATCAAGTGTTAAACAATGCAGTGAAGTTAAAACAGTGTTACTGGCCCTTTAAGTTCTACAGGGAGGAGATAAAAGGTACAAGGCAGACCCATAACAATAAATTTAGCCCATGAAAGGCCACATTGACCTTGTAAAAATAATGTTTGGCAGAGAGAATTGTACAGCTGTGATTTTAATATCCAATATCTTTTCTAATCAAACCCTCCCAAATGTGATTATCTGCAAATAAACAGATACGAACTGTCCATACACGGACTATAACCCTCCGGATGATCCCATGATGTTTGGGAAGCCACCTGATCACTGTGCAGCTGATGTAGCAGCCGTAATGTCAGTCGCAAACCCCGATGCAGTTGGTGGAACAAGAACAGTTTCAATTCCCATCGTCGTTACCAACAATTTAACGTTCATTTCAGATCTAATGTTGAATCATTGGACTGTCAGGTCTGTGTTTCTGGCCACCATATAGATTTACCTCCGGTGAATTTTTATATTATGAATGCAGAAAGGTCTATAAAATATTGTTAAAATGTTACAGCTTCAATTCATATCTAAGCGGATGGCATTATTTTATTGACGGCAATATGCTGTCTCCTTGTATTATAGGAATTAATGGAAATCCTACTTTAAATATAAGGATATTAGGACACCAAAGAGATGTACAAAAGAAATCTACCTGTGGCCTTGTACTGTAATATGACCATGGAATTCCTTGGGGACTTCTTTATCAATCTTAATATTACAAAAGTGACTTGAATTATAATAGGAAAACATATGGAATATTTCCCTAAATTAATCAACAATTCAACAATGTCCATGACATCACAGCCATGATTGACAGTGGGCGGATGGAAGCGGTAACATCAGGTGGTACCAGACTTGGGGCGCACAATGGGTGCATTTATCTGGCAATGTAGCAATATAAATGTGTAAGGAACAGGAACAGGTGGTCAAATACACAAAGCACAAGAAACTCCTTCTTGCAAATGTTGCCTTTAAAATCTGAAAAATTCACCTTCAATATAATACCTCTCATGAGTGTTAGCACGGTCCCTTTATATATTCCTCGAATGCCTGATTCCCTGTACAGCTGTTTAGCACAATCCATGGGGCCAGCATACTTGATTTCTCCTGAGGAAGCTTGAATCTGAAAGAGAAAAACTCCTATAAAATGTGGATTTCCACAACAACCGGGTTAAAGCCAAGTAACAAATCCTGTTATCTGGCCTAGGTACTGAACACTGACAAAGGGAAGTTTGTACACAAATACTCAAATCATTCGCAAAATGTTTCCACTGTTAATAAAGCAATCCGAGGTAAAACAAAATTAACATATGCTTTAAAAGAGCAGATCCATATCTTTAGAATGACTCCAGGGTCCTGCTTCTAGCTGCAATCTCTCCAAAGTTATAGCAGTATAAAGGGTGGTGTTTCAAGCTAGCACATGACCAGCACCATTGCTTTGCTCCCACTGCCAGAGGCACTGGGCATGCCCACTTGTATCCTACTGCTATAACAGAGCATCAGCTGAACCAAGTTAGCCACAAGCCTGAAAAGAAAACTAGGTAGAGGAATGGACAGAGAATGGTTGCAGTTTTTTTTAAATTTAAACTTCAGAAAAGATTGTTTTTTTGTGGGGTGGTGCTTCCTAAACAGCACATCATGTCACCGTCACACACTTCCTTGTGTGTGATGGGAAGCCAATTCATTCATTAATTTCTAAAATTAATTAAACCATCCTTTTTTTACATCTTTACTTACTGAAACATGCAGTCAGAATTAATCCTGTTAAGCGAATTATACACACATACACTTTAAAAAATAGGCAACTCTGGAACCATATTGTGTCAGTACTACAAATGCAGATAATTCACGATTTGTTTCCTGCTTACCTGTAAAAGGCACTTGATTCTCTCACCTGGAGCCATGATTGCAGTTGTAAATACCCCAGACAGCATCCCAGCAGCAAACAGTTGTGGATAACTTTAAAATAAAAAGCAGACAACTGAGAGTGATAAAAATGTACGATCCCCCATAAACCTACACGCTACCCAAAAAATATTGTAACTGTAAATCAGTTATTTAAAATTTAAAGAGCCCATAAACTTTGCCTATAATTTCCCCCAACCGCACATTAATTGCTTTGTATGTATTTCTGTGAATCGAGATTTCCCAATTGTGGAACTTCCGATATTGTAAGTTGTACAGCCTCACACCTGCCCATTCCTTTATCCCTTAACGCTCCTTTTACCCACAGAGCAAATGCGTGATTGCTTTTGCACTGCGAGGTAAGGAACAGGAATTGACAGGCAGGGTGGAAGGGAGTATAAAGTAAAGATGAGGAAAAGTTTAACTAAACAGAACATCTATTCTCTCAGCTCCTACGAGCAAATTGGGTAAGGGCTCTCTGCTTCTTTTGTTTTATAGCATTTATAGCATTCTGGTACAATTACGTTTTTCACAGTATTGTACCGTAAGTCAGTTAAGCAGGACATACATCAGTCATTGTACAGCAAGACATTCCAAAAACAACCTGGCTTGATCCTTTACAATTCTTAGTATGCTGTTATGTTGATCGCAAACTGTCTGGGAAACGTGATGGAAATGTCAACAGATAAGACCACTTCTCTGCTTCATGTTATGATCAATCCAACGTTAATGTTGCATCAAATAATGAATCAATATAAAGATGAGCCAATGTATGTGTTTCTCGACACATTGCTAAATTTAGTAAGGCAGACACACTAAGCTTTTCCATACAAACCTAGTATTATAAGTTTGTACTTACGTTAGGGGGTCTTCTGGGTGTTTTTGCTGAAGCTTTTTGCCAAGTCCAAAGCCAAAGAAACAAACTGCAAACATTGGCGTCACCCCAATAATGGGGGCAGCCATTCCCTTGTATAAACCTCTGATACCCTATGAAAACAAGCAGACATTGCTGGAAGAGATCTCTACAATTATCCAATTAGGTTTGCATTAGCAGGTCAGCCACAGACACTTTTCATGGCAGTAAATTTCTTGTATATGGCAGTGAATAACAAAGTAATCATGGATTATGATGGAACCGGAAATGCCTTTTATGAAAGGGAATATTCCCGGGAACCCTGATCTGTGTGTTACAATGTTAAAAGGGGTCTAAATGTAAAAGAATTGACAAAAGCTAAACTAATAAATGAAATCAGTATTAAAGGATAACAAAGACTTATATTCCGTGAGTCCACCACGCATTTGCGCACCAGCTGCATAAGAAGCCTCAACCTGTGCCTTGTCTGAGCTCAGGTAGTGCACGTTGAGGCTCCGTTTGCAGTTGATGAATGAAGGCAGTGAGGTAGGAAAACATCAGTGGGGACTGACAGACAGCGCGCAGAGAAATTGAGCAACAAATTTCTAAACACTGACTTCAATGGAAGGAAAGAAAAAACAGCTCCTAATTAATACACAATCGGTTTATCTTCTGCTATTTTATGTTTTGTGCTCCTTTAAGTACAGGGACACTGATCTTGAGATTATGAATGAAAAGCTGGTAATCGGAACAGCTGGTTATTAAGAAAAGGGAAATCCCTGCTTATGGAGGCCCTACCCCCATCTCTCAATTCTTAAAGGATAAGTCTAATATACATTACTAAACGCATTAAAATCACACGCATTTTGCTCCTTACAAAAACTTTTTTTACTCTTTTTTATGCATTTCGTCCTGTGTTTCTATCCTGCATTTTGTATATGTTTTTTTTCCTATCATTTCCCATGGAACTGTAGTGCGTTTTCTAATGCTAACAATAAAATGCATCTAGTGTAATTTCAATTACTTAACTGTTATATTTAGATCTAGGATGTTTTAGCTAGGAGCCATCTGTGATTTTATTGGTCCATCCAAATATTACAAACTGTACTAAAAAGAATTTGCTTAAAGGATTTTTTTTTTTTTTAAATATACTTACAGGGTTATTCAATAATATTAATTATCGTTAAAAATGGTGCTAATTTTGCCCCAAGCAATCAAATTTTAGCTTTCAAATGTTAAATAGGATCTGATTGGTTGGGGCAAAATTAGCACCATTTTTAACGATAAAAACTTTTGTTGAATCTCCCTGTTAATTACTAGGTACATAAAGTCTTACCTCCCTGCTGCTTTTTCTTTAACAATTAGACCCAATACTTTGTCTGTATTTCCTTGTTTTTTGCAGTGGGTCCTTTACGCAACTGCCAGCCAATGACATGCCATGCAGAGAAGGGTCACAAGCTAATTGGCATAGTCCATCCATACCTGTCGCATGGCAGTCATGCGACAGGTACCTTTATTTATTTACATTATACTTTAGTTCTACTTTAAAAATGTGTAGTTACCCAAAAACAGCTAGTAATATATTTCTGAACAAAAATTATCTTGGCAAGTAATAATAATTTACCTCATTTACAAATGTTTTCTTAAAGCAGTCTAAGGTTCCAGCATACAGTGCAGGTACTCCAGGGGAAGGTTTTGGTTGTGTTTGAATCCGGACCTATCAAATAACAGAGAAGACAATTATTTCAGTGAAAAGAATTTGCTAAATGCAATTGTGGAATGCTTTTTTTTTGAGCGGACTATCACCTTAACTAGGCATGACCGCGAAAACAAATCTACTTTACGGCAAACCAACCAGCCTGCCACATACGCGCAATGGCTGCAAGATGGCGCAACTCAATTAGAAAGTTCTGATGCAGGTGCAGATGGGATTGTCTAAATTTTACAACTGGTCAATACAAATCGGAAATTGCCAGTAGTCCATCGAAACAGAGGCCCATACTGGCCTGTGTATGCCAGGCTTTAGAATCATTACAAAATTTGCCCATAAAATGCAGCAAGGAATGGCAAGTCATTTCTAACATGTGAGCACTGACTGATTACATTTCTGTCCATAGAAGTTTATGATATAAACACCAATACCAGAATAAGGATTTGATTATTTCACTACATCATTTCTCTTACCATAAAAAGAGAGCTCCATCTAGTGGAAGACTTAATCTTAGCAACGTTTTATTTTATTTTTTTTAACTCCTATGGTCTTTATCCAATACACTTTACAAAGCTTTAGGCACTACAGAATCATATACAGTGCAAACGGGGACGAGGAAATAGGGACTGTGCAATACTCCTATGTAAGATTCATAGTGTTAGTACATCAGCTGTGCAAACTTCTTATTGTGTGGTCTCCAGTACACTTACATTGAGTGTCTGTTCGTTCGGGTGCCCATGCCCCAAACCCTGCGCCGAGACCTGGGCGTCCTCTCCCAATGAACAGGTAGCTATATCTGATAGCTACATTCGAACTAGAAAACTGAAAGAGAGAACTCACCACTCCCTTCTGATGGTCCAGTTAGGGCCGCCCCAGGCCCTTCGCTGGATCTGCAATCACTGCAAACTACGTATCAAAGCTGACAGCCAAATCTCCCGGCTAAAAACAGAGAAGCGCCTCGGTAACCAACCAATTTAAAAGCCAATCTTAATTTATACATCCAGGGCAGGTACACTGGTTAAAACATAGTAGAGTTCAAACACCTAACGCGTTTCGGTCCTTAGTCATTATAATTATTATGGATTTATATAGGGCCAACATCTTCCGTGTCGCTTTACAATTACATAGTCATACATTACATACAGGGTCATACATGTTATACAAAGTCATACATATTACATACACAGGTAATACATAATATCAGTAAACAGAGTGAGGAGTTTCTTACAGCAATACCATCATACAATAGGAGAGGACCCTGCCCAAAGAGCTTACAGTCTAGAGGATATGGGGGTGAGACATACGGTTGCAGGAATCGGTAGGCTGTAATTGGCAGTGGATTGCGAAGGACGGGTTGGATCATATTGGGTAGTAAGAGGGGTAGTGTCTGGGCCAGGTTATATGCTTGCTTGAAAAGGTGGGTTTTAAGGTTACGTTTAAAGGTATTAAGGGACGGTGAGTGACGGACAGACTGAGGAAGGGTACGGCTCTACCCATACACAACATCCTTTATAGGAGGAGGAAACTCCTACTACAAGGTTAATAATGATTAACCCTTACAGGGTTACAAAAGCACTAAGTCCGGATGGGGGAGCTGATGTCTCTGTATGCCTATGACTAAGGACTCTAATGGAGTCCGAAATGCTTTAGGTGTTTGAACTCTACTGTGTTTTAACCAGTGTACCTGCCATGGATGTATAAATAAAGATTGGCTTTTAAATTGGTCGGTTACTGAGGCGCTTCTCTGTTTTTACCCAGGAGATTAGGCTGTCAGCTTTCATAACCAGATAGATAATTCAATTCCAGTGCATTGTACAGACTGCACTTTTGTCTATATTTATAATTGAAGTATTAAAGCGGAACTAAAGTCTCCAGACAACATTGCCGCAACAGAAAGCACACATTCTCAAAAATACCAAAATCTATGTCTCACCTCTCCCTTTGCTGTGGCTGTTGGGTGATTTATGAAATTAACCTGTGGGTACTAGGGGTCAGCTCCCATTATCCACCTTAGCTGGGCACCCACAGCTACACTTCACAGGAAGCTTCAGCCTTGCTTCCTGGAAGCTTAAAGGACAACAATATAAAAAAAACCAACATCACCCCCATTACATGTCCACATTTCCAGCAGCTCGAGTATAAGTCGATCCAAGTATAAGTTGAGGTACCTATTTTTACCTGAAAAATCAGTAAAACACGATTGACTCGAGTATAAGTCGAGGGTATAAATTATGACCACAACTGCCTTCTGATTCTATATTGTTTTGAGGCTTTAGTTGCCCTTTAAATGGACAGCTGAATTCCCATACAATAATGGCCAAATCCAGTGTGCCGACTACTGTATGGGAAATCTGCTGTCCATTTAAAGGGCAATCTCCTGAATCTGTATTGTTTTAGGGCATTAGTTGCCCTTTAAGTGGAATCCCACACACTAACCCCCAACTCCTTGCCACTGAAGATGTTTGGAAACTACAACTCCCAGCATGTCTGTTACAACTTCACTCCTCCTCTACCGGTTTAACAAACTTGAAATGTCTGGTTGCTAGGATACAGCCTATATAAGCTAATCATGGATAGGTGGATGGATGGAGGAGAGTTGAGCTCTGAGTGACGGTTAGTGGCAGACAGAATTGTTACACCCCCTTCACAGCAGGGCTAATTGAAGGCAGAGAAATCAGGAAAAAAATGTATGGGGAGGGCTGCATACTTTTACTCTTTTTAAAGTAATTTTTTTAAAAAATGCATTGAGGCAATACAGTTATCCTTTAATCAGTGAGCCTCCACTGCACATATAAGAAATAGGTACATTTAGAATCTTTATATTTTCCTAGGTAAAAATGACAGTAAAATCAGTTAACTATTTTGTATTGTTCCAGGAAGGCAATTAACGCTGGTTTGTAAATAAAAAACAGAGCTGCTATTTTTCTAGAAGCATAACAGAAAAACAAAAATTATAATTAAAAACATTTTGCATTGTGTCAGAAGTATGCCAGGGGATTTGAACTTGTCACTTCTTAAGCTGTGTGTTCCTAAAAACATGGCATTTATATGTTGTGCCACCAGAGATACAACAAAGTATACAGGTACATTTAGAATACTGGGGTCAGGGGGCATGGCTCTTTGAAGCCTACATGTGCAGTAAGTTGTACTGGCAAAACAATGGAAGCCTTTTTAGTTACATAATCTATTACTTACATGTACTAAATGCACCTTACTGGAGAAGAATCTTATAATGTATAGGTGTTCTGGGGGAGAAAAGCGTTCACAATAGGATTAAAAAAGTTTAAGTTTAGTTCTCCTTTAACTAGCTAAAATAGAAAATGAAACACGGATTGCCGAACAAAGCAAGTCCAACCCCAAGATGTTTTTTAAGTATATAAATGGTAAAAAAATGAGGACTGAGAATGTGGGACCATTAAATAATGGAGCTGAGGTGGTTGTAGAGGATGCCGAAAAGGCTAATCTGCTAAACCGTTTTTTTACATCGGTTTTTACTGTTGAGAATCCTTACAGTAGGGATTGTAACAATGTGCAGGGAGGAAATGAAGAGTTTTCACATTGGATAACAGAGGATATGGTACGGAATCAATTAGACAAAGTTAATATCAATAAAGCGCCAGGACCAGATGGATTGCATCCTAGGATTTTAAAAGAGCTTAGTTCAGTTCTAGCAAGACCACTGTGTCTCATCTTTTCAGATTCGCTTTTGTCTGGGGATGTGCCGCTGGATTGGAAAAAAGCCAATGTAATACCAATATTCAAAAAAGGTAGTCGTTCACAGCCTGGTAACTATAGACCTGTAAGCCTAACATCAGTGGTAGGGAAGGTGATGGAAACTTTGTTAAGGGATCATATCCTTGACTTTGTCTCCAGAGATCATCTTATTAGTAGTAGTCAGCATGGATTTATGAGAAATAGATCATGCCAGACAAATTTAATTGGTTTTTATGAAGAAGTGAGTAAGAAGTTAGATTCAGGCACAGCTGTGGATGTGGTATATTTGGATTTTGCAAAAGCCTTTGATACTGTGCCACATAGGCGACTAATGTATAAACTGAGGACTGTTGGCCTTGAAGAAAACATTTGTTCATGGATAGAGAACTGGTTATTGGACCGCAAACAGAGAGTGGTGGTTAATGGAGCTACATCTATGTGGGCTAAAGTTCTAAGCGGAGTTCCTCAGGGTTCTGTACTGGGGCCGCTTCTGTTTAATCTGTTTATAAATGACTTAGAAGGGGGCATTGAGAGCAAGGTCTCTGTGTTTGCTGATGACACTAAATTATGCAGAGCTTTGGAAACTTCCAATGATGTGCAAGTGCTGCAAGCAGACCTAGATAGATTATCAAAATGGGCAGCAGAATGGCAGATGAGATTCAATGTTGATAAATGTAAGGTGATGCATT
Source organism: Hymenochirus boettgeri (assembly GCA_019447015.1). Taxonomy (NCBI): domain Eukaryota; kingdom Metazoa; phylum Chordata; class Amphibia; order Anura; family Pipidae; genus Hymenochirus; species Hymenochirus boettgeri. The sequence continues at coordinate 252,621,787 of CM033472.1, read as the reverse complement.
TGGGATTTAATAATCCCTGTGCCACCTACACCATAAATAACTCTGTGTTAAGTGCATCTGAAATGGAAAAAGATTTGGGGGTTCTGGTAGATAACAGACTTAGCTGTAGCAAACAATGCCAGGTAGCAACAGCTAGAGCTAGCAAGATATTGTCTTGTATAAAGAGGGGAATGGAATCAAGAGAGAAAAATATTATTCTCCCTCTTTACAAGGCACGGGTAGCCACATTTGGAATATGTGGTGCAGTTTTGGAATCCCATATACAAAAGGGACATCTTGGAAATTGAGGCAGTTCAGAAGGGGGCAACTAAATTAATAAGGGGAATGAGGGGCTTGAATATGCAGGCAATTAGACAAGTTAGGGCTGTTTACTTGGAGAAGCGGCGGTTGCGTGGGGACATGATAACCTTATACAAATATATTAATGGCCCATACAGTGAACTCTCTGGTGCATTGTTCACTAATAGGTCATATCAGAGGACTCTGGTGGCATCCTTTAAGGTTGGAAGAAAGAAGTTTCATCTTCAAGTTAGGAGAGGTTTCTTTACAGTGAGAACGGTGAAACTGTGGAACTGTCTTCCAGCAGAGGTGGTAATGGCAAGTTCATTGAATAACTTAAAAAAGGCCTGGATAAGTTTCTAAAACTAAAAAATATTGAGAATTACTGGTATTAATGCATATAGATCTGGTTGATCCAGGGATACTTTCCGATTGCCGTTTGGAGTTTTTAGCTGGGGTTTTTTGCCTTCCTCTGGATCAACTGTTAGGTAGGGTTAAAAAAAAAAAAAAAAAAAAAAAAAAAAAAAAAAAAAAGTGAATAGGTTGGACTTGATGGACGAATGTCTTTATTCAACCTTAATTACTATGTTACTATGTTACTATGTAACTAATGGGCCTTCTTAAAGGTGAACTAAAGTCCCCAGACAACATTGTCCCAATAGACAGAGCACATGCACAAACATACAACAAGCCGTGTCTCATCTCTCCCTTTGCTGTGGATGCTGGGCGATTTATGAAAAAAACCTGTTGGTACTAGGGGTCAGCTCCCATAATTCACCTTATCTGGGAACACTCAGCTAAGTGAACGCAGTACACTTCACAGGATACTGCAGTCTTGCTTCCTGGACGCTGACAGCCAATCATGTTACAGCTCAGAGATCCATCCCTCTGACACAGAACACATATTTCAGTGCAGTTTTTTGTGTAAACACATTACAAATGCTCCTATCCCTAACAATGATAAATTCCTTTGCTTTTCATACAAAAAAGTAAATCTTTGCAGTGTATGTCTTTGCTAGCATGGATGAAAAAAATTGAGGGAATTGAACCAGCAACATTCTATACTGAGTCTTTCTAAATAGAAAGCTTTCTACCTCTATAGAGACAGTGAATCCTGGGGTCAGGGGGCGTGACTCTTTGAAGCCAACATGGGCTATGAGCTGTACTGGCAACATGGAAGCCTCCTTTGTTACAGAATCTATTACTTAGATCTACTAAATGCAAATAACTAGAGAAGAAACTTTTAATGTATAGATATTCTGGGGAGAAAAGCTTTCACATTAGGATTAAAGGGCATGTCCACCCCCCAAACTAAAAATTTCCCTACTACTGGCCCCACTGTACAATTAAATAAAAACCTTACCTTACATCCCTGCTCCTTGTGGTTCTTGTAGTCCATGAATAAAGTCCAGGAAACTGTAGGGTAGGAGCTGTCTTCCTGTCATAAAGGTCTCTGCCTCTGTGTTGCCTCCGGGAGGTATAGAGACTTGCGCAGAGACCCTAACCCCCCCCCCCCCCATGCCTCTCTTGCATTTTTATATCAGCATAAAATTCTTTTAACATACAGCAGGGCAGGACCCCCCACCCCCAACTGCTTCATTCTTATACCAAACAACGATTCACTTTGTTACTTACAGCACCTCGTTCCAGCGACATTCTCACTGATGGCAGCCGCGGCTGTGATTGGCTGCCTCTCAGCCAATCACAGCCGCCGGTCCGGCCCCCTGCTTACAGTTCCGGTGGGCAGGGGAGCCGGGCCAGTACAGCGAAGGAACGAGGTGCTGTAAGTAAAGAAGGGAGACGGTTTTTGGTATAAAAATATAGCGGTTGGGGGTGGGGGGACCTGCCCTACAGAATGTTAAAAATTGAAAAAGAGGGTGGACATACCCTTTAAAAAAAATTAAGTTTAGTTCTCCTTTAAAGGGCATGTCCACCCCCAAAAAATATCCTAACCTTACATCCCTGCTCCTTATGGTTCTCCTGCAGTGACAGGCCAAAGTTCAGGAAAGTGAAAAGTGGTGGATGTCTTCCTGTCCAAATGTCTCTGCCTCCTGTCTTGCCTCCAGGAGGGATGGTGACATGGGCAGATGAGCCCTTTCCCCAAACCCCTCCCACCACCCAGTTCCATCCTCTGCAGCCGTTGCACCTAGCGTGTAACCATTTATCCATATCATAGATCTTCCTGCCCACCCCTAACAGCTGATGTACTTCTGTAAAAAAAAAAAAACATCCGATCGCCACTTCCCTCGTGTTTCCATTGACGGCAGCCATGTCTGTGATTGGCTGCCTCTCAGCCAATCACAGATAGGCTGCGGAACAGCCCCCTACTAGCATGGAGCTAGAACGCTGCAGGAGAGAAGGCTCTGTAAGCAGCAATCAGGTGGTTTTTTTTACAGAAATACCTCAGCGGTTGGGGTGGGCAGGGGAGATCTATGATATGAGCAAACATAAATTTTAAGCTGGACATGCCCTTTAAATAGGTATTGAACAGGTACAGGCGTTTAAACCATGAAAATTACAAATTAGATCTGCACTGCCAGGTTTATTTGCCGAAACTGAATTACAGATTAGTGTATATAAACACGACGTACATCTCAGGGTTATCAGCCAGATTGCACAGATATAACCTTACTTTATGACTAGAATGATATTTTGCTAGAATTAGACATGCCTCACCAAACATGTACAAGTGTTTCAGTTGACAGGGAAAAAAAGCAGAGTGGGGAATGCACTGGATGGCTCATGTGCTGTATACATGATCATAAATAATAAACCATAGGGTAAAGTAATATTATTATTGTGGATTTGTATCTTCCGTATTGCTTTACAATTACAAGTATATATTCATATATATTCAGGTGCTGCCTCGAAGTGCTTACAATCTAAGCACATTTATTTGGCACATACAACCTATCAGTATGTCTTTACGATTTTGGGGGAAACCAGAGTGCCCAGAGGAAACCCACGCAAGCACAAGGAGAACATATAAACTCCTTGCAGAGGTGTCCAAGGGTCAATTCAAACCCAGGACTTCAACGCTGCATGGTATAAGTGCTAACCAGTGAGCCACTGAGCTGCCCAAGGTACCAAATCTTATGCCCATCACTATGTGCCTGCCAATTGAGTCAAGATACACAAGCTCCAACCATGGAGCAGGCAAAGCTTTCTGCTGTCAGTGCAGGATACAGAATACTGTCGGACCATGTAAATAGACAGGGCTGTGGAGGATGCACATCATCTTGGATATCTTCAAGATCACAGACATGTGATACCCCCCCCCCTTTAAAGGGCACTGTTCACCCCAAAAACAAAAAAATTCCCTACTACTGGCCCCACTTGCATAGTGTTAAAAATCCTTACCTTATTCCTTACCTTCAGAAACTGAAGAGTAGCAGCCTGTCTGTGTGTAGAAAGGTTTCTGCCCCTTTCCTGTCCTCGGAGAGGTTTCTGGCATGCCATGTGAGGAGCCCCCCCCCCCCCCCCCTCTGAATTCCTCTTTGCTGCCTGGTGCCTTTCTGTAGTGTAGGGGACCCTAGCCCACAGGCAACCACCGTGTTCGTTTGCTAAAAAATCATCAAGAATACATTGTTTCGTTCCCCATGCGCCCTGCACAGACCCGGCTGCCAGATCAGAATGCCGGAGGAACGAAGTTATGTAAGTACAGTTCTGACTATTTTCTTAGCAAATAAACATAGTGGCTGGGGGTGTGCTTGGGTCCCTTACACTACAGAAAAACGTTATTTTATAGGTGAAGATAACCCTTTAATATAGGAATAAGTAGATACTGGCTACTAAAAGTTTCTAAGCAGACCTGGCCCTCTTTTTGGCCTTAACTGCCCTCTATTTGGCATTTTAAACTCCTAGCCAGTACTGCAAAGATCCCAAACCTGAAGGCGTACAGCATTCCCCAGCTACTTTATGCTGTTGTAGAGTCCTTGCAGGAGATTGATGCAAGTTATAGTTTTTAAAACATCTGGAGTCCTGCAGGTTGGAGATCCCTACCATAGAGTAAAAAGTGCAACGTCACAACCACAGTAACTAAATTAAAAAAAGAACTCCCCTTTATAATACCATCACGGAGAACAGTAACCAATAAAGACACACCATGCTTCATGTACTTGGACTGTTAATAAAATGTAATATTTCATTGGTACCGTATGTTTCGGTTTGTGTTGGTTCTCTGCCTAGTACACAACCTAAAGAAGCAAAATTTGCTGAACAAAAACTAATAAAAATACGTGGGTAGGTCTGAAGTCTCGAATACATGGAATTTACAATTATACAATCCAGACTAGGTCAATACCCTCCAGGTACCTAACATACTCCAAACCTGCTTTACAGCTGAGACCTTTCACTCAGAAAGTAATGGCTAATTAACAACTCAATACACAACTAGAAATGGCCGAACTTCATAAAGTTCGGTCCCTTTTTCGAACTTCAGTAAGGGTTCAAAAGTTTGAATTCGGACCCATTAAAGTCAATGGGAGAGAGATAGTTCGAAAAATCCAGATGATTTACAGCTAAACTAAGAATGGTAACGTACTGTAAATTGCTGTGGCACCTGGAAAATGGTCTGGGGAACATGTCACTGTCACCAAAACACTTCTTAAACACGAGCGGGCAATTGCCGGGTTTTGCGCAAGCTACATTCAAGGGTTACAGGCAATTCGAGGGTTAGCGAAAACAATCCATACATACGAGGGTTACTGAAAATGAACGCTACTTTTGAGGGTTATCGAAAATCTAAGGCTACATTCGAGGGTTAGCTAAAAGGATCTGTACTTTCGAGGGTTAGTGAACAATACATTCTAGGCTTGTGAAGGTTCTCATTCATCCAGGTCATGGTATATCTGTTGTATTCAATTAGATCAACTGGACTTGAAATTTAGTTCTTGAAGACTAGTCATCCCACTGGCTTTCTCAATTAAGAATGACTTGTACAAGAATCTGTGGCAATTATGTACCCTGGAAATTGATATGCTAATTGGGATTTTCCAGGGTACATATTTCCAGGTGGCCAGACTGGATGAACAGACAATCAGGTATGTCAAAAAGACATGGCAGATAGTGTGGTCCCCTACGGACTGCACAATTGGTTGCAAAAGAAACAGCAGCCGTGCCTACATTTGCAGCGTCCAATAGTAAATACTCCTGGCCGACCGCTAGTAGCAAACAGTCAGTTGGGATGAAAATTTTGACGCTGTGTACCCAGTGTTAGAACAAACAACAGGTGGATGCATGCTATACCGGAGAAACATCAGGTCGGGAATCACTTTAAGACTTTATTTAAAAAAACTGCTTGAAGAGTTTCGGGCCGCATCTGGTCCTTAATCATAAGCAAAAGCAATAACCAGCTTTAGAATATTTTGAATGGAAAGTCCTATTAACATTTCTACACCTCACCGGCGGCAAATATTTTATGATAGATTTTATAACCAATAGAACCTAGACTTATTGGAGAACATCTCTCATATTTTATCTTGGGTTCGCTTTTATCTTAGTTGAATTGGTAAAACCTTTAATAATATTTATATTTACATGGGGAGCTTTGTACAATGAATCAACAGGAAAGTGTAGAATTTGCAAGGAGGGGGGGATCAAATAATCTATTATATATGGATCATTTTATACTGGTATATATATTCCCTACTTACCGTGATTATCAGTAAGCCAAAACGTTTTAAGATCGACTTACCTTTACCGACTAAAGCCCTAAATTTACACAGCCCAACCCCTCACCACATTAATCTGCTCCTCTGCAGCTTTAAATCCCTGTTGCTTATGTCACTGCCAACACACCTGAAACTGCCCCATGTGGTGGCTTCTACAAGCTGTTGAGGGGTCAGTCTGTGTTAGATTAGAAGCATTTATGGTAGAGGTAAGCATAGTGAAAAATAGGTTAAAGGGCAAGTCCAGCTCTAAAATGAAAACTTACATACAGGTAAATCACCCCCCAAAACCCTAAACGGTAATAGTTTGAAATCTGAAATATATAAGTCTACCCTGAAATCCTGCACAATGTCCTGTTTCCACTGTTTCTGCTTCCTGGTTCTTCCAGTTATCAACTGTTAGTTTTTTTTTTCAACGGTTTTGACAGTTTACATCACAGCCAATGACTGAATGTTAATCCCCTGTCTGCCTCTTCTGAGCATGCTCAGGCTCAGTACAGGCTCAATACAGGTTTCTAAATTGCTCAGTTTCCATGAAGCATGCAGAAGCATAGCAGGCATACAGTAATGATTTCATAGGACAATGAATGAATATATATGATATATCAACATATTTTAAAGAGGCCATTCTTTCTAAAAGATGTTCTTATGAGGGCGGAGTTGTCCTTTAATTGGGGCATTAAGCAGTGTGTAAAAAGTTATGAGGGTGGACATTCCCAGTAAGGAAATGCCCACCTTTCCAACAATTAGGAAACAGATAATTTTATTATGAAAACAATAAACAAACAAAATTTCTTTGTAGAATGTGAAACATTTTACCAGCAAGCATAAACGGGGGATTATGGGGGTTGCTTTGTCCATTCTATCTCCTTATTTCCTTAATGGCCTACCAAGGAATGTAAAGTCCATGTAGCAAGGACCCCATCTGTCATCTTAATGCAGCCAAAAGACCCAATGGTATTCAACCTCTCCCCTTCTCCTATATGTTGCCAATGGTATGAAGGACTCCTGTCACTGAAATATTCCAATGGTGTCAGGGGAACCCACCGTCGTCCCCCACAACTTCCCAATGGTGTCAGGGGAACCCACCGTCGTCCCCCACAACTTCCCAATGGTGTCAGGGGAACCCACCGTCGTCCCCCAAAACTTCCCAATGGTGTCAGGGGAACCCACCGTCCCAATGGTGTCAGGGGAACCTACCATCACCACAACTTCCCAATGGTATCAGGGGAGCCTACGTCACCCACAACTTCCCAATGGTATCAGGGGTAGTCACCCACCCCCCCCACTTCCAATGGTTAGGGGAACCCACGTCACCCACAACTTCCCAATGGTATGGGCAACCCACCGTCACCACAACTTCCCAATGGTATCAGGGCAACCCACCATCACCACAACTTCCCAATGGTATCAGGCAACCACCGTCACCACAACTTCCCAATGGTATCAGGGCAACCCGTCACCCACAACTTCCCAATGGTATCAGGGGAACCTACGTACCCCACAACTTCCCAATGGAATCAGGGGAACCCTTCGTCACCCACAAATTCCCAATGGTATCAGGGGAACCTACCGTCACCACAACTTCCCAATGGTATCAGGGGAACCTACCGTCACCACAACTTCCCAATGGTATCAGGGGAACCTACCGTCACCACAACTCCCAATGGTATCAGGGGAACCTACCGTCACCACAACTTCCCAATGGTATCAGGGGAACCTACCGTCCCAATGGTGTCAGGGGAACCTACCATCACCACAACTTCCCAATGGTGTCAGGGGAACCTACCATCACCACACTTCCCAATGGTATCAGGGGAACCCACCATCACCCACAACTTCCCAATGGTATCAGGGGAACCCACCATCACCCACAACTTCCCAATGGTATCAGGGGAACCCACCATCACCCACAACTTCCCAATGGTATCAGGGGAACCCACCATCACCACAACTTCCCAATGGTATCAGGGGAGCCTACGTCACCCACAACTTCCCAATGGTATCAGGGGAGCCTACGTCACCCACAACTTCCCAATGGTATCAGGGCAACCCACCGTCACCCACAACTTCCCAATGGTATCAGGGGAACCTAACGTCACCACAACTTCCCAATGGTATCAGGGGAACCTACCGTCACCAAACTTCCCAATGGTATCAGGGAACCTACCGTCACCCAAAACTTCCCAATGGTATCAGGGGAACACCGTCACCACAACTTCCCAATGGTATCAGGGGAACCTAACCGTCACCAAAACTTCCAATGGTATCAGGGGAACACCATCACCCACAACTTCCCAATGGTATCAGGGCAACCTACGTCACCCACAACTTCCCAATGGTATCAGGGGAACCTACGTCACCCACAACTTCCCAATGGAATCAGGGGAACCCTTCGTCACCCACAAATTCCCAATGGTATCAGGGGAACCTACCGTCACCACAACTTCCCAATGGTATCAGGGGAACCACGTCACCACAACTTCCCAATGGTATCAGGGGAACCTCCCGTCAACCACAACTCCCAATGGTATCAGGGGAACCTACCGTCACCACAACTTCCCAATGGTATCAGGGGAACCTACCGTCCCAATGGTGTCAGGGGAACCTACCATCACCACAAACTTCCCAATGGTGTCAGGGGAACCTACCTCACCACACTTCCCAATGGTATCAGGGGAACCCACCATCACCCACAACTTCCCAATGGTATCAGGGGAACCCACCATCACCCACAACTTCCCAATGGTATCAGGGGAACCCACCATCACCCACAACTTCCCAATGGTATCAGGGGAACCCACCATCACCCACAACTTCCCAATGGTATCAGGGGAGCCTACGTCACCCACAACTTCCCAATGGTATCAGGGGAGCCTACGTCACCCACAACTTCCCAATGGTATCAGGGCAACCCACCGTCACCCACAACTTCCCAATGGTATCAGGGAACCTAACGTCACCACAACTTCCCAATGGTATCAGGGGAACCTACCGTCACCACAACTTCCCAATGGTATCAGGGGAACCTACCGTCACCAAAACTTCCCAATGGTATCAGGGGAACCTACCGTCACCACAACTTCCCAATGGTATCAGGGGAACCTACCGTCACCAAAACTTCCCAATGGTATCAGGGGAACCCACCATCACCCACAACTTCCCAATGGTATCAGGGAACCACCACACCCACAACTTCCCAATGGTATCAGGAACCACCATCACCCACAACTTCCCAATGGTATCAGGGGAACCCACCATCACCCACAACTTCCCAATGGTATCAGGGGACCTACGTCACCCACAACTTCCCAATGGTATCAGGGAGCCTACGTCACCACAAACTTCCCAATGGTATCAGGCAACCCACCGTCACCCACAACTTCCAATGGTATCAGGGGAACCTACCGTCACCACAACTTCCCAATGGTATCAGGGGAACCTACCGTCACCAAAACTTCCCAATGGTATCAGGGGAACCTACCGTCACCACAACTTCCAATGGTATCAGGGGAACCTACCGTCCCAATGGTGTCAGGGGAACCTACCCTCACCACAACTTCCCAATGTGTCAGTAACCTACCATCACCACACTTCCCATGGTATCAGGGGAACCCACCATCACCCACAACTTCCCAATGGTATCAGGGGAACCCACCATCACCCACAACTTCCCAATGGTATCAGGGAACCCACCATCACCCACAACTTCCCATGGTATCAGGGGAACCCACCATCACCCACAACTTCCCAATGGTATCAGGGAGCCACGTCACCCACAACTTCCCAATGGTATCAGGGGAGCCTACGTCACCCACAACTTCCCAATGGTATCAGGCAACCCCCGTCACCCACAACTTCCCATGGTATCAGGGAACCTAACGTCACCACAACTTCCCAATGGTATCAGGGGAACCTACCGTCACCACAACTTCCCAATGTTCAGGGAACCTACCGTCACCAAACTTCCCAATGGTATCAGGGGAACCTACCGTCACCACAACTTCCCAATGGTATCAGGGGAACCTACCGTCACCAAAACTTCCCAATGGTATCAGGGGAACCCACCATCACCCACAACTTCCCAATGGTATCAGGGAACCCACCATCACCCCAACTTCCATGTATCAGGACCCCACCATCACCCACAACTTCCCAATGGTATCAGGGGACCACCATCACCCACAACTTCCCAATGGTATCAGGGGAGCCTACGTCACCCAACTTCAATGGTATCAGGGAGCCTACGTCCCCCACAACTTCCAATGGTATCAGGGCAACCCACCGTCACCCACAACTTCCCAATGGTATCAGGGGAACCTAACGTCACCACAACTTCCCAATGGTATCAGGGGAACCTACCGTCACCACAACTTCCCAATGGTATCAGGGGAACCTACCGTCACCAAAACTTCCCAATGGTATCAGGGGAACCTACCGTCACCACAACTTCCCAATGGTATCAGGGGAACCTACCGTCACCAAAACTTCCCAATGGTATCAGGGGAACCTACCGTCACCACAACTTCCCAATGGTATCAGGGGAACCTACCGTCACCCTCAACTTCCCAATGGTATCAGGGGAACCCACCGTCACCCACAACTTCCCAATGGTATCAGGGGGTCCCATTCCCCAGCACTAGTGTGCCTCCCATAGACCGTTGGGTTCCTCTCCCTCAGTCGGTCCCACTGTCCGGTACCCTGTCACCTCTTTCCCGTTACCTTGATGGTATCCAGCGGGTGACCGGCGAACACCAGACAGACCCCCCCGAACCCGCCGGCGAAGAAGTTCTTCACGGGGCTGATTGGCTGCGGCTGCTTCGCCATCCTGAGTCCGACCAGGGAACCGAGAGGGTCAGTGAAAGGCACCGGAGATCCCACAGCGACCTTTGCCCCACTTACCCCTCCCCAATCAGGAAACGTTCTACCAATCATTACAGGGAACAAGATTAGGCCCGCCTATTCCAGCCAATCACTGGAGAAAACGTTTAACCAATCATCACAGGGATTGACGTTTAGGGCCGCCTCTTTCCGGAAGTTAAACTATCTGACACTTGGGGTAAATGTGAGCAGCCTGTACCTGAAGGAAGGACATTGGTGTGATCTGTCATTGATCAGTCTGATCAGTCATTGATCAGTATTAGACAGTCTCTTGTGCTGATCATTACCAAGGGGCTGTGATACATTTTGTTCTTTCTGCAGCTGGGATTACCTGTTGTGTTTCATTAGGAGCAGCCATGGGGAAATACATTAGGTTCATTCTCTATGGGGGAGATCAATAATACTCACGTCTCAAAATATTATTATTGTAACCTGGATATTACACTGATTAGAAGTTGATCTGATGTGATTGTTGAATTGTTTGTTATTCCTGCAACATTGTCAGAATGTAACTAAGATTGAATAAAGACATCCATCCATCCTTTAAACTCTCCTTTTAACCCTGCCTAAAGCCAGGTACACACACTAGCAATAAAACCCCAATACCGTCGGATATGACGGTATTGGGGCTTTATCGCTAGTGTTTGTAGCGGTTTTCCAGAATGAGCACACACGTTCCTGTCGGCCGAGCAGTCGTTCACGAAAAAACGAAAATTTCCGTCGGCCGCACTACACTCCCTATAGAGGAGTCGAAGGGAAACAGTCCCGAGGCTTGGTACTGTGTGTATGCAGATCTTTGAAAGATGACAGACAGGATCTGCAGATCCTGTCTGTCATATTTCAAAAATCTGTTGTGTGTGTACACAGCTTAACAGTTGATCCAGAAGAAGGCAAAAAAAAAATCCAGCTAAAAAAAGGGAATTTCTTCCTGACTACAAATCGGAAATATATGCAGTATATGTGTTAATACCAGTAATTCTTAAAGGGACACTAAACTCCCATATTCCAAAAAAACAACTCTTTGCCATTCGTTTGTATTATTCACAGGGAGGTGAGAACGCTTATTCTCACCTCCCTGTGAATAATATTATGCTCGGGGGACCTGGAACTTACCTTACCGCCACTCAGCTCGCAGCCGCTCCTTCACTGACAGCTGCTCTGTCCCGACCGCGCGCCCTATCTTAGGCGCATGCGCGCCAATACAAAAGATAGAGCGCGCGATAGGGAGAGAACAGCTCTCAGTGAAGGAGCGGCTGCAAGTGTAAGGTCCCCCGAGCGTAATATTATTCACAGGGAGGTGAGAATAAGCGTTTTGAGTAATTGAGTAATTCTCAATGTTATATAGTATCCCTGTACCAACCAGAACTACAGTGTATTTATTAATACCAGTAATTCTCAATATTATATAGTATCCCCGTACAAATCAGAACTACAGTGTATGTATTAATACCAGTAATTCTAAGTATTATTTAGTTTTAGAAACTTATCTAGGCCACTTTTAAAGCTATTTAATGAACTTGCCATTACCACATCTGCTGGAAGACAGTCCCACAGTTTCACCATTCTCACTGTAAAGAAACCTTTCCTAACCTGAAGATGAAACTTCTTTTCTTCCAACCTTAAAAGATGTCCCCGAGTCCTCTGATATGACCTATTAGTGAACAATGCACCAGAGAGTTTATTGTATGGCCCATTAATATGTTTTCTTAAAGGAGAACTAAACCAATTTTTTTAAAAACCTAATGTGAAAGTTTTTCTCCCCAGAACACCTATACATTGTAAGATTCTTCTCTGGTACGTTGCATTTAGTGCATGTGAGAAATAGATTCTGTAAATAAGAAGGTTTCCATGTTGTTGCTAGTACAACCCACAGCCCATGAAGTCATCAAAGAACCACATCCACTGATCCCGGTATTCACTGTCTCTATGTACAGAGTGTTTTCTATACAGATGTCTTCACACCAGTATGGAATCCCTGATAAGACTTTGAAAGCTGCTTGTTACCCTGCAGTTTATTTACCAGTCAGTGTGATTTGCTGGAAAACAAACTGCAGGGTAACAAGCAGTTTTTAAAGTCTTATTAGGGATTCCATATTCTATTTTTTTAATTATTCTTTTCCTAGTAAAAGATAAAGCTTCCAAATATAACTCAATTATCTGGTTATTCTGTGTTGGCACACCGGGTAAGGAACTGGGTTTAGAAAATACGCAGTTCAGAAGGGCACAAGTTCAATACCCTAGATATGCCTTTTTTTGTTTCTATGATATTCCATGCAAAAGATAAAGTTTTGAAATGTACCTAGGTTTTCAGCTTATTCAATGGTGTCTCACCTTGTAAAATGCCAGGTTTAGACACACACAGTCAAAAGGTCAGAGTTTGAATCCCCAATCTTACCTTTATTTTTTGTTTCCATTATGTTCCTAGTACAATATTCTACATGCACCAATGATTTATATAGTGTCTCTCTTAGCCTAGAGGTCAGACCTCTGCTTTTAGTAAGACAGAGTAAATGTACAAGTTGCAGGTTCTATTCCCCAGACTTACCTTTATTTTTGCTGAAATGTATTCTGTTTCTTACATCCATGCTATCTATTAAATACACTGCAAAGATTAGTTTTCTTTTTGTATGAAAAGTGAAGTATTATATCCTTGTTAGGACAGGAATATGAATGTGTCTGAAAACAAAAAACTGAAATCCCTGTTCTGTGTCAGGGAGAGGGAGGATCTCTGTGCTGTAACGTGATTGGCTGTCAGCGTCTAGGAAGCAAGGCTGCAACTTCCTTGTTTTGATCTGTTGAGCACTACAGAGCATGCGCCTGTATGCAGACACTTAGCTGGGGGTTTACTCAAAGGGGGAGGTGAGACACAGCTTGTTGTATGTTTGTGAATGTGCTCTGTCTAATAGGACAATGTTGTATGGAGACTTTAGTTCCCCTTTAAAATGATTATTTTCCCACACAAACTTCGCTTCTCCAATGTAAACAGCCCTAACTTGTCTAATCTAACTTGTCAAGACCCTCTATTCTTCTTTTTTTTATTTTTATGCCATTTAATTTTTATTGTTTTTTTAAGAGGAGAAAAGGCAAAAACATGAACAATACATATAAAAAAAAAAAAAAGGAAAAAACAGAAAAAAAACCGTATAACATTGCACTTTCTGTGTTCAACATGTAAATCCTATACATATAAATACAGTTTCATAAATATTTGTTACATATTGCTATTGGTTCTATATAGTATCATGAAATATTCAGCTTGTTTGTGGGGGTATCTTGGGCGATAGTTTTCATCTTTTATTTATATATAATTTATTACTTTTACATTGCTCTGTCATCAATATACCATGCTTCCCATTTTCTATAGAATGTTGGGAATTTTTGTTGTGTGATTGAGTATGCCTTTTCGTAGGTCATAAAATAGGTTAATGGGTAAATTCTTCCATTTTTATGGGTTTCTCTGTTTTCCAATATTTAATTATTAGGCGTTTCATAGCCATGAGTGCATGGTAGATGATTGTTGCCATATTTTCTGGGAATGTATTAAGGCCTATGTTTAACAAGGCTAAAGTCGGTTGGGGTGCGATTGTAATTCCCAGAAGTTTAGATAGAAATCTAAATAGTTTGTACCAACATTTCCTTACTTTTGGGCATGACCACCATATATGTTCGAAAGATCCTACGGAGGAACAATTCCTCCAGCATTGTGGAGAGTATGGTTGAGACCATTTGGATATTTCGTATGGGGTTAAATAAAATCTATATAATATTTTTCTATCTGTTTCCCATAATGAAATAGATCTAGTAAGTTTAAATGGTATATTTAGTATGTCTTTCCATTGTTCTGGAGTAATGTTTTGGTGTAGTTCTTGTTCCCATTTCTTCATACATGGCAGTAATGTGAAATCATTTTTTTAATGTAGTAGTTGGTAAGTTACGGATATTGATTTTTTCTTGTTTTCTGGGTTAGTCAAGTGGTCTAATAAAGTGTTGTTGGATCCTATTTCCATTGTTGTTTTATTTTGAATGAAACTGATTATTTGGTTATATGTTAGCCATTCTGATGTTTTTATGTTAAATTTTTTCTGGACTTCTTGGAATGTAAGGAACCTCTCGTTTGTAATTAGGTCTGGGATATATATTGTTTGGGTTTTGTTCCAATCATTGATATTCAAATTCGGTATATTATATTTTAAACTGTCTATTGATGTGAATTGTGTGAGGGGAATTTTAAGGTTGTGTGAGTTGATTGTTTCTTTCCATATCTTCAGGGTAGTTTCTATTGAGGTTAAGGGAGAGGGCAATAGTTTCGGATTGAATGCGAAGGCTCCGAGTAGAGCTGGTAAGTTTTTATTGTTGGTGCTATTCTGTTCTATTTCTACCCAGTTTTTCTGGAGCTCTCCCTGTGCCCAATAAAATCTGGTCTGGTCTAATATTGCTGCGAGATAATAGTCTCTGAAATGTGGAAAGGCAATTCCACCTGCTTTTTTTGTTTTGGTGATAGATGTTTTGTTTATGCGTGTTTTCTTTCTGTTCCACATAAAGTTGTTTATGATTTTGTTTAGTGTCTGAAAGAAAATATTTGGGATTGGGATTGGTAGGGTTCTGAATTTATATAATAGTCTGGGTAATAAAATCATTTTTAGCATGGTGGTTTTATTAAGCCATGAGAGGTATTTGGTTGTCCAGTGTGTTAGTAATTTTTGAGCTTCTGTTAGTATCGGTTCAAAGTTATGGTGGTATAGTTTCGACGAGTGATTAGTTAGTTTGATTCCTAAGTATGTTGTGTTGTCTATTTCCCATTTATAAGCGTATTTGGCTTTTAAGAATATTTGTAATGTGTTTGATATTTTGATGGGAAGGATTGCGGATTTTGTTTCATTAATTTTATGGTAGGAAGTTTGGCTGAATTTTCGTAGAGTATTTTGTAGGTGTGGGAGGGAGGTGAGTGGTTTGGAAAGTGTAAGAATAATGTTGTCAGCGTATAGTCCAATTTTGTGTTCTTTTTCTCCTATTTTGATTCCTCTAATATATTGGTTATTTCGTACTGCTTCTGCTAGTGGTTCAATTGCTAAGTTGAATATTAATGGGGAAAGCGGGCAGCCTTGTCTTGTTCCGTTGGTGGCGTTAAATGGGTTGGATAGCATGTTTGCTATATGTACTTTCGCTGTTGGGTTTGCGTATAAAATCATAATCGCCCTTTTCAACCATCCTGTTATATTGTATTTGTCTAGGATACTGTCTAGATATGTCCAATTGATTCGGTCGAAGGCCTTTTCGGCATCTAGGGTGAGTATAATGGTTGAGATATTCTTGCTATTTGCCCAGTCTATTATGTTTATTATTTTTCTTGTATTGTCTCCAGGTTGTCTGCCTTGGATAAATCCTACTTGGTCTGATGGAATTAATTTTGGTAAGTATGGTTGTATTCTTGTAGCTAAGATTTTTGCATAAATTTTTAAATCTGTATTGAGTAGTGAGATGGGTCTGAAATTTGGGGTTTTGTCGGGGTCCTTGTCTTGTTTGGGTATTGGGATAATAATGGCTTGTGTCATCTCAGCTGGAAATTCCCCTTCCTCAATTGCTTTATTATATACTTTCAATAGGTATGGGGATAGTATGTCTAGGTATGATTTATAATATTCGTTAATAAAGCCGTCTTGGCCTGGTGTTTTGTTGTTTGGGAGGGCGACTATAGCTTTGTTGATTTCGGATTTTTGGATAGGGTTACTGAGGTTCTGTAGTTGTGAGTTCGATAGTGTTTTAAGATTTAAATCGTTTAGGAATGAGTTTATAGTTTCTTTATTGGGTTGTATTGTGTTGGGGTCGTTAGTGAGGTTGTAAAGTTTGGAGTAATATTCTGCAAATTGGTTTGCTATGTCTTGAGGGTTATATATTTTACCTTTTTTTTCATCTTGTATATAGGATATTTTTGTTTTGGTTGTGTGATTTTTGAATTTGTTTGCTAGGAGTTTGTTTGCTTTCGGGCCTTGGGAGTAGTAGTTCAGTTTCAGTCTGCGGGTGAATTTGTCGAATTCGTGCAGGTTGTGTTGATGTAATTGTAAGTTTAGTTTTTGTAGTTGTTGGAATATTTCGGTTGTTGGGGTGTTTTTATGGATTTCTTCTAGAGATCTTATTTGGTCGCAGATTTTTGTTCTATGTGCTATTGTTTTTTTCTTATGTATCGATGCTATTTTGATGAGAGTGCCATTTATCTAGTAGAATCATGTCAATTCTCGAGAAAGTGTTGTGTGTTTTGGAGTATATGGTGAAATCCTGATCTAGTGGGTGGAGTGATCTCCATGAGTCGTATAGGTCTTCTGTTTTGAGGATATTTCTAAATGAGTAGTCTGTGTTTCTTTTTTGTTTGCATGATGAGTCAATTTGGCTATCAAGGATTAGATTGAAGTCACCACATATTATTAAATTTGGATGTGGTTGTTTTTTGGCTTTGTTGATTATTTTTTTGATAAATTTGATTTGTCCTGTATTGGGTGCGTATAGATTTACTATTGTAAATCGTTTGTTATTGATGTTACAGTCTAGTATTACATATCTTCCTGTTCTGTCTGTTGTTATTTGATTTTCTTTAAAGTCTATGGAGTTTTTGATTATGATACATGTGCCTCTCTTTTTCTTTTCATGGGTGGAGTGGTATATTCTTGAATATTTTTTATGTTGGAATAAGTGTGTGTGTTGTGATTGTAGATGGGTTTCCTGTAAACAGATGATTTCAGCTTTTGTGTTTGTGATTTCTTTCCATGTGTTATACCTCTTTTGTGGGGAGTTTAGTCCTCTAATATTGTAAGACATTATTTTTACTGTCATTCCGTTAACATTGTGGGGTTTGGATACTGCCTCTTATAGGTGTAATTGCGGTTTCTTTGGTTTATTGTGTGAGTTCCAGTCTGGGAGTTGTATTTTTTCTTATTTAAAGCTGTATAGGATTGTTTGTGTACAATAATAGTGCATAAGCGTCTTTTAGCGTTTTCTAATTTTTCAACATAATGAATATAAATCTTCAAAATATAAACACAAGTTAAATCAACAATCAACATTAACAATATAACATTTAACTTAAAAAACATCGGGTGTAACCACTTTTCGTGTGGTTCAATTGGAGCATTTTACTTTGCTTACCATTTTCTAGTATTTATTTAGTATGTTTGAATATTATTTTTTTCCTTTTTTCTTCTCCCTTCCCTTTCTCAAGGGAAAGGAGAAGATCTACTTCTCTCTCTTCTTCACATTTCTTATATATAATGCTTATATTTGGTATAAACTGTATCCAGGCACTACCAAGCAAAACCTTTATATAATTATGGTAATATTATAGGTTCTTTTCCCCCTTCTTTTCTCTTTTACTTGGTGTCTTAACAATATTTTGGACATATTAATTTAGTGTATCTATGACTATCAGTAATACATTCACTACTTTTCTTTATAATAATAATAAACATATATTGTATAATATTGATAATAATAAACATATATTGTATCAGAACTTAAACATGAGATGTACTTAAGGTTTATGGTAATTTCTGTAGTAATGAAAATCATATACTGCATTAGGAGTTATACATGAGATGTATTTAAGGTTTGTGGTATCCTGTGGTGGGATAGGGTTTAGATTTAACTTTTAGAACTTGGATAGCGGTAGGTTCTGGGTAGGTGCAAAGAGGTTCTTAATGATAGTTTTTCTTCCCTTTTCCCTTTCATCCCTTATTACTTCTCTCTTTTTCTCACAATTCTTATGTATAATGCTTATATTTGGTATAAACTGTATCTAGGCACTACTGAGTAAAACATTTATATCACTATGGTAATATTATAGGCACTTTTCCTCCTTCTTATCTCTCTTACATGGTGTCTTAGCAATATTTTAGACATATCAATTTAGTGTAACTATAGTTATCAAATACATTCACTACTTTTCTCTATGATTTCTATAATAATGATAATCAATACTGCATTAGAGCTTAAACATGAGGGTTATTTAAGGTTTAAGGTGATCTCCATAATAATGATATCATATACTGCTTTGAACTTAGACCTGAGATGCATTTAAGGTTTGTGGTATCCTGTTAGGTTAAGGTTAGGTTTAACTTTAAAACCTGAATAAGGCAGAGTCCGGGTTGGTGCAAAGATACAAAGACTCAATGGTAGTCCCCGTATTCCTGCGATGTTTTTGGGTTTGTTTTTCAATATTAAGCGGAGATGGAGTGTTGATTGATTTTAATTTTATCTGTTATTTCCATTCCAGTCTCTTGGCTGTATAGATTCCATTTTTCCATGGGTATATATGGTTATTTCCAGTCTTTGTTCAATTTTTTCGGTGAGGTGTTACGTTGTGGGGAGATGTTGGGTGTTTAGAGAGTCAGATCTCCATATTCCCCATTTTTTTAGTAAAGTTGTTGCTTCATCTACTGTTGTTGCGGTGTGTTGTGAGTCTCCATAACAGATGTTGAGGCGAAGGGGAATCCCCAACATACTTTATCTTTTGTGACCTTAATATGCTTGTTATTTCAGAGAATTGCTTCCTCTGTTGTATGTTTGCTGGTGCTAGGTCGGCCAAGAATTGTAGTTTTTGATATATTTGTGGTAAAGATTTGTGATTCTCATTTCTTTACCAACTTGTCTTTTATTTGGAAGAAGTGCAGTCTAAGTATAGTGTCACGTGGACGCTGTAAGGGCGGTTTTGGATTTAGGTAGTCTATGTATGCGGTCGACTACTGGGTCAATTTCTGTTGCTTGAGGAAGGAGAAATTTGAACAATTCTTGTGTGTAGTTCATTAATTGATCGTTTCGTACGGTTTCAGGTATCCCCCTTATTTTTAAGTTATTTCTGGCGGGATCTGTTTTCGAGGTCTGTGATTTTATTTTGTAGGTTTGATACAGTCTCTAAAAGATTGGTATGGCAATCCACCAAGTCATTATAGGATTGGACATATTCGCCAAATTATTTTCTATGTGGTTTGTTCTTTCTCCAATAGATATTATATCTGTTTTAACATCTTTATTATGAGGAGAATCCTTTATCAGGGCTTTGTGTTGTGATACAAAGAGTTCCTTCAAAATAGTGAGGGTTATGGGCTGATCAGGTTCTGGGAATGTGTTAAAGCATTCATTGTATACTGTACTGTTTCACCTTTTCGATGTAGACTCAGGTGAGGCTCTTTTGTGTATTATTCTCTGATTCAGCCCCCTCTAATGAATTACTGGTGTTTATTGTGCCCATAATTATAATGTCAGAGTCCTCCTGTGTCTGGTTGATTTGAGGGCTTTGTGGTTTATGTGGATTGAGACTAACCTTTGAATCCTCTTTTGTTATGTTAGGTGAGGATTTGTCCGAGGGCTCTCCCTGCCCCCCTCCTCCATCAGCACGTCTCCTGTGTCGGCGCCATCTTTGTTTTGTGCAGCCTGCTGTGATCGCGCCGGATAGTAAGAGGTAAGTTTGTTAGCTTTATTTTTGTTTTTTGCCGAACCCCCTTTGGTCATCTGTTCTCGGGTTATTTGAGGTGTTTTAGTATGGTGGAGTCCTTGTCATCAAGGGTTGTCACGGTTAGTAAGCGGAGAGTCTGAGGAGCTCGCTTAGTATGCGACCGCTCGGCTCTCCATGCAAGCCACGCCCCCCTGACCCTCTATTCTTCTTATTATTTTAGTTGCCCTTCTCTGAACTGCTTCCATTTCCCTTTTGTATATTGGATTCCAAAACTGCACTGCATATTCCAAATGAGGCCTTACCAGTGCCTTGTATAGAGGGAGAATAATATTTTTTTCCCTTGAAGCTATTCCCCTCTTTATACAAGACAATATCTTGCTAGCTCTAGCCGTGGCTGTCTGGCATTGTTTGCTACAGCTAAAATTGTTATCTGCCAAAAACCCCAATTTTTTTTTCCAGTCGAGATTAACTTAACACAGAGTTATTTAAGGTGTAGGTGGCACCAGGATTGTTAAACCCTAAATGCATTACCTTACATTTATCAACATTGAATCTCATCTGCCATTCTGCTGCCCATTTTGATAATCTATCTAGATCTGCTTGCAGCACTTGCACAATCATTTGAAGTTTCCAAAGCTCTGCATAGTTTAGTGTCATCAGCAAACACTGAGACCTTGCTCTCAATGCCCCCTTCTAAGTCATTTATAAACAGATTAAACAGAAGCGCCCCCAGTACCAAACCCTTAGAACTTTGTCATGATGTCTGATGAAGGTGTCATGTGACACTGAAACATTACACATGATGTGTTGAATAAATGACCATTGGTCACTGGCTGTGGCCTAGTAGCACCCAGCATATATTGATATATGGTGGTGCGGGAGGCTTTTTCCATTTTTTCACTTAGAACTTAAGCCCACATAGATGTAGCTCCATTGACCACCACTCTCTGTTTGTGATCCAATAACCAATTTTCTATCCATGAACAGTACAAATGTCTTTTCTAGGCCAACAGCCCTCAGTTTATATATTAGTCGTCTATGTGGCACAGTATCAAAAGCTTTAGCAAAATCCAAGTATACCACATCCACTGCTATGTCTGAATCTAACTTCTTACTCTATTTTTTCTGGCACAATCTATTTCTCATAAATCCATGCCGACTACTACTAATAAGATAAGTTCTGGAGTCAAGGATATGATCCCGTAACAAAGTTTTTGAATATTGGAATTACATTGGATTTTCTCCAATCCAGCGGCACATCACCAGACAAAAGGGAATCTGAAAAGATTCAGCCAGAGTGAATATTCCTAATTTATAGTAGATGGGGTCATATCTGCACTATGGTGTGGTAGGGAATGGCTACACTGCAAGTTGTCCAATGGATTGATTATAAAATCTTTCAAAGTATCTTGCTTGCGCTTGGGGGTATGGGTCGGGGAAGGGTCAAAACAAAAAGTAAAAAATAAATAGGTTTAGATCGAGATCACTGTAAAAAAATCAGTTTAAAATGACACTTCCATAAATACATTTTTTTTAAAAACTCACTTGGGCCTATCCACCACTAGGGGCAATGTAGGCTTTACTCTGTGCTGTTTCGATGCTTGCTTGGTCTGTAAAGCTCCCAAAAACCTCTGCACACAGGAATAAGGTTGCCAACAAACTTTATTATAGCAATTAAAAACATTTATATCCTTCATGTTATTACAGTCCCTACTATAAGGATTAAATGGTTTAGCACATCCTCTATAACCATCTCAGCCCCATTATTTAATGGTCCCACATTCTCAGTCCTCATCTTTTTACTATTCATATACTTAAAAAAAACGTTTATGGTTGGACTTGCTTTGTATCCGTATTTCATTTTCTATTTTAGCTAGTTTATTGCTTTCTTGCACTCTTTATTACAGATTTTACGCTCCTTCTAAGCCTGTTCTGTTCCCTCCGATTTCAAAATTTGAAAAGCCTTTTTCTTTTTTCCATTTCCCTTGTATGTACAAGTCACTATGGGCAAAGTTTATGTACCAGTCATTGTGGGCAAAGGTTATGTACCAGTTATTGTGGGCAAACTTTATTTACTAGTAACTGTGTCCAAACTGTATGCACCAGTCACTGTGAGCAAACTTGTATGTTCCAGTCATTATGTGAAAACTAATATGTATCAGAAACTGTTGGCAAATATGTACCTGGGCATAAGGGCATCTTATATTGTGTAGGATATGCATGGGGCATCTTATATTAACAAGTCTGTGTGGGCTGGGCATGAGGCAATCTTATATTTACCAGTCTGTGTTGTGGACATGTAAATTTACCAGTTCACCAGTGTATGTCAGCCCTCCAGTTCACCAGCCAGTGTTAAGTATAAAGAATACCGGTACAAATAATTTTCAAAACACAGATAATGTTTTGGTGAATAAACTTATTATTAAATATAAACAGGGAGATTAAATAAAAGTTCTTATCGTTTAAAATGCTGCTAATTTAACCTCAACCAATAAGATCTTAGTTTACATTTGAAAGCTAAGATCTGATTGGTTAGGGCAAAATTAGCACCATTTTAAACTATAAGAACTTTTATTGAATAGCCCTGATAAGGCCCATTGTGTATATTTTCTTCTTTCCAGCTTTTAAACAAATGAGCAAAGCCAGTGGGGATTGTAACACAGCAAAGTAACGTATATACTCAAGTATAAACCAAGGTTTTCAAGCTTTAAAAATACCCTGAAAACCAAACCTCAGTTTATACTCGGCCAATCACTTACCTTCTCTGTAATCTGGCGGCCGATTGCTCCAGATCCTCTGATCTGCCGGGTGATGTCACATTGACTTCAGGCTGCAGAGCAGAGGATGCGGTGGACAGACGTATTCCCATACAGTAGTCCCATACAATAACAGCCATTTAAAGGGCAACTAAAGCCTCAAAACAATACAGAATCAGAAGGCAGTAGTGGTCATATTTTCTACCCTTTATACTTGAGTCAATCACTTTTACTCCTTTTTCAGGTAACAATAGGTACCTTGGTTTATACTCGGGTTGGTTTATACTCGAGTATATACAGTATTGATGGACACAAACAGTTTAAAACAAAAAAAGTCTCTTTATTTGCATTTTTATAGTATGATATAATGCAATTAAATACAGTTTTCCGTGTGTATATGACGAGCTGACATTTAGTGCTTTCAAGTGTGCAAACATTAATTCACATTCTGGATATAATTTAAAAGGGCATGTACACCCTTAAACCAAAAAAATGCTGACTTGTCTGTTGTTTGTCTGCAACCCCAACTGCTATTTTACCAGTTTATTACATGCATTTGTAACTAGATATTTAATCATATGTTCTCTTCCATTTTGGAAAAGGTATCTGCTTCCACCTATTGCTTAAATATGTTTTTATAAGCTCTTAATGCAGAGGAGGCAGCAGGTGAAACAGCAGTCAATCATTGGCTGTGGTGTCAGTTGTTACAGCCTTGATTGACAGCACGGAGTGAGGAGACAGCTTACTCAACAATAATAATACTTAAATATCCGGTTAGTAATGTATCTAATAATGTGCTGAATATATCAGTTGTAACCAGTTTTTTTGTTTTAAGGGTGGACATGCCCTTTAAACAGTTACTACAAAATTAAATAGATAAATAACACAATAATGGACAATAAATAAATAAAAACCTAAAGAACAAGGACAACATAAAAATAATAAACCATTTTTGATGCACATGCAGATACTGAACAGTTTCAATTAAACCAAAGCCATCTGAGTCTATAGGAAATATTCCAACTGTAGATCTTCATCAAAGGAGAATAAATGTTCACAAATACACTAGGGTTTTCCTCATTATAGTTCATTATACTAATCCCACATTTTGGTAAGACATTACTGCATTAGCTACATATTTTACTATTTTGGTGTAGGCCAAAGAATCACCATTCACACATTGCTCCTGGCTATTTAAAGTCATGCCTGCTGGAATCTGACATTACTGAAAAAAGGGTCACAGGTTAATGGTTTGGTTCAAGGACATCAATCATTAATTTACTCCTAAAGCTATCTGAACACAGATCAATATTTTTTCTAGATTTGATTAAACCAGTCAATAATTCCCATTTACCCTTCCAATCGATAGGCTGCTTGTTTATTTCGTGCAGTTTATTAACTGGAAGGGGATCGGATATAGGCACAAAATGTAACTTCAATCGTATCAATGGCCACAGAATCTTTAGTAGATTTTAGGCAGAAATTTGCTTTAGATTGTTGGTGTATGGTGGTACAATACTTCCTGGTCATCAGGAAGCATCAATCTGTCCGTATATGGCTAGCTAACCTAACAGGTAACAGTAGCCTGAAACAAGCTGTGTGATAGGTAGAGGCTAGTATTACCACAGTCTAAGTTGTGACCATTAAATTTTATAAAACTACAACTAAGCAAAACAAAAGTTTTTTGTGGTATTACCTATATGTTTACATTGTACTAGCACACTATGGATTACCAAGTTTCTTGATTATAGAAATGTGTCTCAATACTAATCTTAGTTACTCATATTACTATGGGTAATACATGGGTATAATGGGCAATTGATACATAAAGTTGGAGTTGATCTAGGGATATTTCGGATTGCAACTTGGAGGCAGGAAGGAATTTTTTTCCCCTTAACAATTCTGGTGGTGTTTTTTTTTCTGCCTTCCTTTGGATCAACAGTTAGGCACAAAATATATTGCGAGTAGGTTGGACTGGATGGACATATGTCTTTATTCAACCTCAAATACTGTACTATATTATATATTGATTCCTTGCTCCTTGCTCTTCACTTGTTAAATCCAGGAGGAGTCAAGTTTTAACTATTTTTCCCTCTGCATGTGTAGCCATTACGGTTTTTTACAACAAATAAATAAATAACATGTAATGTCTTGAAGTTATAATACATTTCAATAGATTTGCATAAGCATGAAATAGCTAATAAAGGAGAACTGAACTCTTTAATCCCATCCCCTGGGTCTTAAATGGTTTGGCAGAAACACTAAATGAAAGTCACAATCGCCCATTACTCGCCCCTTGGGAGTCTGGGAACTTTAAAGAAGCATGTCTTTCTGAAGGACCGGACACTGAGATTGTGACTTTTGATAAGTATTTCTGTCTTGTATTGAAGACCCAGGGGTGAGGAGGTAGGGTTAAAATTGAGTTTAGTTCTCATTTAAACTACATAAGGCCTAAATGGTCTAACATAACCTTACCATACTGGTCTCCATTTCATTAACCCAGTTTAACAGCACTTCCACCTATTACCCGGGGTGTTTATCTAGCGCATTTACAGCCTTAGGCATTATGGGACCTACATTTATAAACTGTTTTTTTTAAGCTTCCTACGTTGCATAAGTTGCTTCACAATCTGAGAAAGATATTGATGATGCCCTCAAAGACTTTTATTGTTCTTTCATTGGTTCAATAACAATCCAACCACTAGAATAATTCTTTGGGACATACAAACACAACACTAAACAGTGTTGTAATAAGGTGTATTTTGCACATATTACTACTATAATATATCTTTGACAGTTTTATTGCATAATATTCCTCTTTGAAGCTATATTTTATTAGATTTATGATGATATATAGTGCAAATAAAAATTGATAGACATTTTAAAAGAAAGATTTGCCAAATTCTAACATAATGTAGTTTGCACTAAAGGTACGCACATAAGCGCAATTCTGGGCCCAATGCACGAAACATGAGTCTTCTGAAAGGCAATTCAGGCTGACTATCGCTTAGTGTTTGGGCGTTAAGTTGGGCCATATGGCTGTTCGGTCAGGTCTTTACAGATCATGAAGACGCGACCAAGTGCCTATACACTAAGTGATAGTTGGCCCAAACGGCTTGGGCCTGCGATTGCATGTGTGTACGAAGCTTAAAGAACAATCATATTTGCAGACAATCTAACATGTACAGGCTCATACCAACATAGTTAACTGATCTATCCAGTTGGGTTGCTTAACTATGTCGGGGAGTAATCCTATTTTCCTGCATTTAGATTATCTTCTTGGGAACAATTGTATGTGTTACGCTTAACGCAGGCCATTCACTGTCCAGATATTAGGCATTCGATCATCGACTCAAACTAATATTGGGTGAAAAAAGCAACATACCCACTGATATTTCTGCAGTGTCCCTGCCCTGGATTATTTTGTTTTGTAACCGAATTTTGATTGTAAAAAGATCGCCCAAGACGATCACAGGTCAGTCGACCATCTTTTTATTGATGAAAAAAAATGGCTAAAATTTTCACCTGCTATTAGCAAAGTTATTAAAGGTGATCCCCAATACAAATGAAATCTGTAATATTAATATTGGAAAAGCCACTGAAGACAAAAATCATCATGCACCATTCCTTAAAAATATATTTAAAAAGATTTAAATAAAAATAGCAGCTTACAGCCTACAGTGTTTTGGGAAAGTTAGCATATTTCTTCTGCAAGGGGACAGATTTAACAAATGCTTTAACTGTATTTATGGGGGGAGGGGGAAGATAAGAAAACATCAAATTAGTAGACAAATTAGAAAGACAAATCTGGCCAGTGAAAAGCCACTTGTTTTGCCTTGAAATAAAGCAATACATTAAAATATCGCCAACATCCACATTAAAATAAATAAGCTGTATAATTTTTAGTTTAAACATGAAATATCCAAATACCAGAGATTGCTCAGTTATGTATTAAATAAACGGACGATTCTCTCGCAGTCTTTAAAATATTAACATAATATAAATAACGGAATAAGTAACGGAAATAAATCTTTGGTTCCCTGCTATCAAGGACTACTACGCAGCTTTAGTTCCTAGAGGTATTCATAGAATTCTAAAATGTAAAATTCATATTGAATGTGCAATAAGGTTTGGTAAAGTGATTTCTAATTGGTTGATCCCTATTACATCAATCAAAAACAAAGCAGAGCACACCTTCTAAATCGGCCCATCAAATGGCCTTCTTAACCAGCAGACTTCAGACTGGTAGAGTGTGTACCGGGCCTCAGACAATTTAAATTACTGGATATCATCTCATGCACCCTTAATGCATTCTTGGAAACATTACTAATGTGAGACCACCTATGGGAAGTTCTTTTATGTCCTATTAGATCGTAATGTTCAGCTTCATTGTCAGTGGTACAATGATTTCGAACAACAAATATAATAAATATTGGACCTAGAAAATGCAGGAAGCCAACATCAATGTCAGGAGGACAACTTTTTCTTATATGGTTCTGTATCAAAAACAATTATGACTTTTTAATTCAGTGTGTATAGTTTTCCCAAAATCCTTTTGTTCCCCTGGTTTTCTAGGGAAAAAATAGAATATTTCATGTGCACACTGAGCAATTGTTTTTGAAGCACATGCTTTGTGAAAACTGTCTAATGCTTGTCTGCATATGGTATAGTATTTCAGATATTTTGCAGATACAAAGTAGAAAATGCAGCAATACAGATGGAACAAACGTTATTCTACGAAATGTTACCAAAAGTCAACAAAACAAGAACAAAAAGTCAAATTTATATTATTATTGCAGTAACAAGCATACCTCTATGTTCTCCCCTCAGTCTGCCCCCTTCATTAACATATTCTTGCCAATATCAGAGAATAGGAGTGTCAGTGACTCTAACTGGAGGAGGAGTTAAAGAGCAATCAGTTACTGTGTAAGTATAATTCATAAATAATACCCAGAAAATCCAACTGTAAGGTCACAAAATTAAAAAATATTTTTATGTTTAACAGGACCAGACATGAAATAGAGCAAGATGTGCCATTTGTAAAATATGTAAGTATTACTTTTGGTTTCAGGTTCTCCTTTAAAATCCCTCCAAAACTCTAATCAGTACAAATGTTAAGCCTTAAGCCTTATACACGCATTGGATAATTTTCGTACGATGCAGCCGACGAACGTTCAACAACATTATCGTTAATCCTTATAATTGAAACAAAATCTGGTCTGTACACACAGCATCATTAGTCACCAATAGTCATTAGATATAGACGTTCGTATGTAACGTAACGTTCGATCTATGCGCATAGAAGACAAGGTCCGTCGGGACCTGTCAGACTAAGCGCCGGGGGAGCGAACGAGTGGGTAAGTTTCTTATCTTCTCTCCTGGCTCCTGTTTGTTCTATTGAAGAACGGAAGGTAAGCTCCTTTACCTCCCGTTCTTCAATAGAACTGGATTCCTAAAAGTCAATATTATGAGTGGATATACCCTTTAAAGGGCATGTCCACCCCCAAAACTATAATCCCCCCACTACTGGCCCCATTGTGTAGTGTAGTTTAATCCTTACCTTACATCCCAGCTCCATCTAGTTCTTCTGCTATCCCCCCCCTAAAGTCCAAAAAAAGCCCACCAGGAGTACTGCAGAGTCCATATAGGACACTGCCTCCTGTCTCTCCTCCGGGAGAATTTTGCCATGCGCAGAAGAGCCCCCCCCCCCCCCTCTCGATTAGGATTCCCTCCCCCTAGTGTAAAAATCTTTTTATATAATATTCCCCCTGTCAGTCCAGCCTCAACCGCCATATTTTTATTATCAGAAAGTGCCCCAAACATTACTTACCTTCCCTCTTTCCTCCGCCGCACTGAACTCCCGGCAGCCGCGTCCGTGATTGGCTGCTGCTCAGCCAATCACAGATGCGACTGCCGGTCCCTCCGCTCTGCTTGCATTTTCTTGCAAGCAGAGGGCCTGGCAGCGCAGCGGAGGAAAGAGGGAAGGTAAGTAATGTTTGGGGCACGGGCGAATAATAAAAATATAGCGGTTGGGGCTGGGGGGACAAGGGGAATATTATATAAAAAATTTTTTAGAAGGGTGAACATGCCCTTTAAGATTGAGATTCTGCTTAGAAATAATGGTGTGCCTGTAATCTACATATACAAACACTTATGTCCTTTAGGCTTAGGTCACACTACAATGCACCGGATTTGCACATGCAATCGCATCTGATTGCGTGTGCAGTTGTAACATGTTTACACATGCGATTTGCCCATTTTCCGTTATGGCAACGCATGCTATTGTGCAAAAAATGGTGATCGCACGCATTTCAAAAATGGAAATGGATGCGCAGCGCATCGTAAGTCGCAAAGTTTTTGCATTACTGCGATTTCTATATTATAAATGTGCAATCATGCAGGTGTGGCCTCTTAGACAAATGTATCCAGCACAAAAAAGTAATGGTTTTAGCCTATAAAGTGAATTAAATCTGGCAGATCAATGAGCCCTGACTAAATGGCCGGCGAATTGCCCATGCACAGCAAGATTATTGTCCGAAATGGCCTGTGCGTATATGTCGTTGGTCGGCTCCTGCGATCGCATGTGTGTACGAGGCTTTATTGTGTTGGTGTGCATGTAAAGCATCACTAAAGAACCAGGGAATAAATACATTTATGTCACATTCAATTAAAACTTGATTCTAAGCAAGATATGTAAAACTAATAACTATATGTGAAAAAAATTATGAACTACTGGTATTTTGCTGGAAATACTGGTTTGCATTTCAAACCTTAAAATAAATGTCCGACATTTATTAAGTGGTAAACAGTTACATATAAATTAAAGATGGCAATAAATTGTGGTTCAGGTCCATGGTAGTTTGAAAATAATGTAAACAAAAGTTGTCATTGGTTTTAGCTCTCCTTAAAAAATATAGATGCTTTGTTACAGTTTATGTAAGGTTAAAAGGCAACAAAACTGTTCTAATGCACGTCTCTCCCCTACTTGTGTCTGGGGCCTGACCAATTGCAAGATGTGCTTAGCAAAAAGTGCATCTTCCCATTGGCCAGGCTCCAGAAGGAGGATGGGGTTAGAGCTGGACCAGAATCATAACTTCAGCGTAAGACTCGTGGTTAAGGTCCTCCCCTGGGTACTTTAAATGAATTGGAATAGTTTTGTTGTCCTTTAAAGGAGAATGAATCAGGCTACAATATTTTTTTCCTGACTACAATATTCTTCCTGACAGCTCAGAAACACTTGAGTATCTCGAGCCTTTCTTGGCCAGCCATAAACATGCAACTGCTGGCATATATTGCTGCGCAGAATCCATTTTGCAATTTGCAACGACAGCCAAATACACTAACCCGACCGACCGCATATTCCTCTCTATGAGTGGATCCCACTGAGAATTCCAGTGCTCACTGAGCTAAGTGAAGGGTAAATAACTGCAGGGATTTCTGTATTGAAAGATTTTACTGAATTTAGACAGGTTTTTCTTTGGCTAGGTGTCTAGGTAACATATCATATCAGATATCAGCCAAGTGTATGCAACGAAAATGATTAACCGGTATGACAAACATCGTCAGCCTAGTGGTTAGTCGGTCTGGATGGAAAATTTTCATCCGCTATTAGCTGCCTTTATTACTAGTTGAGGAAGCCGATATCACTAGGTGTTTGGTCCATACAAAGATCGCTCTCTATACAGAGTTTAGGGAGCAGATTGATGCAAATTCACATTGGATTCTAATGAAATCTGCTGTGAATTTGTGACATTAATCACGTGTATGGGACCCATTATTCTACAATTATATAAACAATACTGTTTATACCCTTTCCAGTGATATCTAATTCAATGGCCACCTGTTATTCTATTACTATGACACAGGGTGATTTTGTTGCTGCAATGGTCTTTAAATAAATCGAATATATTTTACGATTAGAAGAAAGGAAGCATCATATGTAAACATTTTGCTGTGATAGAACAAAGTGAAACGGAAAATCTATTCTTCAAGTCAGGAAGGATTTTTTTTCCTTGCTGGCAAACACGAAGGGCTGAATTTGATTATGTGTTTTTAGACTTACTACAAAATACTCAGTCATTATTTAGAAAAAAGGCACCCATCGCTGTATATTAAAAGGTCATTGTCAATATGTGCTGGCAAAAGGATGAACAAAGGATTTCTGGGCAATACTTTAGAACAGCAGCTAAATCTCCCCGTGTGACAGTGACCAAAGACTGGAACACCCGCCATTAGGAAACAGAGCACAGTATCATAGCAAACTCTTGTAGGCATTCCGTAATACACCTTCAGTACTAAGTATGCTCAACACTTCCTTTTACATGCATACCATCCTGGTATATGTGTACAACATAAGTGCTCTTGCATGTTTGCTTGAGCCTGTACTTACAGACTGACCATAACTCGGCATTACTGTGGTCTACTTGCAAATCACCAGGCGTGCAAGACGAATGTCTGTTAAGCTGCCTGGGCAGCTGGAGGTAGCACACACAAATCACATATGCTCACATTATAAATCCATGTGCATATCCTTGTAAGATTTGTCAACTGCCCAATCTTTTTGCTTTTCACCATCATCTTTTGCCAATCGGGCCATTTCTTGTTGGAACCAGAGTTGCCTCTGCTTATTGGGATCTACATTTATCCAGTTGTTTGCGATCCATTTGGTTCCTGATGTCACTAGGCAGCCTCCATGCAAAGCAAACTCATCAATATCCCCAACCCAACCTAAAAAAAAAAAGCAAATAACATGAGACCCTTAAACAAAAATGTCTGAATACACAAACATGGTGTTGGAAGGGGAGATAGTTGCCATACCTAGGGTATCTCTGCTGAAAAAGTAAAGATACCCTTTTTCCCATTAGTTGATGAATGGGATTCTTCAATTACTCAAACAGGAGCTGGCAGACAGATAGAGAAGCTTACCTGCGATCGCACTCCTTCACTCGCTCTGACAGGCCCAAAAATATATCCACGCTCCCTGATATTAAACGTGTGGTATAAGGGAGCGTGGATGTAGTCGGCACCTGTCAGAGAAAGCAGCACGCGATTGTGCGATAGCGTAACAATTTCTCTGCCAGCTCGTGTTTGATTCAATAAAGAATGGGAGGTAAGACTTAGCTCCTTTACCTCTCATAATGTAAAAAACGGTATCTTTACATTTTTAGTGGAGATACCCTTTAACAATAAGTTGAACAGCAGTTTTAACTGTGTAGGCAGAAAATGTTTTTTGTTTTTATTTCTGCTTTAATGAACAGCATTTCATTATATACACTGGGTCAAATTTGACAAAAAGCTCTTTACAGAGTTTGGTTAACTTGTGCATTTCAAAAACAGAACACATGATTTCTTGTTCGATTGCCTATTTCTTGCATGCTTCTGTCAGTACACTATTGTGGCAGAATCTAATAGTCACATAAGCGAGGAGGCTCGGCATAAACAGAGTTTAAATTGCCACCATAACATATTGACAGCAATATCATACACAACGCATTTTGAGCATGTCAACAATCTTTCTCAAGTCACAAAAACATGCTGTGTGCATGGTATTGCTGTAAAGAAATAATGGTTGCAGTTAACTTCTTTTTGTTTATCTACTTATTGAATTGTATTTATTGAAAACAGAGAAGTGTAAAAAAAAAAAAATTTTACTGAATGTTTAAAGGAGAACTAACCCCAATTTTTAAAAATCCACAATCTGAAAGCAGCCCCTGCGCAAGAATACCAATAAACTGTAAATAACCACTCCAGTAAATGCCGAAAATACAGTAAATGTAATCCCCTGAAAAACTGAATGAGATAGATGTGTCCCATGTCAAATATGGACTGGTCCCATGCCTAATATCCCGATATTGTACAACCGTGATTGCTGTGTCTGCGGCCACGGGCCACAATAAGCATTTTTTCATTCTATGTTTGACATAAGGCATTTTCCCAAAGGCATCATTTGGTTTAACCAGTCAGAAATCTACTTGGCGTTACCGACTAGAGAATTATATGGAAGATCCAAATTTGTGGGCTCTACCTTTTCCATCAGACAGGTAATTGTACCAGAAGACAGCTGTACCCAGGCGTGGCTTTATTCTCAGGTTTCCCTTGTCACAATTCTTCCTTGTATCTCTGAGATCCAAATCATTCTGTATCAAAGACTAAAGAAAAACAACATCAAAATAGCTCCATAGAACTAAAATCTTCCACACGTGTCTATTTCACCTAGTGCATTTGTGCTTTATACTACACAATGATTCCCAGCCCTAAAGTTATATTGTCTGCAGAATAAACAGCACTTAAGAAACTAAAAAGGGATAGTGAAAGTACAAGCTTTGAATTTGGCTTGAAAGGCTGAGCACAGCAATATTAATGTGAGTGTTTTAAAACCTGGCTCTCTGACACAGGCAATCAAGACAGGTAATTAACACTGATTAGGACTGCTCACACCTGAACACAATTAGGAGGCAGCTAATCAGCACTGATTACGTCTGCTAACAGGTGAATCAAATCAAGAGACAGCTAATCAGCACTGATTATGTCTTCTAACAGGTGAATCAAATCAAGAGACAGATAATCAGCACTGATTATGTCTTCTAACAGGTGAATCAAATCAAGAGACAGCTAATCAGCACTGATTATGTCTTCTAACAGGTGAATCAAATCAAGAGACAGCTAATCAGCACTGATTATGTCTGCTTACAAGTGAATGAAACCAAGAAGTAAACTAATCAGCAATTATTATGTCTGCTCACAGGTGAATTAAACTAAGAGGCAGCTAATTCGCGCTGATAACGTCTGCTCACAGGTGAATTAAATCAAGAGAAATCAACTATAAGAAATGCGAAAGTTTGCTAATGGTAATTGAAGTAAAAAAAGGTTAGAAGTTAGGACCTTCCAGACTGGGGTTACCTTGACGTGGTTGGAAGGCTTTTCATTCATGTGATCACAGTAATGTATACTAAAACCCCTTTGTTTATAAAGTATGCCATTGTGCAGATAATATGATATTGTATGGGGCCTAGGAATGTGCATTGATTATTTTTTCTATGTTTGTATAAATGTTTGACCAGATCCGCACTTCCGCTAAATGTAGTTGTAAATTACCCTAATTGGAGTGCTTCCACAATTCTTGTATTGTATGCATTTATTGGGAAGCATGGTCAAGCTTCTATGTGGTAATAGCACCCCCAACACGCCCCTTTAATGGAATATCCTATGCCTTTAATATAAAGCACTGGACGGACAGCCTCTTCCCTCATTTTAAGAAGCCAAAGGACTGGGGGAAATGAGAAAGTCTGCTATATTGATCCAGTGCACTATGAGAAATGCAAAAGTTTGCTAATGGTAATTGTAAAAAAGGTTAGACGTTAGGACCTTCCAGACTGGGGTTACCTTGACTTGGTTGGAAGGCTTTTCATTCATGTGATCACAGTAATGTATACTAAAACCCCTTTGTTTATAAAGTATGCCAGTGTGCAGATAATATGATATTGTATGGGGCCCAGGAATGTGCATTGATTATCTTTTCTATGTTTAATGAAATCAAGAGGCAGCTAATCGGCACTGATTACATCTGCTCACATGTGAATTAAATCAAGAAACAGCTAATCCGCACTGATTAAGTATGCTCACAGGTGAATTAAATCAAGAGGCAGATAAACAGCACTGATTACGTTTGCCCACAGGTGAATTAAATCAAGAGGCAGATAACCAGCACAGATTACATCTGCTCACAGGTGATTTAAATCAAGAGGCAGATAATCAGCGCAGATTACATCTGCTCACAGGTGATGCAATCAAGAGACAGCTGTTCATTGCACCTGCAACACATGCCCATTAAAGTCTAGGCACAAAAAAAGGCTGTAAATTTGTTGATAACTTGGAAATGCTATGACGGATTCCTTAGCTAGTGTGTAATAACACACTTCTCCTGTGAGTCCCGCACAACTGTACTGAATATCGTGTCTCCACTGTGGAAGAAGATACAGTCTAAAAAGTGGAAGAATAAAAGGGAAAAAGAATGAGAAAGGAATTTGGCTTTTCAGCAAATTTAACTAGGACATGATAGAGAATCCATGGTCTACCTAATGCTGAAATCAAATCACGGTCTACCTAATTCTGAAAACAATCCATGGTCCACCTAATGCTGAAAACAATCCATAGTCTACCTAATGCTGAAAACAATCCATGGTCTACCTAATGCTGAAAACAATCCATGGTCTACCTAATGCTGAAAACAATCCATGGTCCACCTAATGCTGAAATAAACCATGGTCTACCTATGCTGAAACACAATGTCTACCTAATTGAAACACAATCCATGTCTACCTAATTGCTGAAAACAATCCATGGTCACCTAATGCTGAAAACAATCCATGGTCCACCTAATGCTGAAACAATCCATGTCTACCTAATGCTGAAAACAATCCATGGTCCACCTAATGCTGAAAACAATCCATGGTCCACCTAATGCTGAAAATAAATCCATGGTCTACCTAATGCTGAAAACAATCCATGGTCTACCTAATGCTGAAAACAATCCATGGTCCACCTAATGCTGAAAACAATCCATGGTCTACCTAATGCTGTAAAACAATCCATGGTCTACCTAATGCTGAAAACATATCCATGGTCTACTAATAAAAAAAAATCATCTGAAACACGAAAACTACACTAATGGTCTACGAAAAAATCCATGGTCACCTAATGCTGAACAATCCATGTCACCTAATGAAGAATAAATCCATGGTCTACCTAATGCTGAAACAATCCATGGTCTACACTAATGCTAAAAAAATCCAGGTCACCTAATGCTGAAAACAATCCATGGTCTACCTAATGCTGAAAACATCCATGTCCACCAATGCTGAAAACAATCCATGTCTACCTAATGCTGAAAACAATCCATGGTCCCCTAATGCTGAAAACAATCCATGGTCCACCTAATGCTGAAAATAATCCATGGTCTACCTAATGCTGAAACAATCCTAGTCTACCTAATGCTGAAAACAATCCATGGTCCACCTAATGCTGAAAACAATCCATGGTCTACCTAATGCTGAAAACAATCCATGGTCTACCTAATGCTGAAAACAATCCATGGTCTACCTAATGCTGAAAATAAATCCATGGTCTACCTAATGCGGAAAACAATCCATAGTCTACCTAATGCTGAAAACAATCCATGGTCCACCTAATGCTGAAAACAATCCATGGTCTACCTAATGCTGAAAACAATCCATGGTCTACCTAATGCTGAAAACAATCCATGGTCCACCTAATGCTGAAAATAAATCCATGGCCTACCTAATGCTGAAAACAATCCATGGTCTACCTAATGCTGAAAACAATCCATGGTCTACCTAATGCTGAAAACAATCCATGGTCTACTAATGCGATAACAACCATGTCCCTAACTGAAAACAATCCATGGTCCACCTAATGCTGAAAACAATCCATGTCCACCTAATGCTGAAAACAATCCATGGTCCACCCTAATGCTGAAAATAAATCCATGGTCTACCTAATGCTGAAACAATCCATAGTCTACCTAATGCTGAAACAATCCATGGTCCACCTAATGCTGAAAACAATCCATGGTCTCCCTAATCTGAAAACAATCCATGGTCTACCTAATGCTGAAAACAACCATATCTACCTATTGCTGAAAACAATCCTGGTCCACCTAAGCTGAAAACATCCATGGTCCATCTAATGTTAAAAAAACAATCTATGGTCCACCTAATGCGAAAACATCCATGGTCCACCTAATGTTTAACAATCTATGGATACCTAATGCTGAAAACAATCCATGGTCCACCTAAAAAACAATGCTGAAAACAATCCATGGTCCCCCTAATGCTGAAAACAATCCATAGTCTACCTATGCTGAAAAACTATGGTCTACCAATGCTGAAAAACATCCATAGTCTACCTATGATGAAAACAATCCATGGTCTACCTAATGCTGAAAACATCCATGGTCCACCTAATGTTAAAACAATCTATGTATACAGTCTAAAAGTGGAAGAATAAAGGAAGAAGAATGAGAAAGGAATTTGGCTTTTCAGCTTTTAACTAGGACATGATAGAGAATCCATGGTCTACCTAATGCTGAATCAATCACGGTCTACCTAATTCTGAAAACAATCCATGGTCCACCTAATGCTGAAAACAATCCATAGTCTA
Organism: Hymenochirus boettgeri; assembly: GCA_019447015.1. Classification (NCBI taxonomy): domain Eukaryota; kingdom Metazoa; phylum Chordata; class Amphibia; order Anura; family Pipidae; genus Hymenochirus; species Hymenochirus boettgeri. The sequence goes on along the minus strand of CM033472.1, from coordinate 252,584,585 downwards.
CCTAATGCTGAAAACAATCCATGGTCTACCTATGCTGAAAACAATCCATGGTCTACCTATGCTGAAAACAATCCATGTTCCACCTAATGCTGAAAACAATCCATAGTCTACCTAATGCTGAAAACAATCCATGGTCCACCTAATGCGAAATAAATCCATGGTCTACCTATGCTGAAACAATCCATGTCTACTAATGCTGAAAACAATCCATGGTCTACCTAATGCTGAAAACATCCATGGTCTACCTAATGCTGAAACAATCCATGGCCCCCTAATGCTGAAACAAATCCATGATCTACCTAATGCGGAAAACAATCCATGGTCCACCTAATGCTGAAAACAATCCATGGTCCACCTAATGCTGAAAATAAATCCATGGTCTACCTAATGCTGAAAACAATCCATAGTCTACCTAATGCTGAAAACAATCCATGGTCCACCTAATGCTGAAAACAATCCATGGTCTGCCTAATGCTGAAAACAACCCATGGTCTACCTAATGCTGAAAACAATCCATAGTCTACCTAATGCTGAAAACAATCCATGGTCCACCTAATGCTGAAAACAATCCATGGTCCATCTAATGTTGAAAACAATCTATGGTCCACCTAATGCTGAAAACAATCCATGGTCCACCTAATGCTGAAAACAATCCATGGTCCACCTAATGCTGAAAACAATCCATGATCTACCTAATGCTGAAAACAATCCATGGTCCACCTAATGCTGAAAACAATCCATGGTCCACCTAATGCTGAAACATCCATGTCTACCTAATGCTGAAAACATCCATGGTCTAACCTAATGCTGAAAACAATCCATGGTCTACCTAATGCTGAAAATAAATCCATGGTCTACCTAATGCTGAAAACAATCCATAGTCTACCTAATGATGAAAATAAATCCATGGTCTACCTAATGCTGAAAACAATCCATGGTCTACCTAATGCTGAAAATAAATCCATGGTCCACCTAATGCTGAAAACAATCCATGGTCTACCTAATGCTGAAAACAATCCATGGTCCACCTAATGCTGAAAACAATCCATGATCTACCTAATGCTGAAAACAATCCATGGTCCACCTAATGCTGAAAACAATCCATGGTCCACCTAATGCTGAAAATAAATCCATGGTCTACCTAATGCTGAAAACAATCCATAGTCTACCTAATGCTGAAAACAATCCATGGTCCACCTAAGCTGAAAACAATCCATGGTCTACCTAATGCTGAAAACACCTGGCTCCTAATGCTGAAAACAATCCATGGCCTACCTAATGCTGAAATACAATCCATGGTCTACCTAAGTGAAACAATCCATATCTACTATCTGAAAACAATCCATGGTCCACCTAATGCTGAAACAATCCATGGTCTACCTATGCTGAAACAATCATGGTCTACCTATGCTGAAAACAATCCATGGTCCACCTAATGCTGAAATAAATCCATGGCTACCTAATGCTGAAAACATCCATGTTCTACCTAATGCTGAAAACAATCCATGTCTACCTAATGCTGAAAACAATCCTGTCTAACCTACTCTGATAACAATCCATGGTCCACCTAATGCTGAAACAATCCATGGTCCACCTAATGCTGAAACAATCCAGGGTCCACCTAATGCGTAAACATCCATGGTCACCTAAGCTGAAAATAAATCCATGGTCTACCTAATGCTGAAAACAATCCATAGTCTACCTAATGCTGAAAACAATCCATGGTCCACCTAATGCTGAAAACAATCCATGGTCTACCTAATGCTGAAAACAATCCATGGTCTACCTAATGCTGAAAACAATCCATAGTCTACCTAATGCTGAAAACAATCCATGGTCCACCTAATGCTGAAAACAATCCATGGTCCATCTATGTTAAAAAAACAATCTATGGTCCACCTAATGCTGAAAACAATCCATGGTCCACCTAATGTTGAAAACAATCTATGGTATCCACTGCTGAAAACAATCCATCATGGTCCACCTAATGCTGAAAACAATCCAGTGTCCACCTAATGCTAAAAACAATCCATAGTCTACCTAATGCTGAAAACAATCTATGTCTACCTAATGCTGAAAACAATCCATAGTCTACCTAATGATGAAAACAATCCATGGTCTACCTAATGCTGAAAACAATCCATGGTCCACCTAATGTTGAAAACAATCTATGGTATACAGTCTAAAAAGTGGAAGAATAAAAGGGAAGAAGAATGAGAAAGGAATTTGGCTTTTCAGCAAATTTAACTAGGACATGATAGAGAATCCATGGTCTACCTAATGCTGAAATCAAATCACGGTCTACCTAATTCTGAAAACAATCCATGGTCCACCTAATGCTGAAAACAATCCATAGTCTACCTAATGCTGAAAACAATCCATGGTCTACCTAATGCTGAAAACAATCCATGGTCTACCTAATGCTGAAAACAATCCATGGTCCACCTAATGCTGAAAACAATCCATAGTCTACCTAATGCTGAAAACAATCCATGGTCCACCTAATGCTGAAAATAAATCCATGGTCTACCTAGCTGAAAAATCCAGGTCTACCTAATGCTGAAAACAATCCATGGTCTACCTAATGCTGAAAACATCCATGGTCTACCTAATGCTGAAAACAATCCATGGTCCACCTAATGCTGAAACAATCCATGATCTCCTATGCTGAAAACAATCCATGGTCCACCTAATGCTGAAAACATCCAGGTCCACCTAATGCTAAAATAAATCCATGGTCTACCTAATGCTGAAAACAATCCATAGTCTACCTAATGCTGAAAACAATCCATGGTCCACCTAATGCTGAAACAATCCATGGTCTCCTAATGCTGAAAACAACCCATGGTCTACCTAATGCTGAAAAACAATCCATAGTCAACCTAATGCTGAAAACAATCCTGGCCACCTAATGCTGAAAACAATCCATGGTCCATCTAATGTTGAAAACAATCTATGGTCCACCTATGCTGAAAACAATCCATGGTCCACCTAATGTTTGAAAACAATCCATGGTCCACCTAATGCTGAAAACAATCCATGGCTACCTAATGCTGAAACAATCCATGGTCTACCTAATGCTGAAACAATCCATGGCCACCTAACTGAAAATAAATCCATGGTAACATAGTAACATGTACATAGTAATTAAGGTTGAATAAATCATTCGTCCCAGTCCAACCTATTCTTTTTTTTTTTTTTTTTATTTATTTTTTTTAACCCTACCTAACAGTTGATCCAGAGGATCTACCTAATGCTGAAAACAATCTATGGTATACCTAATGCTGAAAACAATCCATGGTCCACCTAATGCTGAAAACAATCCATGGTCCACCTAATGCTGAAACAATCCATGGTCCACCTAATTTGAAACCAAGCCATAGTCTACCTAATGCTGAAAACAATCTATGGTCTACCTAATGCTGAAAACAATCCATAGTCTACCTAATGATGAAAACAATCCATGGTCTACCTAATGCTGAAAACAATCCATGGTCCACCTAATGTTGAAAACAATCTATGGTATACCTAATGCTGAAAACAATCCATGGTCCACCTAATGCTGAAAACAATCCATGGTCTACCTAATGCTGAAAACAATCTATGGTCCACCTAATGCTGAAAACAATCCATGGTCCACCTAATAGCCTGAAAACAATCCATGGTCCACACATGCTGAAAATAAATCCTGGTCTACCTAATTGCTGAAAACAATCCATAGTCTACCTAATGCTGAAAACAATCCAGGTCCAACCTAATGGCTGAAAACAATCCATGGTCTACCTAATGCTGAAAACACCTGGCTCCTAATGCTGAAAACAATCCATGGCTACCTAAGCTGAAATCAATCATGGTCTACCTAATGCTGAAAACAATCCATAGTCTACTATGCTGAAAACAATCCATGGTCCACCTAATGCTGAAACAATCCATGGTCTACCTATGCTGAAACCAATCATGTCTACCTAATGCTGAAACAATCCATGGTCCACCTAATGCTGAAAAAATCCATGGCTACCTAATGCTGAAAACATCCATGTTCTACCTAATGCTGAAAACAATCCATGTCCTACCTAATGCTGAAAACAATCCTGTCTAACCTACTCTGATAACAATCCATGGTCCAACCTAATGCTGAAACAATCCATGGTCCACCTAATGCTGAAACAATCCAGGGTCCACCTAATGCGTAAACACTCCATGGTCACCTAAGGCTGAAAATAAATCCATGGTCTACCTAATGCTGAAAACAATCCTAGTCTACCTAATGGCTGAAAACAATCCATGGTCCACCTAATGCTGAAAACAATCCATGGTCTACCTAATGCTGAAAACAATCCATGGTCTACCTAATGCTGAAACAATCCATAGTCTACCTAATGCTGAAAACAATCCATGGTCCACCTAATGCTGAAAACAATCCATGGTCCATCTAATGTTAAAAAAACAATCTATGGTCCACCTAATGCTGAAAACAATCCATGGTCCACCTAATGTTGAAAACAATCCTATGGTATCCACTGCTGAAAACAATCCATCCATGGTCCACCTAATGCTGAAAACAATCCATGGTCCACCTAATGCTAAAAACAATCCATAGTCTCCTAATGCTGAAAACAATCCTATGTCTACCTAATGCTGAAAACAATCCATAGTCTACTATGATGAAACAATCCATGGTCTACCTAATGCTGAAAACAATCCATGGTCCACCTAAGTTGAAAACAATCTATGGTATACAGTCTAAAAAGTGGAAGAATAAAAGGGAAGAAGAATGAGAAAGGAATTTGGCTTTTCAGCAAATTTAACTAGGACATGATAGAGAATCCATGGTCTACCTAATGCTGAAATCAAATCACGGTCTACCTAATTCTGAAAACAATCCATGGTCCACCTAATGCTGAAACAATCCATAGTCTACCAATGCTGAAAACAATCCATTTCTACCTAATGCTGAAAACAATCCATGGTCTACCTAATGCTGAAAACAATCCATGGTCCACCTAATGCTGAAAACAATCCATAGTCTACCTAATGCTGAAACAATCCATGGTCCACCTAATGCGTGAAATAAATCCATGGTCTACCTAGCTGAAAAATCCAGGTCTACCTAATGCTGAAAACAATCCATGGTCTACCTAATGCTGAAACAATCCATGGTCTACCTAATGCTGAAAACAATCCATGGTCCACCTAATGCTGAAACAATCATGATCTCTATGCTGAAAACAATCCATGGTCACCTAATGCTGAAAACATCCATGGGTCCACCTAATGCGTAAAATAAATCCATGGTCTACCTAATGCTGAAACAATCCATAGTCTACCTAATGCTGAAAACAATCCATGGTCCACCTAATGCTGAAACAACATGGTCTCCTAATGCTGAAAACAACCCATGGTCTACCTAATGCTGAAACACAATCCATAGTCAACTAATGCTGAAAACAATCCTGGCCACCTAATGCTGAAAACAATCCATGGTCCATCTAATGTTGAAAACAATCTATGGTCCACCTAATGCTGAAAACAATCCATGGTCCACCTAATGTTGAAAACAATCCATGGTCCACCTAATGCTGAAAACAATCCATGGTCTACCTAATGCTGAAAACAATCCATGGTCTACCTAATGCTGAAACAATCCATGGCCACCTAACTGAAATATAAATCCATGGTAACATAGTAACATGTACATAGTAATTAAGGTTGAATAAATCTTCGTCCCAGTCCAACCTATTCACTTTTTTTTTTTTTTTTTATTTATTTTTTTTAACCCTACCTAACAGTTGATCCAGAGGATCTACCTAATGCTGCAACCATCTATGTATACCTAATGCTGAAAACAATCCATGGTCCACTAATGCTGAAAACAATCCCTGGTCACCTAATGCTGAAAACAATCCATGGTCCACCTAATTGTGAAACCAAGCCATAGTCTCCTAATGCTGAAAACAATCTATGGTCTACCTAATGCTGAAAACAACTCCATAGTCTACCTAATGATGAAAACAATCCATGGTCTACCTAATGCTGAAAAACCACTATCCATGGTCCACCTAATGTTTGAAAAACAATCTATGGTATACCTAATGCTGAAAACAATCCATGGTCCACCTAATGCTGAAAACAATCCATGGTCTACCTAATGCTGAAACAATCTATGTCCACCTAATGCTGAAAACAATCCATGGTCCACCTAATGCTGAAAACAATCCATGGTCCACCTAATGCTGAAAACAATCCATAGTCTACCTAATGCTGAAAACAATCTATGGTCTACCTAATGCTGAAAACAATCCATAGTCTACCTAATGATGAAAACAATCCATGGTCTACCTAATGCTGAAAACAATCCATGGTCCACCTAATGTTGAAAACAATCTATGGTATACCTAATGCTGAAAACAATCCATGGTCCACCTAATGCTGAAAACAATCCATGGTCTACCTAATGCTGAAAACAATCCATGGTCCACCTAATGCTGAAAACAATCCATGGTCCACCTAATGCTGAAAACAATCCATGGTCCACCTAATGTTGAAAACAATCTATGGTATACCTAATGCTGAAAACAGCTTTGCTTGTGCTGATCACCCCTGGAAAAAAATTCTCAGTATTTACAAAGGGAAGACATTATGGAGATGAAATTATACATTTTCAGGGAGATTCAATAAAAGTTTTTATTGTGTAAAATGGTGCTAATTTTGCTCAAACCAATCAGAACTTATTTAACATTTGAAAGCTAAAATCTGATTGGTTGGGGCAAAATTAGCACCATTTTAAACGATAAGAACTTTTATTGAATAACCCTGTTTATTGGCTAACTAAAATGATTGAAAATGTAAGCAATACATGTATCTTGTATCATGCCTGAGGAAGGCCACACTACAACACATCTCAAGTGTTTTCGCATGCGATTGTGTGCGCGATGCTTGTGCGCTTCGCACCTTTGATTTTTACCTTTTTCCTTTATGGAAATGCAGGTGTTAACGCACCAAAAACGGTGAACACACGTGTTACCAAAACGCGAACGGACGCGCAATCGCGGGAAATTTTGCGTTCTAACGATTTCCATTTTAGCGAAAATCGCTTAAAGTGTTTTGAAAGCTTTTCAATCACTTTCATCAATGGCTATTTACAAAGTATCAGTAATTTATTTGTCAACTATGACTATTCTCATATACCCTTTCTCCTCTCCAACAGGAACACCCCTCCTAATAACCACTGACTGGTGTTAGTGGTATTCCATCTGCATAGGTAGAAGAGTCAAATTGTTTTCAAGGTTTTAGCTTTATTCAGTGTTTAGTAACTGGTATTGATACATAAAGCAGAGTTGATCCAGGGATATTTACGATTGCCACTTGGTGGGTTTTTGCCCTCCTCTGGATCAACAGTTACAGTAGGCAGGAAATTAGGGTATTGGTAGATGGGTTGGACTGGATGGACGTATGTCTTTATTCAACCTCAAATACTATACTATACTACACTATACTATACTATACCATACTAGGTGTCCTTTGATATTAGTGCAGTATAAAGTGTAGGTGTTATTAATATGGCAGCAATGTGGACTTTGTTTAATCAGATGCTCCCTAGTTACCATATTTTGTCTGGCACTGGGAATGGGTTTGCCAGATATGTAAACCTTAGAGTAAAAGGATGGTGACACTAAGGTTAGTAGAGGAAAAATTGACAACAAAATAAGTTCCAACAAATGCAAACCATAGGGGCTTGTGCAACAGGAAAAACCTACTGGATTTTACATGAAACCACACACCTTAACCTGGTCAAACACTTAGTAAACATTACTACTAATGTCTAAAACTGGCTTTACCTACACTCCCCATCCTGGCCCATTAATTTTACTACTGAATGTCCTCAAAAAATGATCGGACAAGGCTACTGTCCTAACATCACAGCAACATCGCGGGAGAATGTCGGGAGGTAAGTTTTGTACACTAACAGGAAGATTTAGTAAAAGTTCTTATCGTTAACAAAGGTGCTAATTTTGCCCCAGCCAATCAGATATTAATTAACATTTGAAAGCTAACATCTTATTAGTTAGGGCAAAATTAGCACCATTTTTAATGATAAGAACTTTTATTGAATCTCCCTGCTAATCTCCTGAAATCTCTGTCTGATTGGCTCCTATTATCAAAATGAATTTGCCCAACTGTTATAGTTTAAAGTAAGATAACTAGCAATTTTGTTGCTGTCTGAAGAAAAGTTGCAGCAAGCACGTCTTCTAAAAACACAAAAAAATTACATTTATCCTAAGGATCTAGGTCTAGATACAATTTACAAAAAATCTGCAAACCACTCTATTGTTTGTTACAAAATAAATAACCTGAAAAAAAATAAAATAAAAAGTTGAAACAAAACAGAGATATATGTTGAAAGTGCCAGACTCACCATTTCCTCGTACGTCCTGTTATCTGCTACTGGAAATGCCGTTTCACCTCCCCCAGTAACGTTATTTAGGTAGAATAGAACAGTCACATAACTGAAGACAAAAAAAATTAGATAACCAGTTAAAACAACATGAAATTGTCAGCATAAAGGACATGTCAGCATAAATTATCACCCCTGTCCAAGCTCCATACATAATTCTGTTAAAGATCCCCCCCAAACCCGAGACTGCAATACTTAACATTACCCATGATCCCTGAAACAAGTTATTCCTTTCAATCTCCGCCGGTATTCTTCCTGGTGGCAACCATAAGTAACAGACAGTAACATCACAACCACTGATTTCCAGCTGTGTACCAATGCACTTCCACTGTGGCTGTGAGTTCTTAAAGAGCATGTCCAGCCTAAAATAAACTTTTAATAGTCTGTTAGAGGACCCCATTTTCACATTATTTAGAAATCTCAAAGATGCTTCTGAAGGGACTTACCTGACCCGGTCCTTTGCCACTCTGCACTGCTCTGGCGGCTCTTCTTCCTGGTCACAGCTGTCATTCAAGGTACGACGTGACATCACACCCAATTGCCTGACAGCCATGACCAGGAAGTAGAGCAGCTGTCAGCGCAGAGTCCCTCTGCTCCTGTTTTTGATCGAAACAAGCTTGAGACAGGAGCAGGGGGAGGTGCCTAGGCAGTGAGGGACCGGGTCAGGTAAGTCCCTTCAGAGGCAACTTTGAGATTTCTAAATAATGTGAAAATGGGGTTTGGGAGGGTCCTCTTCCAGACTACAAAAAGTTTTTATTAGGCTCGACATGCCCTTTAAGGCAGGGGCATAACTGTAGGGGCCTAGGCACCACCACGAGATTGGACAGGAGATCCGCGCTCAGCTGTTTTTAAACAGCTGATTGCATGTATGAAGTAAAGATACGCATGATCAGCTGTTTAAAAGACCAGAACAAAACTTCCGGTTTTAAACAGCTGATCTCGCATATGTTTACTTAATACACATGATCAGCTGTTTAAAAACAGCTGATTGCAGATTTCTTGGCAGGAGATAGCAGCCCCTCTTACCTCCCGGGCCCCCGTTAGTTACGCCACTGCTTTAAGGCAATTACCCATGGGGCTTGGCAAGGGTGAATATGAAACATATATAGTTCCAGATGTACTGTGGCACACTGCTGTTGGCTAATTAGCCAGACAAGTTGGTAGGTGCAGATCCTCCCAGCCCTCTACTTCCAGGGCTACATAAACCAAGCAAGGTGTAGTACAGAGGAGCACACTACTTGAGTGATCAATTCATTTATTCAGAGCAAAAAAACATACAACATTTCGAGACTCATGGTCTCTCCCTCAGGTATACCCTGAATATGAAACGCAACTGGATACGAAAAAAGGAAACAATATACATTGAATGGGCTGACAAACTATTGTTATACACATTGTTTAACATTCTTAAGGTGGCCATGATGACTCAACCTTTTTAAGAGAACTAAAAGGGACACTTAAAGGGTATGTCCACCCGTAAAACTTATTTTTAATATGCTGCTGCCCCATGTCCCCCAGCCCCAACCGCATAAATATTTTTTTCAGAAAGCCCCCCAAACTCTTACTTACCTCCCCTCGTTCCTCCGCCGCACTGCCGGCCCTCTGCTTGCGAGAATGCAAGCAGAGGGGCGGGACCGGCAGTCACGTCTGTGATTGGCTGAGCGGCAGCCAATCACGGACGCGGCTGCCGGTCATTCAATGCAGCGGAGGAAAGCGGAGAGGTAAGTAAGAGTTTGGGGAGCTTTTTGAAAAAAGAAATATGCGGTTGGGGCTGGGGGACATGGGGGTAGAAGCAAGTATTAAGGGGATTTACGCTAGGGGGAGGGATAGTAGAACGGGAGGGAGAGGGAGGGAGAGGGAGGGGGAGGGAGGGGGGAGAAGGGCTGCAGTGCGCATGGCAAATTACAGAGGAAGATAGAAGGAGAGGGAGAGGAACCTGGTGGGGTTAGTTTTGGGAATTTGGGGGGGGGGGGGGGGGGGGGGGGGGGGGGGGGGGGGGGGGGGGGGGGGGGGGGGGGGGGGGGGGGAGGGGGGGGGGGGGGGGGGTGTGGGGATTTTTGTTTTTTGCTTTTTCTTTTTTTTTTTACTTTTTTTTTTCTTTTTTTACAGGAGAACCCTTGGAGATGGGGATGTGAGGTAAGGATTAAACTACACTACATGGTGGGGCCAGTAGTTGGGGGGATTATAGTTTTGGGGGTGGACATGCCCTTTAACTGAATATACTAAGTAGCTGGCAGGGAGGGTCTATAATTTAAAGGTAGGATAGCTTATTCTTACCTCACTGTGCATAATAGAACTAAACTGAAACAGCTTTACACTTTACACATCTGCCAGCGCTGCACTTGCTTTTTCTAACTGTTGATTGGCAGGCTGGCCCAACGTCCCTCCTATCTTTCACAAAGGCACAGGTGCAAAATATAGGAGGGAAGTCAGACAGCTAATTCTAACCGCTCCCATCCTCCTGACTCTGTACCATATGCATATGCAGAATATGGTGTGTACCCTTAAAATATTTCTATTGTGCAAACCTTGTGTGGACTCATGTAACCCCCAGATGCCAATGCAGAGAAATTCTCCATTTCTACTGTCATGCAACATCCAGAAGTAGACTTGAAGGACCGATTATTTTTTATTATTTAATTAATTATTTAACCTAGTACCTTATAATAAATTTAAATGCACTAGAATATTTTATTCTATCTACCAATCTCTCTATCTCCCTCTTTATAAGAAGCAGGGTTTACTCTAGAGGCACTTAGTTGTTTGGAATATCTATCTGTCAAACATCAAACCTATCTATTGCCTAAAGACATAATAAAACCGATAAGGATTTTTCCTTTTGACGTTCCTTGTCTGGCCCATTTATTTTGTGATCGATCTTCCTATCTCTATTGAATTTTTTTGAATAGGGGGGCCCCCACCATGGTATTTGCCCAGCACCCTCCCCCCCACCAACCTTCATCCGGCCCTGATCCTAACTATGGTTTGCTTATACTTCTTTATACACCCGTATATACTCGAATATAAGTCGACATGAGTATAAGTCGAGGTACCTATTTTTACCACCAAAAATTGTAAAAGCTTATTGACTCGAGGTCACTCGAGGGTAGAAATGATCACCACTACTGAGGCACTGATTACTGCTTTTATATACCATAAAGGTGTTCTGCCTTCTGATTCAGTATTGTTCTGAGGCTTTTAGTTGCCCTTTAATACCATCATGTGGTAAACAGCAGAATTCCCATACATTATTGGTGCCAATATACTGTAGCCAAATCCAGTACCATAACACTTAGCTCCTTGGCACTCCAGATGTTTAGAAACTACAACTCCCAGCATGCTTTAGTTACTGGGAGTTGTAGTTTCTAAGCATCTGGAGTGGCAAGGTTCAATAAGCAACATCAGTCATTTAAGCCCTACAAGCAAAAAAGAAATTCTCCTGCCCACCACTCCAAAAATTCAGTATCCCCCAATTCCTTGCCACCCCAGATGTTTGGAAACTACAACTCCCAGCATGCTCTGATTGCTAGGAGTTGTAGTTTCTATACATCTGGTGTGGCAAGTTTCAAGCAGCATTTATGTTTGGCCAAGCAAATAGATACTGATAAAAAGCAGAATAACGAAGAGCTCCTTGTACACTAAATGATTCTGCAGTGGTAACTCTAGACGCGTAAGTTCCACGAGACTCCATGTGCGTTTGCTTACATACCCGCGCCTACGTACCCGCGACTCTCCAGTCTTGCGGCCGCAAATTCAGCTTCCGAATCAGCTCCTGCTTGCTGCACCGATAAGGCCAACAGTGTAAAGAGTGCCGGTAATGTTTAGTCAGCCTGAAAACAAGTTGACTCGAGTACAAGTCGAGGTTGGTTTTTGAGGCCCATTTTAAAAAACAAAAACCTTGGCTTATACTCGAGTATATATGGTAAAATACCTAAATTACATGTGTAGATGGATTCCATAAAAGCTAAACATCACAGAACGCGAAGAGCCAAGAGATTCTCTGGACCATTGGTTGTCCACTTACCGGCAGGAGGTTTCAAAAGGGGCTGTTTCATTGGTTGTTAGCTTTGTATGGGCACATGCTGTCTCTGGGAATACAGGGCCGCTGTCCATATGAGCATGATAATGTCCACCTGTGTCATACTGCACCACTTGCAGAGGTTCACTGTTCTCTACAATTTCTGAGGGCAGATGTGTAAGTTTAATGACTCTGTGAAAAAAAGATACAGATATGAATACACACGAGAATCTGAAAGCCGAACGGTGTGGCATATGTTTTTTTGCAGGGCACAATTTAAGATAACATACTTTTATTACTGCTTAACAGAGAACTAAACTTAATTTTTTTAATGCTAATGTAAAAGATTTTCTCCCCAGAACACCTATACATAAGATTCTTCTCTAGTAAGTTGCATTTAGTACATGTATAAAATAGATTCTGTAACTAATTCTGTAAGTAAGAAGGCTTCCATGTGTTGCCAGTACCATTTACAGCCCATGTAGTGTTCAAAGAGCCACAACCTATGACCCCAGTATCTACTGTCTCTGTGCACAATGTTTTCTATACAGATGTCTTCACACCAAAAATGGAAGTCCCTAGACTTCAAAAGCTGCTTGTTACCCTGTAGTTTATTTTCCAGTTAGTGTGCCTTACTGAAAGCCTGGAACAATACAAAGTAGTCAGGTAATTTTACTGCTGTGTCTTTATTTTTTTGCTGCTGCTTATATTTATAGCAAAATATAAAGTTTCTGAATGAACATTCTTTGTGGCAGGTCTAGTGGCACAACATGTAAATACCATGTTTTCAGAAACACACAGCATGTAAGGTCACAGGTTGAAATCCCCTTTTGTATTGAAACAATACAAAACAGTTAACTGACTGAGTCTACTACTTCTTATTGTTAGTTTCCATTATGTTTATACATGTAGAGACTTTACATATAGAAGCTCTGTCTGGTATAGAGTACACGAGGTTGCAGACTCGATTCCCCAAACTAACCTTTATATTTTATTAAAATGATAATATTGTGTTTTTTTACATTCATGCTAGCTAAGAAATACACTGCAAATATAACTTTTCTTTTTTGTATGAAAACAAAGGAATTTATCATTGTTAGTGACAGGGGCATTCATTTAAGTTTACAAAAAACTGCACTGAAATCCCTGTTTTGTGTCAAATCTCTGAGCTGCAACATGATTGGCTATCAAAGGTATAGCTACCCACACAGTGTCTCTCTTGGTTGGGGCAAAATTAGCACCATTTTAAACGATAAGAACTTTTATTGACTCTCCCTGAACATGTTTCGGACATCTAGGTCCTTTATCAAGTGTCAAAACATTACTGGCTGTCAGCTGCCAGGAATCAAGGCTGCAGTTTCCTGTAAAGTGTTCTACATATACAGTGGTTGGGAAAAGTATTCGGCCCCCTTGAAGTTTTCCACATTTTGTCACATTACGGCCACAAACATGAATCAATTTTATTGGAATTCCACGTGAAAGACCAATACAAAGTGATGTACGTGTAAGAAGTGGAACAAAAATCATACATGATTCCAAACAATTTTAACAAATCAATAACTGCAAAGTGGGGTGTGCGTAATTATTCAGCCCCCTTTGGTTTGAGTGCAGTCAGTTGCCCATAGACATTGCCTGATGAGTGCTAATGACTAAATAGAGTGCACCTGTGTGTAATCTAATGTCAGTACAAATACAGCTGCTCTGTGATGGCCTCAGAGGTTGTCTAAGAGAATCTTGGGAGCAACAACACCATGAAGTCCAAAGAACACACCAGACAGGTCAGGGATAAAGTTGTTGAGAAATTTAAAGCAGGCTTAGGCTATAAAAAGATTTCCAAAGCCTTGAACATCCCGCGGAGCACTGTTTAAGCGATCATTCAGAAATGGAAGGAGTATAGCACAACTGTAAACCTACCAAGACAAGGCCGTCCACCTAAACTCACAGGCCGAACAAGGAGAGCACTGATCAGAAATGCAGTCAAGAGGCCCATGGTGACTGGACGAGCTGCAGAGATCTACAGCTCAGGTGGGGGAATCTGTCCATAGGACAACTATTAGTCGTGCACTGCACAAAGTTGCCCTTTATGGAAGAGTGGCAATAAGAAAGCCATTGTTAACAGAAAAGCATAAAGAAGTCCCGTTTGCAGTTTGCCACAAGCCATGTGGGTGACACAGCAAACATGTGGAAGAAGGTGCTCTGGTCAGATGAGACCAAAATGGAACTTTTTGGCCAAAATGCAGAACGCTATGTGTGATGAAAAATTAATACTGCACATCACTCAGAACACACCATCCCCACTGTCAAATCTGTTGGTGGCAGCATCATGCTCTGGGGGTGCTTCTCTTCAGCAGGGACAGGGAAGCTGGTCAGAGTTGATGGGAAGATGGATGGAGCCAAATACAGGGCAATCTTGGAAGAAAACCTCTTGGAGTCAGCAAAAGACTTGAGACTGGGGCGGAGGTTCACCTTCCAGCAGGACAATGACCCTAAACATAAAGCCACGGCAACAATGGAATGGTTTAAAACAAAACATATCCATGTGTTAGAATGGCCCAGTCAAAGTCTAGATCTAAATCCAATCGAGAATCTGTGGCAAGATCTGAAACTGCTGTTCACAAACGCTGTCCCACTTCCCTCCTTGTTAAAAGCCAGTAGGCGGGGGGAAGTGATAGCCTGTAATACTAATCCAATGCAAGGTCAGGGAGACAACCGTCCCAAGGGAATGCATCCAAGCAGGGAGTGTCAGACCAGATAAATGACCCAACGTATACACACATGCAATTATTGGGCGAAATGGCCATTCATCGCAGGTGCAGATGTCCTCTCCTATGAGGATACATTAGATTGCCTGTGGTGCCAAGATTGAATGTGTGTATGAGGGTTTAGGGCTAGGCCACACTAGCATGCTTTCTCACATGCTTACAATTGTGCTTGGGTGTGCGTTGCAGGTCGATGAGTTTTGGGTAAGTATTAGTTTATCTATGGGTGCTCGGTCGAGCGTTGTTAATGATCAGAATCACAAAACGTATGTAGCTGTCATTATCTCCTATAACTATAAAGTCTTCACTTTATAGTTTATGTCTGATCCCCAGTAACCAATCCTAACAATCCAGATGGGAGCAGTGGATCACATCCTTTGATTTACTAAGTCACGCAAACCCAGAATTGTAGCTCTTGGGTTGTGCATGAATTCCCTTGACAGTCCCTGTTAAGTTTTAAAAGTCAGAACAAAGCTGCATATTTATCATTGAGTACAATGGAATACAGACAAGTCTAGCCTCTAAATAACAATCAGGCAATAGGTAAAGCACATTCACATTAAAAGTTTACCCTCTACTTACCTATACCAAAAACATTGCTTACAATACTTACAGACCCCTGATCCTCTGCTGCACTGACTCACCCCTCTGCTACTGTTGCAAGCTGGTTATCAGCGAGCAAAACTGCAGAGTAGGCAGCTTCCCAGAAGCTGCCTACTTGTACCAATAGGTGTGGAGGGCCTGTAAGTAGTGTTAGCAATGTCTTTGGTAAAGGTAAGTATAGGTGAAACGGATTATTTAGATGTGCTTTACCTATAGCCTGATTGTTATTTAGAGGCTGAACATACCCTTTAATGGCTAGGCCATACCAGCGCATTTTAACACGTGATCCAATTGCATGTTAAAAAGCGCACACTAGTGTTGGCCAGCTAGACTGGCCACACTAGGTGTGCTGCAATCCGTTAACCAGAGTGCATGCGACCCGCATTTTTTGCCAAATCGCATTTGCTGATTTGCAATCTCATGGCAACGTGCAACATTGCGCAAACGCATCGCATGGCAATGAGCACACCGGAAATGCCTTTGTGCGTTTCAAGAGTGCTCGGACACGCAATAGTGTGGCCTCAGCCTTAAGAGACGTTTCTGTAAATAGTATAGTCCACTCTTCTCCAATAAGGCCAGTAGTATTTTATAAAGTATTTTGTGGACACTTCTTTGCTTAACCCACTGTGTTTCAAACCTATTATCTCTTCCAAATTATTTACAGAGTTTCTGGTCAGTTAGTGTTCGTAAGCATTACTAATTAACACAGAGCAAACTAGTGGAGAGTCACAGCATGATGAAACATAATTAGCTGAAACAACCCATTTCCTCTTTTCTCACATAATTAGCACCATGTTTAGCTGAGTAAATTAACTAACGTTTAGTTAACTGTTACTAACGAACCTGGATGTTGGCAGAACAGATTTTCTAACAAGTCTGTTTTATTACATCACTTTATTGTGTGGAATTCTACAATAAATATCAATATCAGTTTCTAAGTTGGTTTTAAAAAAAAAAGAATTGTCAATAAAAAAAAAGTCATCAGCTTTGCGTGTTTTAATATATTAAATCGTGTACATGCGTGGAAAGCTTTAGGGCTAGGCCACACTAGTGCATTGTTCACACGCTTAGGATTGCGTTCTGCAATCCATTAGCGTGTGAGAAACACATGCCAGGCTAACACAATACGGGTGGCTGCACTGTGATCTGTTTTCGCAGCACATGCTACATTTTTTTGCGAATCGCATGTATTGGACATTTCACAAACATTACCGCATGTGGTGTGTGTGGCCGCAGCCTTACAATTTTGTGAAATTTTAAGAATTTATCTTTGGGAGCAAAAGATCAAATTCATGTTAAAGAAATTCTGAAACATGAAACATTATAATGGCTTATTTAAAGAGATGTGCAAAACGTGGCCCATGTTCTTTATGAGAGATGGCCGAAAACTCACTAGTTTCGTTCCGTTTTCAAATTCCCGGATCTCGGGAAAATCCCGAAAATCCGAAACCGGAACAAATTTTCGTTAATTTTCGAATGTATGGAGCTATTTTTGAAAATAGCTACCTTCCTTTCAAAAATTTTCGAGTTTCCTATCATATTTTCGTGGATTTTCGAATGTTTGGTGCTATTTTCGAAAATGATTGCAAAATTATCAAAAATGCACTACGAAGTCCCGAAATCTGGACGGACTGTCCGGATTCGGCCAGATCATTTGGATTTCGGAACCCAGGAGTTTTGTGTCGGATCCGGGTTCGTGTGTGACATGGATCCCATCTCTTTTCTTTATCTGCATCAACCAATCAAATTTTATTAAATGTTTTTCTAAAACGCTAGTAGACCTTTTTCAAAATTATAGGAGCTATAAAAAAAAACTGGCCACAGTCTAAGTGGAAAGCCACACTGCGCCGCAAATGCAATCGCATACGGAATTGATTTTGGTGCGTTTGCGCATGCGGTTTTTATTAGAAATAGAAAAACACATGCGATTGCGCAAAAAAAATGCGGAACGGAAATCGCAATCTTATCACACCCGAAAAAGCACGTTTTCGGTGTGGCCGCGATTGCAATGATAGGGGGAAACCGCATGCGCAATCGTGTGTGCAAACGCAGAAAAAATGCAATAGTGTGGCCTAGCCCTGAAACACATTTATATAAAACACATTTATGTATATTAAAAATGTATGTAGCAGCTGTCTAGATATTGCTGCAGTGATGCCATATTTTGGACGGAGGCCTGTAAGTAAGCATTTATCTTTATTTAAGTTGTTTCTAACTTAAGATACACCAATGTAAAATCAGTAAAAATCTTTTGCTAAAGCTTCCTGCAAAAACTCTGGTACACATCTAGTAAACTAATCTGAACCGCAGCCCACATCTTTCATCCTTACCTTTGACGTATGGATCTTAGCACATGATGAGCCCCTTCCCCTTGGTATAACCAGGTATGTTGACTGTTTCTCACCAAATCACTCATTGTAACTTTCTGCTTTCCAAGATATTTATGAAAGTCTCTGAGATTAAGTTTCTTGAACTCATCCAGACTAAGGACTCCTACAAAAATGTGAAAAGAAATAAGGCACAAACTTTCCATACACGGCACTGATATTCCAATCAATTCAGCAAATTCGATTGATTAGAAAACTGAGGATATTTTTCTATGTTTTCGATAACGATCAGCCAATTGAAAAAACAATGATTGAACAAGGCAGAAAATCTGTCAACCCCATGTTCAGGAATCTATCTTACAGGTTACCTATCTTAAGTTTTCAAGCTAATATATACGGAAGATCAGCAGTGCAAGGTGGGGAATTACGATTAACGTTAATTTCCGTTCTTTATAAACCATCAGCTTGTGTATGGCTAGCTTAACTGTGGGCTTTGAACCCAGCCTAGCGAAGAATACTTATCACCATCATGCTCCTTAACCCTAAAGCTAGCCATTAATGTAACAATAGTATTGGCTTACACGCACTATCGTCAGATACTTGTTTTGTGTGTATGGTGGCCAATAGGTCTGTTTTCATCGTAAGACATGATAGATAATCAGTAGCTCAACCAAGCTACATGAAAATTGACTCAAAAATGAGTAGAAAACCATAACAGAACTCAGTGACAGGTTCATACAGTGCAGTCCTGACCATAACAGTACACACAGCTTATAACCATTTAACATATTCAGATTTCTATCTGCACTGAAAGACACTCACCATTGCCGTCTGGGTCAGCTTTCACAGCAGAATACATCTCCCTGATATTATCTGGTGTCATCCATCTGCCATTTCCTAAACGGGAATGGGTTAAGACCTACAGAAATATGATTTATTAAAACACTGTGAACTTAAATCATTCACTTTCAATAACAAATATCATATGTTGTATGTGGAGATCATAATGTTCGGGGTAAATTAAGTGAATGGTGTTAGTGTGAAGGATATACAGGAATTTTCTTGTCAAAATGAGATGTGTTCTTATTAAAGCTGATACCTAAAAAGCAGGATGGGGAATTATCCCCATTATTTATTTTATCAAGATTTTAGGAGCGTGTCTACTTTTTTGTCCCCCTGAAAAAAACACCCTCTTCCCTCTGTCCTCTCCCCTGAGGGTACATTAGATTACCCGCAATACTGAAAGTCACGATTGCTGGTTCAACCTTGACCATTCTCTCTGAGGGCAGGCTGGACCAGCAAGCACACATTTCATGATGTATTGGGTTTTAGGTCTCGGGATACATCAAAAAGGATGGGAGGTTAATTGCCCTTTAATGATAAAAATAGGAAGGGAACATAAGGGGCACAGTAATATGCAGTAAGTATTTCTGTGTGATTTTTGTGCTTGATAGTGGGACCCAAGCCTTAAGCCTGACATATAAAGGTCTCTATTTCTGGTCCCATCTGCGGCCACATTATGTTGGGTTAGATTTCAAACTGAAATCTGCATAAGATAGATTGTTTGAACAATGAACAAACATCAGGGAGCGGATGTTTTATTAGTAATATTAAAGATGATACTAGATAAGGTTATATGGCATATACGGTATTTTGTATCCCTTTTCACATCACTTAGAATGTCTGTATCACTCAGACTGTCACTTAATGGGTTAATAGGGTTCTTGGGTATATAAGGGAGTAGAAATCATGGGATAATCCTCTCCCTCAGTGAGTCTCTGATGAAGTGGCGGGGACGCCTTGAAACGCGTCAGACCACCTTCTGGTTGCACCTTTGTGATACTTTTTTGGCACAGCCTTTTTGATGTTTAACATGGGGTTTAAATAAAAGTTTATGATGACACCACCTGTCAAGTCTGAGTCCTGAATTCCGGAGCGATCCGCTCCCTGATGTTTGTTCATTGTTCAAAGTATCGTGAGACCCTGCTGAGGTCTCGTCCTGGGAGAGAGGATCTGCACGATAGGACGCAGCACAGTGTGGATGCTACACGGACGCCGTCGGTGAGCGCTCCTAACCTGGACTCTGGTATGTGTTTTTCTACTTATTCTCATAAGATAGATTGTGGTGGATTTTGATCTGAAATTCTCCATCAAAGCAACAATTGTGGGCCTATTGTATAGCCATTGCAAATGTATGGCCAGCTTGATAGATGGTGCATCCCCTTCAAGTCTTTTACATCATTAATTGTATCTGAGAACTATGGACATACATGTGGCCTTAGTTTGATATAATGTCAGATATCCAAAAAATAATCCATTAAGTATCTGCCCCTGACCCCATCTGCAGGCTTCCTTAAGCTAGGTGCACACAAAACAATATTTTGCCCGACCGACATTTCAGTGTTTCGGATGGATTTTTGTATGGCGGCTCCATATCGGACAGGTCGGAAAATCCCAACTGAATGTGCACTCCTCTTTGGACAACACGGTCGCGCCTAACTGTTGGATGCGGCTACTTTTGCTGTGACCGACAGTCGTTCCTCCTGGCCAACCAGTGGAAAGCCTCGAACGGTCGGTCAGGAGGAAGGATTGTATAGTGTGTACCAGCCTTTAGACAGCAGATCACTGGTTGATGGTCACCGCTAGTGAAATGCTTCATGTAGCATTTTGCTAGTGGCAAACATTTGGAACCACTAAAAATATTCTTGTGAAAAAGAAGAAGAAGCACACATGGATGATAATCAACAAATCTTGGTTTGATAGAATTTGCTGTATGGCCTGAATTCAGCTGATTCCCCAAGCAACAATGGGCAGTGTATGTACCCAGTTTACAGTTACCATATTTAGCCCTGGGGTTTCATCCTAGAAATACCCAAGCTAAATATGGTGTAGAGCAAAGAAATTGGTGACAAAACCCCAGCATTTCACACTCCATCGAGCCAAGAATAAAACACAAGAATTACCTGGTAGAATAAAGCACATTGTTATTTATAGTTAGCAACCTTTGATGTTTTGCTGCCCAGCAACAAATGACTGTCAGACAAATGACTGACAATAGTGGCAATAGTGGCTCCGGCCGACAGTTCGTGCAACCAATCGTGCGGTCCCATAGGGAACCACATGATTGGACGTGATTTACCAACATGCCCGATTGACATCTTTTCCTGGCGCCGGCCGAAAGCAGCACAGATTTTTTAGCCCAATGGACTGATACATGGAAGTCAATTGGGCTGAAAAACCTGCCCATGTGCAGTAATTCATTGGTAAGGAAGCTGTGAAGAAAAAAAAATGCATGCAATTTTTTGGGCCGATTAACCAATATTTTGGTATATGGGTTGGTCAGTTGTATGGTGTGTTTGCAGGCCTGTCAAACTATCACGTGTAAAATCTGTAAGGTGTGTACCAGCCCTTAAGCTGTGTACCAGCCCCGTCACTTTGACGGGTCAGCTAGGAGGAAGGACTGTTGGTTGCAGCAAAAGTAGCCGTGGCTGACAGCTCACTGCGGTCCATAGAGAACTGCACGATCGCCCATGGTTTTTGGATGAGGCCGATCGTCTGATTTAAATTTGAGCAGTCTTTGTTATATAAAAAAAACAATATTGTTAAAGAGAGAGTGACAATTACTCCAATAACCCTCTGAAAGATCTAATCTTTGGTATCTATTAGGCCAATTTTGAAGAAATAGGAAACAAATCACTGTTGAATTCACATATTGCAACATATCCAACCCTGTGGTCCATCCGAAATCACAGCTATTGCTATAGGCCTTACCTCTTTTATCTGCAGCTGTCCATCCTGGTTGTGATCCAACAGGTTGAATATATCAGTTTTGCTAATATCAAGGTTCTCCATGGCTTCTTTGTAACCATCTATAGGCAAAATCTGGCTGGTTTGCAGTCCTTTCAATCTTGCCAGGTGAATAAGAAGTTTACACTCATCTTCAGTCAGAAAATGAGGAATTTCTAGAGGAAAGAAAACAAGAAACCCAATAAAACCAGTATCAAAACTATTTAAATCTAAAAACTTATGCAAAATTGCATTACCGAAACGCATGCTATTCACAAAAAACGGTGATCACATGCACTCTGAAAACAGATCGCAAAGCAGCGCATTCAATATGGCCACTCACATTGTCATGCACTGACATGCGTTTCTTACGAAAACGCGATAAGCGTGTGAGAAACGCGCTAATATGTTCTAGCCCTTAACAATAAAAAGGTAGATTTTTATTAGGTGCATTTTGGCAGAAGTGACGCTAACAATTTTAATCAGTTTACTCCTAAAACACTTTTAGAAATAAAGGATAAACAGGGAGATTCAATAAAAGTTCTTATCGTTTAAAATGGTGCTAATTTTGCCCCAACCAATCAGATCTTATTTAACATTTGAAAGCTAATATCTGATTGGCAAAACTAGCACCATTTTAAACGATAAGAACTTTTATTGAATAACCCTGATAATCTCTTATCAGAGTTCCTGGTTAAATTGGTAAAAAAAAAAAAAATATCAACAAATAAGACAACACAAAAAACAACAAATAAATTAAAAACACTTACATTTTTACTGCCCAGAAAGAAAAATCAAAGTTCATTATCACAATCAAACTTTAAAATTCGATCAGCCTTATTCATCTGCGTTGATGTTCATTCTAATTTTACTTCTCAAACCATAGTATCCCAGTAACAAACCAAACATTGCATGGTGTGACACAGTCATGTTTTTAAATATGTCCCATTCAAACTAATTAACACATTACTGCGCCTCTGACTGCAAAACAAACAAAGACCGTGGAAATTGTTCAATAAGAAACCTTTTAAAGATAACTAGTTAGTTAATGTCTGTTTGAGGAGACATGGGGATAGATAAACAGTCCTTTTAACCTCTGTCAATAAATTATTTTGTTTGTCACCAAAAAAAGCAAAGAATTCCAGTGTTTATACATAGAAGATAATTAATGAGGGATTATGGTAAAACAAATTAGCAGAGATTCAATCAAACATACAATAATACTTAAAGATAATGCTATGGAAGGGGGGTGACACATTCAATTTAGTCGTCCATCCTCATTACATCTACTAATCTAAACAGGCTCCCTATAAGTTTAAACAATCACTGCCATGGACAAACACAAATGTGGCCTTATATTTAACACTAGAAAACCAACAGTGCTTAACCTTAATAAGAAAGGATTAGCCTCAAAGTGGCTTCCACACTATAAAAATCCATTAGCCAAAGTCAAGACAAGCTCACTTGCTTGATCATATTGGGAACACAACACATTTGTCTTCTGTGCAGCCTCTACAAGCAAAGACCCAATGGCCCCTAATATCTACCAAAGTGCAGGATGGCAATTGCTTGTTTTGCTGATCTTCTTGACCTGCAGTTCGGAAACGATGTATGTGGACTTTTTTGGCAGTTCTTCAAGATGCATGAGAATCCCAAGGAACATGGCCCTGTGCTATGACATAGGGTATTCAGAGATGAGGATCCCAAACTTGCTGGAACATGAAACAGTGTCAGAAGTGATTCAGCAATCCTCAAGTTGGTTGCCACTGCTTGCGAGAGAGTGTCACCCTGATGCGAGAATATTCTTGTGCTCGCTCTTTGCACCAATTTGCCTTGATCGGTAACGTACAGTTTTTATTACCTTATTTATAAACATTTTAACAACTATTCTTGCAAAATTTTAAAGACACAGGAAATTAATAATCTCTAACTAATACAATTAAATACCCTACTGACAGATGGTTCCCTTTTTCAGTGAGAACCTTAGCTATGTATTTCTTAAAGCACTTTAATTATATTCTTTAATTCAAATAGTTTAATTATACTGGAGGTAGGACCTGTTATTTCTATCTGTGTTGTGGTTTACCTACCTATAGTGAATGAGTTTTGACATTTAATTATGTACTGTGAAACAGGAGGTAGGAATAGGAGCTCCTACTTCCTATATAATTCAATGAATGTATTAATAAAAAAATGTGTAGTAGTCCTTTTAAGACTAACATTTAATATATATCAGCCTATGCTGTTTTTGTATAAGACGAAATTGGTTGTCTCTCAATTGGGAATTAAAGCAGCAGTTGACCATGTGATTGAAGGGAGGGGAGTATCAGCATTTGTACTAGCTCTTAGGGCTTGGCCACACAAACCTTTTCCTCACACGCTTACAATCGCTTTTGTGTGTGTGTGTGGGGAGGGGGGGGTTGACTTTGTGTGTGTGGTTGTGTGTGTGGTGTTCCATTTTCGGGGTGCATGCAATAACCCTTTTTTTGCGAATCCCATTCCTTCTATAATGGATTAGCGGAACTGCGTTGCGAAATGGACTGTAACGTGCTACATTGCGAACACGCTTTTCACATGCGTTACTGTCCGTTAAAGCGTGGCCACAGCCTTAACAAGCACTATAGCACTGAATGTAGCACTTGTGCCTAATCTTTAGGCCAATGTCCTGTGAGCCTTTTTCACTACTAGCAGTTTTAGTGGGGTACTTGGCCACTTTCAGTTGAGCCAATTTACCTGTCACAGGTGGCATTGCGTGGCAGAATAATTGAGGTAAATGTATTAGTTCAACTGCAGGCATTTCAACAGCGTCACTGTGCCCTTAACTCATGAAACAGATTTAGCCTCATCACTGCACAATCATTAAATTAGAAGAGGCACTACATGAAATAATGTACAGTAACGTTTAGCCTTAATAAATAAAAACATGTCTGAGAGTTATTCACTGTCAATCCCTTCCCACTACTGTCACAACGAAAACCATAACGTATGCCTTACACGACCTATGGCCACGTTAAATTATATATTTCTTGTCAACAGTGGATAATGTGAAACATGGAGAAATCACTCTCATTTAAATGCAAGAGCAAGTGATCATGGGACTTAAATGCAACAGTCATGTGACAATGAGTTTTGTGCAAAACATGAGCTCATTTTGGTACAGAACTTTTACACAGCTCTGGTAAAATGATCTCCACCCTTTAAACAAAAATTGGTATATTTTTAAAGTGGTGATGCTTACGTCACAGCTACTGGCTGAAGGCCATTAAAGGAGATGCCTACTCTGCAGCTGCATAAGTTCATAAACAGCTTGCAAAAGCAGGAGAGGAGGTGTAAATCTGCCAGCCAGGGATTGGTGTCTTTGAGAAAGGTAATGATAACAAAAAAAATAGGTTTGGAGTTCCAATATACCAATTTTTGTTGAGAAGGTGGAGATGCCTTTTAAAGCAACAGCTACAGGAAGCTGTACATTATTCCAGGCGAGCACAAGCTCCATAAACCTTGCGGACAAACTATTTTTCTTATTTTTACATCAGGAGCCAAGAAGGCAATTAACTTTTTTAGTTAATAGAAGTATGCTACCAGCATTTTTTGAGCCCTGCATAAATTAGTGATGCACAAACTGGTCATTATACTATACTTAAAACCTGATTTCTGATTAATTCCATGTATTTTATAGATATATCTACCCGTGTCGGAGTCTGTGTGAAGCTGTAAGAAGCAGCTGTGCTCCTATCATGGCTTGTTATGGATACCCTTGGCCTGAAATCCTTAAATGTGATAAGTTCCCAGAGGACCATGGCATGTGCATCTCTCCCATTACAAATGATACAGGTTCCATCCGTAGAAGTAAGTAATTTGTATTTTATAAATAAAGCAAATAAATGATTCAACATTATTTGTAATAAACAGAAAACCCAGATAGAAAAACTCTATCCAATCAATGTAAACCTGGAGAGATCCATGTGTTTTGTCTGATTATTTTCTGTTGTTCGATGTCTTGCAGGCTATCTTTAGGTAAATAGATTACAATTATTATAATAAGACATGAACATTCAATTAGGAGAACAGCAGATACAGATTAGCCCTGCTACTGCTTGTTTTATCAGAATAGCTGGGTAATAAAGCTGGGTACACACAGTACCAATCCTTCAAAGATGGCAGACTGAATCTGGAAGATTCTGTCTGTCATCTTTGAAAGATGTCACTACACACAGTCACAAGCGTTCTCCCTATATAAAGTATAAGGAGAACATTCTTGACTGCCATACTCCGTAAAATTGCAGCTTTTTTCCTATACTTTAGTACAGGGGGCCGACCGAGAACGAGGTAAATTTTTCGATTGAAACTGCCGGTCATCGGAAACAACTGTTTCGGCCGTAAACACTTTAACCTTTATTGGGGATGTGTGTACCCAGCTTAAGGCCTTACACAAGTGATGATAATGTTGTCAAAACCGACAGTTTTCAGTCAAATTTTTGACCAAATCAGTTGATAATTCTATCAGACATGACTGTAAATTTCAGCAATCGCAACCTTCAATAGGCCGAACAAACAGTTGTATTGACCAATGGTCTGTTGACTGCAAGATAGGGTCAAAATTGACTTGTATGAATTGGGCATAAAAAAATAGTAGAAAAGGAAAATGTTACCTACATTTCAATAAGTAAATGTAACAAATATAAGTATACTGTACTTCAGCTCTATCCCTGTGTTACAGCAGTACCCCGAGCCAGTTGCAGGGACTGTGAACTTGAAGAAGCTACCACTGTGAAAGAAATACTGGACACATTTTGTGCTAATGATTTTGGTGAGTACTATGAACAATCCTTTTTCAACCATGGGGCAAGATGTCCACAAAACAGATAAAAATCCCTAATAGAAAACTACACAACAGTATCAATGCAGATCTTCACCCTACAACACGTTAAAGTCCAAAAACTCTAGATTAAAATTCCACGCATTGCTTGTCTTTCTGTGTAATTCCCAACTGAAGAGTCTTCTGTTATCTCACAACTAAAACCCTTTACCTAGAATTTTTTTTTTATCTTAGCTCTGTAATGTATTGAAAACTGGACTGTTACAGGGAGAAGGAGATTGTGTTGCTGAAAACATTAATGGAGGTCTATACTCAAAATGTCATTTTTAGAAGATTTTCTGTGTATGATATAACATAATACAGTAGATATCTCACTGTAACCACTACTACTACCTTATTTAAAAAGATTCAACCTTTCAGAGACTAGAGCTTTTTCCTCCTTCACTGCCCCTTGATCACACTCTTTCTACACTGTTATGGTGCAAGCAGAGAAGAGAGCTAGGTGGGGTCTGGTTATTAAGGCAATCATTCGGTGATGGTCAGGTCCTGCCCAGCTCTCCTTACTTATGTACCACCCTTAATAGAGACCATATCAACAAATCAAATATGTTCACAATTATACTCACCTTTCCCATACTCCAATAGGACCCAAAATGAGGACCTAAAGTCCAATGAGCTGGAATACTTTCTTAAAGTTTCCTTCGCTTTTCCAGTCCGCTTTGCCGCGCCCCCTCTCAGTTACAATCTGTAACGTAGCCAATGGTAAGACAGGATTCTTTGCAGAGCGGGTCATCCCACTGGCTATATCACAGACTGCAGAGACAAGCTGGATGAGGGCCGAAGAACAAACCCCTTAAGTAGCATTAGGCCTAATAGCATAATCAATGCTTCATGTGAGTAGAACTATGTATTTAAAGTTTCAGTTATTGCAAAATGCTTCTTCAGGTACCATCACCCAATGTAAGAGCCAACCCCTTGTCTTGTGTCACACAACACAGTCTTCAATGTTTAAGATTTAAAGCTTTGTTTTAATTTACAATCATTTTTAATAATTTGAGCTAATATTATCATATGTTGTAATGAACAATGGCAGAAAATGAAAACACTTTTTGTTTTTTTAAAGTTGCCAAGGTCCGTATAACCAAAAGGAACTCTACTTCAGCGAGTCTTTCGGACTTTGAATTGGATTCAAAAATTGAGATTATGAAACATGGGCCTTTGCCCAAAGCAGATGTTCTTCCTAGTCTCCAGCAGTGGCTTGATCTTGATGCTACCTGTGTGCAGAATATTATGCGTGGGACCCGCACGGGAGTCTACATAATTGGTGGAGAGGTGCAGGAAGATAAGGTGGTGGTGAATAATGCCTATGCTTGGCAGAAAAAAAACAAAAACCTGCAGTATGCTGTCCGAAAATGGAAAAACCACAGATGTCGGCCCTAGGAATCGCAAGTTAAACCAAACAGTTGAATCTGCCTTCTGAATCGCTATACTATAAAAAGGATTTTCTAGTGGAATTTATACAGTACTGTATACAGTTGTTATAAATTACTTTCAAAAGCTTGGCATTACCAAGGAGATGGCAATGCTATGATAGATCTATATGAGTCCAGCAAAGCATCATCCCTGGCCTTATATGGGTATATTTTTAGCATATCTGACCAATTGGTACCTAGACATATTTTTTTACCCTAATCCTGTCACACGCCTCAAAGAAAAATTAGTGCAGAGTTTGGTTAAAAATAACGTTTAGTGAAACAACTGTTGCAGATATAGCCAGTTGAAAGGGATAAAAGGATTACTAACATTTCTATGGAACTTAAAATAAGTAAAGTATTGCTTGAAAAAAACAACTTTCAGTTTGCAAGAAGAGCATTTCCTGGTAGCATCTAGTTTAAAGTCTGAAGGGTTCCCACAGCAAACCCTTGACCATTGAAAGGCTATGAATTGGGGAGTTACTAAAGGGTTTGGAGGCTGGGGCAATTGCTTGGTTATCTCCCTAAAACTGGATCTGCTTGGTTGATGTGAATATATTCACCTCCTGTGTTGCATTTTTTTTGTTAGGGTATCAGATTTACAAAGCACAAGAAAAAAAACCACAGACCCCACTATCTGACAGATAAGATATTTCTAATAACTACTATCACTACAATAGAGTAAATGCAAAAACCTAAACAAAAACAGTGGGACTGTAAAAATAAGAAATTGGATGGGAATTAATTGACTCACTAAAAAAGTTACCGGTACTTAGATGTTTCTGGTTGGTTTGTAGAAAAACTTAATTTATCTACTGCCTCAAAAAAAGGGCTAGTGCACTTATATCCTACTTCCAATATAGCACCCTGGGAGTCCAGAGTAGATCCATTATACGTAAGAAGATAACGGTCACTTAAAAAACTATTTTTATTAAAAAAGCATACGTATAAATCTATATATAGACCAGGCATTTTAATCCTACACATTGGAAACATTTTAAGCTTTCTGAGAAATGTAATCCTGTTTTCACAATAGCCTTACAACAGAATGCCAGGAATACTTTCCTTACAACAGATAGCAAAGAATGAAATGTATTGCCCTTAAAACATTGCTTCCTATAAAATATACATATTTCATAAAGGAGAAGCATTCATTTCTGTTAAAGTTTTCCTTTAAAGGAAAACTTAACTGACAAAACAACTAAAAGAGTTTGATTTTTAAAGATGATCATGTGCTGTGCATCTGACAGCTCTCTGCTCCTCGCCCTTACCAAAAAGTGGCGCACATGTGCATTATGTCACAGAAGGAGGTGGGGGCATGAGAGGATGAGCAGGTAAGCTGTCCATCATATCACCTACACCCATCTTTTTTTTTTTTAATCTGTTTTTATTTTGTTCAGTTGTCAATGTGAAGAAAAAAACATATATAAACATTTTCATTTACATTGGAAATATCGTATTGCAGTTGATTATCTCTTGTACTATACATATTGTTTCTGAACTTAATAATTTTCTGCATTATTTTATTTTAATAAAGAGAAAAAAAAGAGTTAACTGACTATGGCGTATTCGTTTTGTATGCCTTTTGTTGTTCACATTTATCATGGGTCACATGCTTTAAAGGGGAAGTTCAGTGCAAATACATGTACTTTTCAGAAAAAAGAGCAGTATTTTTTCATCCCAATGACATTAATCTGCTAATTCAGCATTTTGCCTGTGTATAAATAACTGCAACCGAAATACTAACTTCCTGTTTGCAGGACCCCTAGTAGAGACCCTTATGGTCTTGCCCTTGACCCAGCACCTGGGTTGATTTAGTTGCTCAGTAGAGATCTGAGCATGTTTGACCCATCCAACAGCCAATCAGTAGAAATTAATGTTAGGAACATTCCATGGATGTGGTGCATCCTGGGAAGAAGAAGGACCGTTAGAACCTGAAATGTCAGCTCACTAATTTCAACAGCAGGGAACAGCAAAGGGTATGAAATCAACTGATTTTTCAAAATGGGAGAGAATATGTAGAATAACTAAGAAGGCATTACACAAATTAATAGTTTAACAAATATTGATCATTTCTACTGAACTGTCAAAATTTTCACCATTTTTAATGATAAGAACTTTTATTGAATTTGTCTTATATTGTTGAAGAAGGAGGTTTGGGGGGTTATTAGGGGAGTGGGGAGAAAGCGTGGAGTTAGAAGGAGCAGAGGGTTTTAGTAGGTTGGATGGAAGGTTGATGGTGCGGTCGCCCTGGCTTAAGGTCCTTTATCTAATTGCTGTTGTATCTGAAGTGAGCCATGGGTTCCATACCTTATCATACTTGCTTGGGCATTTTCTGTGTACATACAGTAGTTTATGGTATGCTAGTTCTGCGTTAACCAATTTGATTCGTTGTTTTCGTCTGGGTGGGTTGTGGGACATCCATGTTATGACAGTTATTTTAAGAGCATAGAATAGTAGTTGTGTGGCCAGTATTTTTTGGAATTTTGTTCAGAGTTCGTCAAATTTTGGCCAGAGTTCGTTGTCCAGTAGTCCTAGTATACATTCTTCTGCTTTTTGGGGTATCTGAAAGGGATAGGTTAGCTGATAGGAAGCTCAGGACTTTTTGCCAGTATTTTGGATCGCTGGACAAGTCCATATAAGATGCCAGAAGTCAGCGTCTGGAGCTTTGCATTTGGGACCTAGGGCTTCAGCTGCCCTTTGCATACAAGCTATTCGTGTTGGGGTAAGTAGGCTTGTTGTATGATATAGAACTGCATAAGTCTGTTATTAGCAGAGAGTGAGGCCAATATGGGGGATTCTGATATGCCTGGTAACAATGATGGGAGGATATTTGGTATGCAGCGTTGCCAGTTATTGGTCATTTTGATCATTTCTGGTTTTGCTTTGGTTTGAATTATGATTTGTAGGGAAGCAATGTTGTTCTCAGTTGCAGATCTTAATCTGTATGACAGGGGTAGTTCATATTTTTCATGGATAGAGTATCATATAAGAGTATTTGTTGGTTTTGTATCAGTTGGCCAAAGTTAGTGATTCCTTTGCTTATCCAGTCTTTAGCGTTGGCAAACGCAGCTAGTTGTGGAAAGGCGTAGTTATGCCATAGCGGTGTATGATCCGGAATATCTTGTGGTTTTAAGATGGAGTTGATTTATTTCCATGTTTTGGCTGCTTGATGATGCAGTTTAGTATTTGGGCCAAATACATGGATGTCCGGGTTAGCTATGTAGGCTAGAAATGGTCCTTTTAGATATAGGGTTAGCATGTAGTCTGAGGAGGTTGGGTGGTCTGTACCGTTGATCTAGCATCTCAGTATCTTCGCCTGGCTGGCTAAGTAGTATGTTTTAAAGTCCAGTAAGGCCTGCTTGATCTTTAGGTGCTTACAGTTGTTTTAGTCGCACCCTGTGTCTTATATTGCCCCACAACAAGCTGATGACTAGACTATTGAGCGCTTGGAAATATATTGGCATGAGACCTAATTTTTGTGGCTAACACTTTATTCGCCAGTGCAAATAGGTAGGGCGACAGAGGACATCCCTGTCTTGTTCCTCTGTCTAGAGAGAAAGACTTGGATGTTGCGCCATTTAGTGATATTCTGGCCGTAGGTTCTTTGTACAGTAGTTGTACTAGCCCGATGAAGCGGTTTCTGAAGACATATTTGTGTAGAGTTTCCCATAGAAATGTCCATTCTAGGGAGTCGAAAGCTTTTTGGGCATCAGGTGAGAGTATAGCCCTGCAGCCTCTGTTATCATGGTCTATTTGGGTTTATATCAGGGTGCGGTGGATATTTATGGTAGTGGATTTGCCAGGCATAAATCCTGTTTGATTCGGAGCAATGAGTGAGTGGATTTCCGATTGTAGCCTGTTTGTTAGAATTTTTGCAAGTATTTTGTAATCAGTGTTTAAGTGAGAAATGGGGCGGTATGAGCTGTGTTCTTCTGGGTCCTTGTCTGGCTTGAGTAATAGTATAATGTTGGCTTTGTTTAAATTAAGGTGGCATAGTGTTTCTCGAGGGATTCCTGGTACATTTTTAGTAGAGGGGTTTTAAGGAGTTCTGCGTATCGTTGAAAAATTTGGGTAGGGAGGCTATCCAGGCCTGGGGCTTTGCCAGGAGCTACACCCATATTTAAGCAATCTAAGTCTGCTGTAAGGTAAGAATGTGAGGTAGGACTGGGTTTCCTATCTCCCTGGAAATAATTCTGTTTGTAAAGCAGCAATGTTAGAGAATGTGTGGATTTTTTCAATGAATTAGAAAGAAAGAGCTACACAACAAAAACTTCACGTGCTGAGGACCATGTAATAAACATGTTTTTAAAACAGATTACAGAATGCTTATTTCACAAGCAGTCAAAAACTACTATCAAAATGTATTTTACCCTAAAAATAACACTTAGAGAAGAAAACGCTAATGCTATTAAATTTCTTTATTTCTGTGGACTTGTGCAGGTGCTTACAACTTGGGCCTGCACACACTGGTTTAAAAAGTTCACAGAAATCTGGGGGATACAGGCACTATATGTGGCGCACAATATTTCTTTGGTATCAGCACAGATTATATATATATCACAGGTTCCCAAAATGTGGACCGATTAAGAATTTATGCAGCCCGCGTTGCTGTTGGAGTAAACGTGTAAATGTGGGGGAGTAGGCAGAGTTGGGACATGCAGGGGTGGAGTTTCAAGGAGCAGCCCAGACACCACTAATACATCCCAAAACCTCAGGTGAGTTGGGCACCGCTGAATTATAAAAAAAAAAACTAGAGGAAACTTTTTTTTGTTTGGTCTGAGGAAGGAACCACACTGGTTCCGAAATGTTACCATTAAAAGAAGTTTTTTCACCATCAAGACTGGTGTGCCTAGCATGTCTTACCCCTTAGAAACTTTATCTAGACGCAGAAACTTTAATTTAGTTATCTGTAAACACTATTGATAGCAACTATAGAATAGTAGGCAGGACACAAATGCAGAAAAGCAAGTATGGGGGGTATCATTTTATTTCTATTTTGTGCTTCCTGTGTATTTAGAAGCATTAAAGGGTAACTGTGGTCTCAAATTCTTCCAAACTAGTAAAAATGATATAAAAAGCTTTCCATATTACATTCAATTCAATTATTTCACAATTTCTCACATGCTTACGATTGTGCTTGGGTGTGCGTTGCAGGTCGATGAGTTTTGGGTAAGTATTGGTTTATCTATGGGTGCTCGGTCGAGCATTGTTAATCATCAGAACCACAAAACGTACGCAGCTATCACTATCTTTAGTGAAGACTTTAACTATAAAGTTTTCACTTTATAGTTTATATCTGATCCCCAGTAACCAATCCTAACATTCCCGATGGGAGCAGTGAATCACACCCTTTGATTTACTAAGTCACACTAACCCAGAATTTTAGCTCTTGGGTTGTGCATGAATTCCCCTGACAGTCCCTGTTAAAGGGTAACTGTGGTCTCCAATTCTTCCAAACTAGTAAGTATTATATAAAAAGCTTTCCATTTTACCTTCAAAATAAAACCAAAATCTCATCTCTAGATAAATTTAATAAGTTATTGCTGGAAAGGTTCGGTAATATTACTTCCTGCTTGAACACTTCCTGTTTTCAGCCATGTGACCAGCTTGTAGTCATGTGACTAGCCTGCCTGCATTAATAGGCTCCCCTTCTCAATGGTTATTTTTTTCCCTAGGAACTTCCTTATTTCCCAAGGAATTAAGTCTTAACTGAGCATGCTTCTCCCCCGGGGCGGATGGGCGGGGCAAAGGTCAGGTGATGTTACTCAACCTACTGGAAGCAGGAAGTTTGAACATTCACCCCAATGTAATTTCTCACAGGCTCCAGCCAGAGATGTGATTGTCAGCTAATTTTAAAGGAAATACTGAAGGCTTTCATTTAACCCTAACTTATTTTGAGACCACAGTTGTCCTTTAAGGTGCACCTTATTTATTCAGTTAATTATCTGCTGTGTTGTATGGCTGTTATTCATGCAGCAGATTGGAGAATAATGGCCAAAAGCATGTCTACATTGCTGCACCAGCGTACACCACACTGAAAGTACCTATAATAAAAAAATACCCTGTTCTGGTATAACAGAAACCAAAACGGGAGGATCAAACAGCTTCCACCTTATTTAGGTTACACACATTCTGGTTCTTAGAATTGCAAATGGAATATATCATCTAGTTCAGAGGGCAATACTGCATGGTGCCTGTCATCTCGGTGAAGGTTTAAAACGTTAAAGGGCTACAAATAGCAAATACCTTATCTGCTTTTATGAATAATGTTTACATGGAAGGAGATGGAGGTTAGAATAATAATTCCAAATGAAGGATGTCTTCTGGAATAGGAACTGGTAACAAGCACACTGAATTAAAATCTAGGACATTCACGTCATAGGAAATGTTTTTCTCGTGGACAGAACAGAACGTGCCATTATTCAAACCAATCATTTGTATTTTATTTAATGAAAAGCCATACTGAGGGATAACAAACTTCTTACCAAACAGCAAAGGTTTTAAACTCAGAGTTCTCATTTCATGGATTTTATTTGGGACCAACTCCAGGATCTGCTTGTGGCCAACCTAAAAAAAAAAAACAATCATATTCTTTAACAAAATAAACTGAACTCTTTAAATATTTCAGTCCCATAAAACAAGCCTAAGAGATTCAGATTCTTTATGATAAAATTATACTAATTATATAATAATGTTCCGTACAGTATATCATGTTTTGTAAACACGCGTTCCTATTATTTACGAGCAATATTTCTATACAGTGAGGGTAACAATGATATAATATAGATCTGGATGTCAGTATGGGCATCTGATGAAACACACTCAGATAATGGGATTTTTTTCAGTATGAATGAACAAGAAACAAATAGAGGTCAAATGTAATGTTTTTAGCGAGGAAGATATAGGTCAAGGAATTCTTAACCTTTGTGGTTTGTAAAGAACTGCATTATTGTTCAATTGCTAGGGGCACTTCCATAAGCAGTTTTCATAGGTTTAAAGGGGTAGGGGAACCAAAGCACAAAGCTCTTAATGCTGATAAAGAAACAATTTAAAAAAAAATTAATTCTACACTTTGACATTGAAAGAATAATTTTTACAAATTTTGTATGTGTATGGTGTAGATTTAAGGTTACAATTTCATAGATAAACAGATATTAAATGAGGACTATAGTGGGAATATCATGTACCTCTTTTTACATTTAAGTTTTACATTTACTTTTTAAGTTAGACATCCCTGGCATATTGTGACCCCTCCTCTGTTGCTTTTTCAAATACCGGTATGAAATATTTTAGCTGTCTTGGAAGGGGGCATTTTCTGCAGATCATTTAGCAAACAGATTTTACCAATCTAACAACCTTAATAGGGAATAAAAAACAAAGCACATTGACAGCTGTATCACAAATACACATAAAAACATGTGTTTAAGTAGGATTCTGTAGTTATGTAACTAGTAAGTTTTCCTATTTGAGGGAAAATATATAGAAGCTGTGTGTTTTTTTTTGAATAAAGCAGCATCCTATTAGCGGTGTGACTACTAGCAGAAAGTAATGAAGAATGTATTGTTAAAATAATACATTGATGTGTAGTTATTCTTTATGTATGTTTAAAGGGTATGTCCACCCTTAAAAATAATTTTTTATATGTTACTCCCCCTGTCCCCCCAGCCCCAACCGCTCTATTTATTTAATTAGAAAATGCCCCAAACTTTACTTACCTCCCCTCTTTCCTCCGCCGCGCTGCCGGTCCTCTGCTTGCGAGAAAATGCAAGCAGAGGGGCGGGACCGGCAGTCGCGTCTGTGATTGGCTGAGCGGCTGCCAATCACGGACGCGGCTCCCGGGAGTTCATTTCGGCGGAGGAAAGAGGGGGGGTAAGTAAAGTTTGTGGCATTTTCTGATTAAATAAATAGAGCGGTTGGGGCTGGGGGGACAGGGGCAATATTACATATAAAGGGATTTACACTAGGGGGAGGGAATGCTAATCGGGAGGAAGTGGGAGGGAGGGGGAGAAGTACGCATGCCAAACTTCTCCCGGAGGCCAGGTAGGAGGCAGAGTCCTATATGGACTCTGCTATCCTCCTGGTGGGCAGTTTTTGGGACTTTGGGGGGGGGGGGACTACAGGAGAACCATATGGAGCTGGGATGTGAGGTAAGGATTAAACTACACTACATGATAGGGCCAGTAGTGGGGGGGATTATAGTTTTGGGGGTGGACATGCCCTTTAAGTCCCAAACTACAGAATATGACAATACAAATTAATACAATGTAATAGTTTACACGTAGTGCCTGGTAAGGTATAATTTTTTCCATCTGCATTTCATTTTCTTCTCTTTGTAATCTCCAAAATAATCTTCTTATCTTTTCATCCTGTTCTAATACATCCACCTAAATCTAAATAAATTACTCAGCTCATTTCATACATATATTAACACTTTTATTTTATTTGTTGTTTTACATTTTATAAAGCATATTTTTTCCTTAACAGGATATCCAAGTAATAACAGTCTATAATACGGCTCCCATATTAGTCCTTCCATGGTATACAAGAAAAGAAATTAAGTAATTACGGCACAGAATACAATGCCTTAAAACATCACCTGTCCACTGAAAAATCAACCTCTTTTTGAGAGCTTAAAATTGAAATGTGTAAATATAGAATCAGAGTTACAGATCTCGGTAAGACATCCATACAAATGTCTCATTCTGAGGTATGCCTGTCTATAACCCACAGCCTGACAAAATATCCAAGGTGTCAGTTATGAAGCCAATGTATGTATAAATGCTAACATACCCACTGTAAAAATATAGACCTGGGAACTAACATTTTAGTTTTTGTATTGAGGTTTATGGAAATGGCTATATAAAAACATGATAAATTGTCTGACTGGCTCCTAATTTAAAAAAAAAATTGTCTGCCACTTGTGCAGGAAAATGTTATGTAAAGTGAAATCTTTTACTGGCTAACAGGGATATTCTAGAAATGGCAAGCTTTTATGAATGTCTTAACCAAGAACAGTGGTTATACTGATACTGTATAACCCACCTACTACACATCTGGGGGTCGGACCTGCAGGCCCTGTGAAAGATACAAGCCATGGAGAAATGCTCAACACATTCACCACAGAGTCTCTCTAGCTGCAACAAGATGTCCTCGTCCTACACAAGTCCCCTAAAGGTAAACTAGAATAGTAGCCGTAGACTAGGGTTTCCATCTCCTCCATTATATATTAAATCTACATGCTGTCAATGTGAATACTAACCCAGGGGCGTAACAACAGGGTAGCAACCGCAGGGGGGCCCAGGAGCCAAAGGGCCCCATCTTACTATTTTTTCCATGACAGATAGAGCCTCCTTCCAGAAAACCACTTCAGATGAAGCACAGATAGGGGGCCCATCATAGTTTTGCTGGGGGGCGAAGTGATTTCTAGTTACGCCACTGTACTGACCAGTCTTTCAGCATGTAGATTTCTTGTGTTCATTCAATGGCTACTTAAGACAACAAATATCGCAGAGTAGGGAGTAAAAGCCACAGTGGGAGCACACATCCACCAACTAACACAAAGCATGGAGCTACACTACTAAAGGTCCTCAGCTAGACCTCACACATCAATACTAGTAAACTCGAAAAACTTAGTGAGCTACAACATACATAACAAAACTGTAGTCTTTATTAGTCATATAAAGTAAAACAACACTCACGGCATTATACCGCTGAAGACATGGATACATCATATAAATAATGACATTCATCATTATAAATAATGACATTCTGATTATGTCAGGGCTTATTAATGATGTCATAGCTAAGCACTGGTTATAACTAATGACATTATGATTGTCAAGGCTTAGTAATGATGTCATAGCTAAGTGTCAATTATAAATAATGACTTTCTGATTATATCAGACCTTAATAATAATGTCATAGCTAAGTGTCAACTATAAATAATGACTTTCTGATTATATCGGGGCTTATTAATGATGTCATAGCTAAGTGACAATTATAAATAATGACTTTCTGATTACATCAGGGCTTAGTAATGTTGTCATAGCTAAGCACTTATGGTAACTAATGACATCACTTGGCAGCATTTATAAAGGTATAAATTACAGCATATATTATAAAGATATAACTTTTAATGACATACGTGTACATTTGCAAATTATAAGTCAAGTTAGTATCAGTGATGTCAAATCGTGGCACTCCAGATGTTTGGAAACTACAACTCCCAGCATGTAGCATTCTGCAAATAAGGCATGCTGGGATTTGTAGTTTCCAAAGATAATCTACACCATGGTGGGAGGAACCCCCTCTCCCTCACCTTAATGCCCTCTATTCGTGGTAGGTAGGTGTAGGGACCAGCCATCTCCTCTGGCCGGGGAACAGCTCTGTTGTCCGGTGCGGGTGACCCAGCTCCTTCCCCGGGCTCGGTCCCGTTGCTGTAATAGACATAGAAGAGCAGGGCGATGACATTGAGGATGTAGACGTGGACAAACACCATCACCACCACGAAGTACGAGCGGGAACACACGCTGCCGCCGCATTTCTGTATCCCGGATAGTCGGTCTCTGCCCGGCGGCGGTTCGTCCTGGGGAGGCTGAAGGGGGCCGCCGGTGACCGCGTTTCCAGCCGCTTCCATCCCTCGGATTCCGACTGGAGCTCGGGAGCGCGCCGGTTGTCATGGAGACACAAGGAGCTGTCAGTGGCAGAAAAGCCTAGCGAGAAGTAGATTGGGGGGGGGGGGGGGCGATGGACGCAGCGCACGAGGACCAAGATTGGGGGTTGCTAGGAAACGGGAATGGGCGGAAGGACCAGGACCTGGGGGTTGACGGGGAAATCTGAGATGGGCGATCCTGTTGCATTATGGGAACACGACAACATCCCCTGGCTGCATTGGAAGTGATGGCTGGTTGGACCCCCTGCTCTATGGGAACACAGACTAAACAGACCTGACCTGGCCTCCTGATAATGACTGGGCATGGTGAGTAATGTTGGCCATCCCCACCCATTAATAGATTAAAGGGGAAGTTCAGTGCAAACACATATACTTTTTTAAAAAAGAGCAGTATTTTCCCATTATTATTATTGTGGATTTATATAGCGCCAACATCTTCCATAGCGATGTACAATTACATGTATACATTCACATCAGGCCCTGCCCCGAAGAGCTTACAATCTAAGCACATTTATCAGTATTACTCTATGATTGTGGGGGAACCGGAGTCCCAGGAGGAAACCCACACCCACAGGAGTCGGACTTCCATGACCTACTCCATCCTTCACCTTGCAGCTCAGCTCAGGATGCAGCCTAACCTGAGATAAGGCAACCGAACAACAGCCAGCAAATCACAGAGTAGCTTTAATTTGAAGGGAAGCTCAAACGACCAATAAGATCGCCCAATTACGTCAGCCAATCCAGAGCCGCGGTGATGCTCTTCACTATAATAATAGACTGAGTCTGGACTCAGGAACGAGCATCAAAAGCAGCAGCTGTACACAGTGACTATCAATCCTTGTACAGTACATTGAAATCCGTTACATAGCTTTATGTGTCTTTTGACTGTTATAGCACTTTAAAAATTGGTACAATACTAGGTAAACCAGTATAGTTGGAGGGTATAACATTCCACATCAGTGTTCATTCTGGGAAGGACTGTTACAGAACATAAAATTTTGGTTTGATAAGTAAATTTAGTAGTGTTACTTTGAAAAGTGGACCTTATCTTCAGTAATGGACAAATGGTACACTGACTACTGCCACACTTGAAGGTGCCAGTGGTGCTTAACCAATTTTTATCAGTAACATGGGGGGTTGAATAAGGTAGGAGTTAAGATATCTCTAAGACTTTGAGCCCTTTTAGGAATCATCTTCCAGCCTGTCTCTAGCACTTTTTGTAATTGTTCATCTCCTAACAAGATAGGGAGACAACTTTTGATTATATGATTAATAGCATAGAATTGGGGACTAAAACGAGTAGTAAAGGTAACCGTAGGAAATTGTAATTATTTCTTATTCTTATTGCGATCATTCCAGTATTGTTCAAATAAAGATGTGGACTGGTAACCACTAGCTGAATTGCTTATATCAAATGAACCTAAACAGCTATCATTGTCAGTAGCATTAGAAGAACTGATCGAGCTGTTAAGCAATGAGCTACAATCTTTGGTTAGAGATTTCTTATATGCTTTAAAGGGCATGTCCACCCCCAAAACTCTAATCCCCCCCACTACTGGCCCCATTGTGTAGTGTAGGTTACATCCCAGCTCCATCTGGTTCCTCTGCTATCCCCCCCCTAAAGTCCAATAAAACGCCCACCAGAGTACTGCAGAGTCCATATAGGACTCTGCCTCCTGTCTCCCCTCCGGGAGAAGTTTGGCATACGCACTTCAGCCCTTCTCCCCCTCCCTTCCCCTCCTCTCCCTCCCGATTTGAAAACCCTCCCCCTAGCGTAAAATCCTTTTATATAATATTCCCCGTCCCCCCAGCCCCAACCGCTATATTTTATTATCAGAAAGTGCCCCAAACATTACTTCCCTTCCCTCTTTTCCTCCGCCGCACTGAACCCCCGCGGCCGCGTCCGTGATTGGCTGCCGCTCAGCCAATCACAGACGCGACTGCCGGTCCCGCCCCTCTGCTTGCATTTCTCGCAAGTAGAGGGCCTGGAAGTGGGCGGAGGAAAGAGGGAAGGTAAGTAAAGTTTGGGCATTTTCTGATAATAAAAATATAGCGGTTGGGGGCTGGGGGACGGGGCAATATTATATCAAAAAAAATTTTGAAGGGTGGACATGCCCTTTAAGTAAACTCTTTGGGTATCCTGTGTAGTAAACAAGCAAAAAGACCAGCAGCTTGAGTAGTATAATCGCTAATAGGGGTACAATTCCTTCGGACTCGAAGGAATTGACCATTAAGAATCCCCCTAAATAACTGAGGGGGATGACAGAAGTCCACTCAGGATAGTATTGCCAGTGCATGGCTTTCTATACAGAGTACTTGCAACATTGAGTTCATTAAAGAACAAGGTGACATCCAAAAAGTAAATTTTTTGTCCACCAAATTCATGGGTAAAGGTAAGATTACATTGATTAGTATTGAGAATACAGAGTAGGTTATCAAATTGAGATTCACTACCCGACCAGATAATGATGACATCGTCAATGTACCTTTTATGAAGTCCGGTGAAAACAAAAGTGCTCATAAGGGTAAGATTACCCAAAAACTGGGTTTCCTCCCACCAGCCAACATACAGGTTGGCATACATGGGGCAAATTTCGCTACCCCGTGTCTGAAGAAATTACTGCTTATTAAAAAGAAAATAATTATGGGTAAGTAAAAATCTTATGGATTCAAGAAGAAATTCAATTGGGGCAAAGGAGTATCCAGAATAGTGGGTAAGGTGGTACGAAACGGCTAGAAACGGCCTAATTCATGGGGGATACATGAGTGCAAAGAAGAGATATCCATAGAAGTGAATGTGCATTGATTGTCTTTTCTATGTTTGTATAAATATTTGACCAGATCAGTAGCACTTCCGCTAAATGTAATTGTAAATTAGCCTAATTGGAGTGCTTCCACAATCCTTGTATGTATTTATTGGGAGGCTTGGTCAAGCCTCCTTGTGGTAATAGCACCCCAACACGCCCCTTTTATGGGAGGTCCTATGCCTTTAATATAAAGCACTGGATGGCCTCTTGCCTCATTTTAAAAAGCCAAAGTGCTGAGGGGGAAGTGAGAAAGCCTGTTATATGGATCCAGTGTGTAAGAATGAGAAATGCAAAGTTTGCTAATCGTAATTGAAGTAAAAGAAATTAAAAAAAGGTTAGAAGTTAGGACCTTCCAGACTGGGGTTACCTTAACATGGTTGGAAGGCTTTTCATTCATATGATCACAGTAATGTATACTAAAACCCCTTTGTTTATAAAGTATGCCAGTGTGCAGATAATTGTATGGGGCCCAGGAATGTGCATTGATTATCTTTTTTGTGTTTGTATAGAATAGTGGGTAAGGTGGTATGAAACGGCTAGAATGCCTAATTCATGGGGGATACATGAGTGCAAAAAAGAGATATCCATAGAAATGAACTAAAAATAAATTCCCTAGAGGAAAGATTATTGCGATTATGATGTCTAGACACGTGTTTTAGTTTTACGGGCCTTAAGATCTGCTTCAACAATATCTTGAAACCTATCAACTATAGAATTTCTCTGAGTAAAAGGATAAAAAGTATTCTTACTCTTAAATCGAGAGGGTAAATAGTATTTTTTAGTAACAGGTACCTCACTACAAAAAGTGTTAATGGTATCAGAAGAACACAATGATAAAAGGGTGTCCAAATTATGAGTATCCATACTATCAACCTTGGAGGTAGTATTAATTACATCAGAGTGACTGGAATTCTTAGTTAAAAAATGACACTTCCATAAAAGTTTACAAGTAAACCTATTAACATTGATAATGGTTTCGAAGAGGTCTATCTTTTGCCCCGATCGGGGGCAAAAGATAGACCCCTCCCCAATACCTAAATCTCAAGAGGGGTAAGATTCCTATTAGACAAATTTAATACATTAGTCTCTTGCGGCCTGCTGGCCTCCTCTCTCTCAGTGCATAACGTTGGTGTTAGGGGCCGTCCACACGATCTTCTGCTGCGGCCCCTGTGAACTTTCTTGATAGAGTTTTATAGGGTCTACATTTTTGCACCTCTTGAAAAGGACCATGTTAGAAACACTGTAAATCCAGTGGTTACCATAGGGGGAAAGCATATATGTAAGAACTCAAAATGAACACACAGAGGACCTCAAGTCCCCTGAAGAAGAAGAAGCCCCGGCGCTCTATGTGCACGGGTAAAACACACATTGGTAATTTTTCTGCTTTGGTGAGATCCAGTAAAGGGGCTAATATGGAGGTGACTGACCGGGAGGTGCCATGAGGTTTGGATGCCTGACCGCATTTTTTTTTTGTGTTATTAATATATATGTGGTTTGCACAGCACACAATGCACTTTGGGTATAGTGGGATGTTTATGGATGTGATTAAACGTTCTTTAATTATTGGACCATACAAGTAGGTGTGCCTGTTTTTTTTGGGGGGGGGCTTTTTTCTTGAGGTATGCATTATAAAAACTAATAATTTTTAAAATAATGACATTTTGCACTGAACTTTCACTTTAAAGTACACGGGATCGATATTTCGAGTGATTCCATTAAAAAATATCTGCAACTTTTATCCATTTTTCTGATCAACCGCTCCACAATATCTTAGCGGTTTATTTGAAAAATGAAGATCGGGCCAGGCAGAAGGTTTTCCGCCAACCCCATCTTCAAGTCCCCATCTCTTTGCAGATTTGAAATCCGCTGAAAGATCAACGGCTCAAGGTGGGGAACTTTGAAAAATTTTTTTACGGTCAATTGAAGTTCGTTCGGAAGAACATTTGTCTGTGTATGGTAAAAGCATTTAAAGGGTATCTCCACTGGTAAATGAATTTTTT
The DNA here is from genome assembly GCA_019447015.1 of Hymenochirus boettgeri. Lineage (NCBI taxonomy): Eukaryota > Metazoa > Chordata > Amphibia > Anura > Pipidae > Hymenochirus > Hymenochirus boettgeri. The sequence continues at coordinate 252,540,867 of CM033472.1, read as the reverse complement.
GCTATTCAGTTTTATTGAAGAACAGGTAGTAAATGAGCTGTGTCTTACATCCCATTCTTCAATAAAACGTTCAGAGCCGGGAACGAATCACTTTCTCCACTGCCGCGTAGCATACGAAGTCCATCAGGACCTCTCAGAGGATGTGGCGGAGGAGCGACAGATCAGGTAAGTTCTGTATCTTCTCTTCCGGCTCCTGCAGGTTTTATTGAAGAACAGGAGGTAAGACACAGCTCATTTACCTCCTGTTCAATAAAAGGGAATGGCAAAAAATGTATTTACCAGTGGAGATACCCTCAGGAATTGCTCCCCTGAGAATTTTTTCAATTTATTTCCATTGTTTATTTTGCATAGTTTTGAAGATATTTACATTTGTGTGTGTGATAAGGCAGCAGCATCACCAGGTCCCCTGCGCTTCCTGCTCTGAAACTGTCAGTCAATCTGTCCTGTGTTTCCTCCTCCCCTTTGCAGCCCCCCGGTCCCTCCCACTCATGGACCCCATGGTCCCTCCAGTTGCAGGCCCCCCATGGCCCATTATCTTACAGCCCCATGTGGCCCCGCCCACTCGCGGGGTGCCATGCCGCGGGCACCGTGGTCCCGCGGGTTACTCAGACCACCCCTTACCTTCTCTGTCAGGACTTCACACAGCAGAGAGGAGGGACTTCCTGTCTCCCTCACACACTGAGGGAGTCTGAGGCTGTGCTCGCCAGCAGCACTGTGCAGGAGAAGCAGACAATCTGTCACCATTATATTCCCCGACCTTCACCTTTCAGCCATGTTATCCTGATCAGATTTCAAGATAACATCTCTAGAGAGATGGTTCGAGGGGGTGTAGGTCATCAAGAAATATCGATCTGCTACACCAAACTATGGCCCTCCAGATGTTTGAAAAACCACACCTCCTTGAGAAAGGCTGTGAGTTGTAATTTTCAAACATCTGGAGGGCCATTGTTTAAGGATCCTTGTGCTACACCATCTTGCAGCCATCTTATGTTAGGTACACAGTACCAATAAAGCCCCGATACTGTCAGATCCGACAGTATCGGAGCTTTATCAGCACTGTGTGTGGCTGCTTTTCCAAATGAGTGCATGGCCGCCAAACGTTCGGGTCAGCCGAGTGCTCATTCGGGAAAGTCAGTAAATTTACCTTTGGCCGCAGTAGACTCCCTATAGAGGGAGTCTGCCGCGGCCGAGGGAACACACAGTCCCGAGCATTCTCCCTATGTGTGTAGCCCGATTTTTATATAATGACAGACAGGATTTTACAGAAGTGTATGGGCTGCTTACTCTGAAAAGACTGCAATAACAGACATGATTCTTAATGGAGGAAACTGGTATGGAGACCACAGTTCCTGCCCCTGCAGTGCTGCAATGTGATTAGACTGGGAGCAGAGAAGTGAGGAGCTACACCACGGGGCTGCATTGTGGTCTTATTTTATTTGTAGTCCTTTAGGGCTAGGCCACACTAGCCATGACTTCTTTCATATCATTGAAAACGCGGCAACGCACCGAAAACACGCATTTTCAGGTGCGTTGCGATTTGCGTCTTGTCTACATAAACAACCATTTCTCCATTGGAAAGACTCCATCTAAAGGAAGTAGTAAATCCTTTCACCTCCCTTGGTGGCCATTTGCAGGAAGTGAGCTGTCACCGCTCAATAGAAAATTTGTTGCTGGATTGTGTGGCTAGGCATCTCCTAATGTCCCCTCCCCTGAGGACAAGACCAGGATACAGTTTTTCAATGATCAAAATTTTTAGGGCTTGTACATACAAGCAGATTTTCATTTCCAATTCAATTTAATATGTGGTAGTTTGATGGGATTGGACAAGAAATCTGAATTAAAACCTAGAGAATGCTAAGTGAAATGTGTGTTGGCGTACATTTTAACGAATCGTATTGACCCGGTTTGTTAAAAAAAACGCACTGCTGCACACAATTCTGTCCAGAAACAGATGAGTTTTTATTAAAAAGTTAGGGGAAAATAATATAGCAGCTTGCAATCATTAAAAGCAAAGCTTTAAGTCCTTAAGGTGTTTTGCTAAATGTAAAAATAAAGGATTTAGATGGAAACATTTAGCAGAGATCTGTGCTCCTTGTCTTGTGGATTACCCCTTGATTACATGGGTAAAATGGCAGTAAAGTGAGGATTCTCAGACTTATCAATACTGGGAAGTGTTTGGTATGTACACTCTAGGGCTTATCTTTGCTTGGATAACTGGGAGAAGGATATTATTACACAGTGTGTGTCTTCTCTCTTCGAACACATTCCATAATCTCTCTTTATATGTTTTGGTTCCAACTGGGACTTGTGGTTCAGTTCCATCTTCCAGAGGTTATTTGACTCTGACTCTCAGCAAGTAGCAAATCAGTGACAACATGGGGATTTGTTATTTTAGAGGGCAAGTCCAGAAAGAAAAAAAAAGAAAAAAAGCTATAAATGTAGAGGACCCCCCCCCAAACCTAGGTTTTGCATTAGTAATATTTGCCAAAGATGCTCCCAAAGTCCCTGACCTGGTCCCTCGCTGCAGACACATTAACTGATTTCATAACAAACAGGTAACCTATAGAAGACCATATGCATTGTATATAGTTACATGTTGATATATCATAGTTTGTCCTATGAATTCATTACTGTATGCCTGCTATGCTTCTGGATGCCTCATGGAAACTGAGCAATTTAGAAACCTGTACTGAGCCTGGGCATGCTCAGAAGAGGCAGATAGGGGATTAACATTCAGTCATTGGCTGTGATGTCAACTGTCAAATCCATAACTGACAGTTACTAACTGGAAGAACCAGGAAGCAGAAACAGGGCAACAGGACATTGTGCAGGATTTCAGGTTAGACTTATATATTTCACATTTCAAACTATTACCATTTAGGGTTTTGGGGGGTGATTTACATATGTTTTTATTTTGGGTGGACTTTCCTTTTAAAGTATTTTCTTATCCCACTTACCTCAATCTGCCCATTCAGTGATTTCTCAGTGCATACATGTTCCTCCACTAAGCTTCGCCTTTAGGAAAGCTTAATTGATTTAGCAAAAGAACATGGAACTTCCAGCCTGTTAATGCAATTGGCTTTGTGCAAAAACAAGATTGATCTGTCAACATCTTTGGTATTTTCTAAAACTTTTGAAAACAACTATAATCAAAAGGTGTCTGAGGATAATACAACACATGACAAACCACCATACAATGCAAGAAGTTTTAAAAAGTTGTTTTTTTTTTTCTTTTTTTTTGTAATTCTATTTTTTTTCTGTATAATTATACAACAGTTCAAAATGACAGTTTTCATAATAATCTAATTCTATTAACAGCCATTCAAAAAATTGAACTACTTTTCCAACATTTGCCATTTGGAAAAAAAAAAAAAAAAAAAAAAAAGAGATAGAGAGAGAAAGGAGGGTGGGGGGAAAGATATTTACCTTTCTCTGCAAAAGGAGCAAATAAAAGCACAAGTTATAGGCCCGTCTGCAGCAGTGGATCTAAAAGTAAAAGGTTTTATACAAGAAAAAGAGGGATGGGAAGGAGTACATTTGAAATGGGAAACCATTTTATGGCAGTTAATGTGGCAAAAAGTTAGTGCAAGGATTTCAAACTCGTGGTCCTCCGGCTCTTTAAAAAAAAAAAAAAAAAGAATCCCCTAATAGTCCACGTTTGGAGGGCCACGTCTTGAAACCCTCAGTGAGGGGCTGTTAAAGAAAAACAAACGGGCAGAAAAAAAAAAAAAAGACAAAACCAAAACGGACCACATTTTTGAACGAATGAGCAGGGTAGTAAGAGGTGGATTTTCTTCTCGTTGCTCAAAGCCTTGCAGTGTTATTTTTCCTTCGCAATCAAACATGCTTACATTCCCAAAGGAAAAAAAGCCTCTTCCTCTTATGTGTCATGGAAATCTTTTAGCAGTGTCCTCCTGCGTTGCTCTGCTATATGCATCTGATTTTCAAGCTCCTGAGGAGGAGACAGAAAGGATGAGTTGTAGGCGGTTAGCCAGTGTTTTACTCAATCGTGTGCCCCATTTCCATTAGCACAGTACAAGTTACACCTGGCAACAAAACGTTAATTCGCAGAAGAACATTCAGCTTGAATTCCACCAGTCCCTCTTCTTTCCAGCCAATGACTTTTTGCAGCTACACAAGCCACATCGTTTATTGCTGCCCAAACAAAGGAAGGCAGGGGCAGGCATAAACAGAAAAGGGACCAGTACCGTAGACTGATTATCTCCTTCCAGGAAATTAGAAGCCGAGTAAGTATTCTAGGTTAAGGGGCGGTCCTGCATTTGGGGAACAAAAATTGTGTGTGTGGGGGGGGGGGGGGGGGGGGGGGGGGGTGAGTTATCTTAAGTGGGTTGACATGCCCTTTAATAGGTGGGAGCTACCCTGTTGATTACTTTTGTTAACATTTAAGGGCATGTCCACCCCCAAAACTTAATTTTAACCCACTACTGGCCTCAATGTACAGTTTAAGAAAATCCTTACCATACATCTCTGCTCCTTATGGTTCCCCTGTAGTACATCTTCAAAGTCCAGGAAACTAAAGAGTAGTGTTCTGTCTTCCTGTCCAAAGGTCTCTGCCTCCTGTCTTCTGGGAGGGATATTGACATGCGCAGAGGAGCCCTTCCCCCTCCCCTCCCGATCCCTCTCTTGCAATCCTTCATGTAGACTAAATACTTTCATATGTATTGCAGGGCATCCCCTTACACCTCCAACCACTATGTTAAAAGTTTAAAAATAGAATCCAAACTGTACTTACAGATCCTCGCTCCAGCATTGTTCTCTATTGCTGGCAGCCGCGGAACAAGGAGCTGTAAGTAGAGTTTGGATTCTATTTTTAAACTTGTAACATAGCGGTTGGGGGTGTGAGGGTATGCCCTGCAATATGTCAAAAGTTACTATAGAGGGTGGAGGTGCCCTTTAAATGGAAAAGTGCATATCATTTTTTGGGTTTTTTTTTTTAAATGGTTAAATCAAATGTACCTGGGGCAGAGAGGTAGAATGGGATCATTCCTACCTCCCAATATTGTTTCTGTGAGGAGCACCAGCACAAAGAAAACTGCTTCTGTCAGGCTTCATCAGCATCTTTATTACAGGAAGGCCCAGGACACTAACCTGCCAAATGAAAACAGGAAGTGCACAAAGTCGTTTTCTTCTTGCTGGTTCTCCTCGACAAAAATTGTATTGGGAGGTAGGAATAATCAATCCTACCTCCCTGCCCCCAGGCACTTTTTATTTGTGATAAGTGAATTACAGTGTAGTTGTCCTTCAATAAGATGCTTTAAACTGTCTAAAAAAGAAACACACAACCATCTTTCAGAAGATCAAATAAAAACTAACTTGTGGAATGTCCTGGAGCCCTCCTTCTATTTTGTCTTTATAAAGATAAACCACTCACCCCTCTGTCATAACTATCGGCTCTTTCCACCTTCCAAGATAGGTTCTCAATTTCTGCCTCCAACTGAGCTTGTTGATATTCAAACTGGAATACAGACAACACCAGATTTAAAAGACTGCTGAGAAAATAAATACCCCCCCAGATATAACAAATAACTTCTAATTATGAAATTCCATTTAAATGATAACATGGGGAAAAAATTAAGAGCTAGTACCCAGCCTCATTTTTTGGTAGGATCAACTAGGTGTCCTATAGTTATTTTAGAAATGACCATTTAGTGGCTAGGAATCACAGGGCCCCCCAGAAAAACTATTATGGGGCCTCTATCCATGCTAGATCAACAGTGGTTTTCTGGTGGGAGGCTATATATATATCACAGCAAAAATAAGATGGTGCGGTCGCTCCCCCTGCTAACCTGCCATTTATGTCCCTGTGACCAATAGTTTTCATGTTTTTTTTATTTATATTTTTTTGCAAAATCTTTTGAAACGAACAATTGTATACAGGTTAATCACCCCCAAAACTGCAATAGTTAGAAATCTGAAAAATGTTAGTTAACTTGAAATGCTGCCTGATGTTCTGTTACCGCTCTGTGATTCCTGGCTCTTCCGGCTAGCAGCTGTCAGTCATGTATGTGCCAATGACAGAACGCTTTTCCACTGGCTGCCTCCTCTGAAGGTGGGTACACCTTCATAGTATAGGGAGATTGTTTGTGACTGCCTTATTCACTACGATCATGGCCGACTCACTATACTTTGGTACCGATGGGATCGCTAATATGGCTAATGTACCCAGCTTGAGCTTGGAGAGCTTAGAAAGGGAGGAAATCAATTGTTGCTTCACCTATATATACGGTAAATGTTTTATTTGAGGGGTGAACATTCCCTTTAAGCAAATATTGCCAATCCAGTAGCCCAGAGCAGCTAAATACTTTCATGGTTTTGATAGGACATCTAAAAATGAATCTATTCTATTGGGCACTTTATGCTGATCCTCACCATATGCAGGTTAACAACTTTCAAAGAGAAAACAGTTAATATATACTCACTAGCTTTTTCCGAGGGCCGGACTCCATGTAGTAAGCATACGGATATGTGTATTGCAGAGTGTATCGACACTGGGTTCAAACAGGAGACAAAAAAAAAAAAAAAGGCAACAGGTTATTGTACTGTCCCCCTGTCTGAGCCAGATTGGCTCTGATTAATACTGCCCTCCTGCCCTCCACTTACTGTGCAGAGCATGCAGGGGGCAGTAGCAGGCAGGGAATGCTTAGCTAGCTTTAGTCACATGACTAACTATAAATTTTGTATTACCGGAAATATTGCACCCCTGTTGTAAATAAGTATATTAGAATTCACCTTAGAGTTCCATGCCTTGTATAAAAGCACCCAGCCTGCAAATTTGTGCTTCGATAGGTTGATGGTACTCCTTAGTGTATTCTTACAATTTTGTTGGTGCAGGCTCGCTATACAGTGATTAAAGTCTATTTATTGAGGTCCATACATAACAATTTTGAGTCTCTCAGCTCTTTCTCAGACACATCACTGGAGCTGGATGCTGTGGGATAGATGTCCAGTGTGCGGCTCTTAATGTTTGGTATTCTTACAATTTACAATATGGGGTGCAACATTCACAAAATAGATGCATTTTGCTGTCCCCCGACTTTAATGTTGGTTGACAACTACACTGTAAAAAACTTTAAAAATGTAATTTCTTAACTGGATTATATTCCTACCTCCAATAGCGTTTCATTAAGGAGTGCAAGCACGTTCAGTTTTTATCTGCCAGGTTACTGTCCTAGGCCTTTCTATATTGAAGATGTAGTCTTCTTTGTGTTGACGCTCAACGATATTGGGAGGTAGGAATTACAATGCATGTTACCATCCATTTGTGCTGCGCTCCGCACAATAGTCCGCAATCGGAATTCATGTGATCCGCAAAACAAGGTTACCACATGCGCTCTGAAATCAGATTGCAGTGCATATGGCCACTAACATTGACATGCACTGTTCTACGATTCTCACGCCCTAACGGATTGCACGTGTGATTGTTAGCGTGTGAGACATGCAGCAGTGTGGCCCAGCCCTAAGACGGAAAGTTGTGCTTGCAGCTCTTGGTAAATGGTGCCCTAAGTTTCTCAATGACAGCTCTAAATATTTGTAGTGACGCTTCCTATTTATAATATGATTATTATTAGTGGATTTGAATAATAATAATAACAATATAATAAAATAATATTATTATGATTGTACCAGACACAACAATTTTCTTTGTGAAATGCTTTCCCTGACAATACTGACCTTTGCTAGCAGCTTTGCAGCATTCTGTAAATACTGCCAGTCAATCCATGTTCCAAGGTTGTTCATCACTCTCTCCTGGATCTTCTCTTGAATCTGCTGGTAAGTCTGTGCCTCTAGCTGGAGGCTTTTATTGTGATTTTCCCACTGTCAAAACAAAATGATGACCATAGTTTGAAAGTGGTAAGGAAATCGGTGCCTGCTCTGGGCTTACGATCTTTCATTACTAATAATAAGTCTGCTACACTGCAGTTATTCCCCAAGTTTTTCCCTTTAATACAAAGCAGTCAACCTTCAGATACATGTTTTCTAATAAAAAAACAAGGTTATCACAGTAAACAAGCCCATCACAGTAAAGGCTACAGCAGGCTTATGACTATCATTAACAAATGTAAAGTCAATAAAAAAAAAACTCATTAAAGGGTATGTCCACCTGAAAAATTAACAGTGCCTAAAGTAAAAGAGCCCATTTAAATATGCATGATACCTTTTATGGATTTTGTCTGTGTGCCCTAGTTTGTCCGATGTATGTGCTGTAAGATCCGCTTGGCACATTGAATATTCATGTTGCTGCCTTCCCAATAGCAGGCAGTCCGACGTGCGCGCCATCCCGCACATGCGCAGATCCACCCATGCTGCGTCGGACTCGTCGATCCTGCCCGCCCGGCTGAGGGAATGGATTTGTAGGTCTCGGGTCTACACACACACACACACACACACACACACACACACACACACACGTCCGATCGACCGATAGTTCAGTGTATCGGTCGATCGGACCGAAATTATCGAATCCGAATGTGCCCATGTCCGATCGACCGTTCGTCCGAATCGGACGAAAGGACGATCGGACAGGGTGGAAAACCTCGTCCGATCGTGCGGTCCTCTATGGACCGCACGATCGGTCGCGGTGACTATCGGACGCGGCTGCTTTTGCCGCGACCGACAGTCCTTCCTCCTGGCCGACCGTTCGAAAGTATCGAACGGTCGGTCAGGAGGAAAAATCGCTAGGTGTGTACCTAGCTTTATGTCTGGATTGGATATTTAGATCTTGGGTCTATCTACACACACTCTCCCTGCTTCCCCCAGCCACAGAAATGGCTCTTACGTCTGGATTGGATATTTAGATCTTGGGTCTATCTACACACACTCTCCCCTGCTCCCCCGCCACAGAAATGGCTCTTACGTCTGGATTGGATATTTAGATCTTGGGTCTATCTACACACTCCTCTCCTGCTTCCCCCAGCCACAAGAAATGGCACACTTTATGTATGAACTCTCTCCTTTGTCTCTGCCAGCATTGTCTGTTTTACTACAGTTCTGACAATGCAGGAGAGGATCTGTTTACATAAAAGCACAGGGTCAAGTGGGCGGGACCAAAACGCATGGTAATAGCCTCATTTAGTAATCAGCTCACTTCCTTATCCAGCACAGCTAAGGCCACACCCCCAAAAACGAATAGAACTTCTAGAGACTGCTGCAAAGGTAGGGAATGGAATTTTTTCAAAAGAAAGGCAGGAAAAGGCTTCTGGGGATGGGTACTACCTTATAATGAAAAAAAAAATTTTTTGATTTTGGTGAATAGACATACCCTTTAAAGATACATACAACTAACATTCTCATTTTAGTAATACTACTAAATTTGGTATACTTCGAGCGTCCACCTACCCTTTCGAAATAGAATAGGTATTTCTTAAGAGCCTCTCTGGCCTGTGCCTGCTGGCTCTGATTTACAATATCTGGGTTTTCTTTGTACCGGCTGCATTCATAATACTCGCTGCCATGAGTTTTCCAGTCTCCCAGACACATCCAGCAGAAGTCTGTGCCAGAAAAATTATCAGAATGATGAGGGTTAATATTTTTATAGATAACATTCCATACGTATTAAAAACAAAAGCAGGCTTTTACAGACACTGTGCTTTCTAAGCTGTTCACTAGCTAAACTTGCACACCCAATAATCCAATGGAATACACGCACAACAATACATAGTGCACAATTTTATTTTACATCTACACAGAAGATATTTCGTTTGCACAGCCAACTAAAGATTACACAGAACATTGTTGTTGACTTAATAGTTTTATTAGAAGCTGTCTTACCATGCTTGCATTTTGAACATTGCTGTAAAAGAAAAACAAAGGATTAAGTTATTCTAAACAGCTTCACTCTCAGTTCAAAATATGTTACAGTAAAATGTGCTGCTACTAAATCTTTCCAAGGTACATTACTCAATGAAATAATCATATTAACAATACTTAAAGGGCATCTATAGTGGGAAAATGAACTTTTTTTTCTTTATTTCCATGTGTTCTATAATTCCCCACAACCCCCAGAGTTTCTTCACTTTTTTCAGATTCCCTCTCTGTCCTGAGATACACCAGTTAGAAGAATACGTGATTGCATTCCTCTACTCCTACTTGGACTGTCAATCAAATCCCTGTGACTTGATCCCCCCTCCCTGCTCTGTAATAAACAGAGATAACAGCATTAGCAGGGGGAGAAAGGTAGCTTTGATGTTAGATATAAGGCTGCACTTGACCCCCCTTCTTAATAGCTTTCACTGATTGATGATGGGTCACAAAGTGAGAGATCGTAAACTGTACTGATCTCCTTCTTCCGTGTCTCCAGGACAGCTTACTTTCTATTGGCCACTGTGCGTGGGTGTGTTTTTCAGGATGTTGAACTTTTAACTCCTACTGCACATAAAAAGCTTGTCGGTTAGCCGGAGCTGAGACATGGAGGAGGTAACAGAGGGGAGGGAGAAGGGGGGAATGCTGCACATAGATCTGACACCATGGTTAAACAGAGTCAGTGACAGATATAGGATTAAGGCAGCACAGAGTACATGAATTTAACTTTGCAAAGGGGCAATGTGTTTTTTTCACTATAGATGCCCTTTAAGGGGGAAGTTCAGTGCAAATACTTGCATTTTAGATTTTAGGGTGGAGTTGATTGGGCAGAAATATTAGAATGTGTTAACACAGCCTTACTCAAAGAAAGTGCTTACATTGGTAGATCTAGAGAAAACAATAACTGAATAAATGAATGAAATACTAAGTTACTTACCATGTGATTGCACCCTCCGTTTTTTTCAATACAAATATTGCACTTAGGACACTAAGAAAAGAAGACTGTATTAATTCCAATATAAAGCAGCAAGCTTCATAAATGGTCACTTATGTAAAGAAACCAGATGTTTACAACAGCCAAGTAGGTTAAACTTTGTTTACAAATGACTCATGAATGATTTGTGTTATGAACACTAAACTAATGTTCGCAATACACTAACACTTTTTTTTTTTTTTTTTTCAGATTTGACTACTTTGAATCTGCCAAAAATGATGACTACCAATCCATAGACACCAGAATGATTTTTGGCAGTTTATCAATATAAAAGTATAGTATAGCTTACTCCATTCTTAATCAGATTTATGAAAAGATTTTATTAGGACTGGGTAGCAGATCAATCAGTACTCCCTGACTGTTTTTCCAACCGGGGTGTAATTTAAGGCTTGTACCACTGGCCACATATTGTACAGTGTATGGCTAACAATTTAAATTCAGCAATGGAAATGCCAGATTCTGTTACACTGAGGCTGTGCTGAATTTCAAAGTGGAGTTTGTAAAAAGTGGTCAGTATATTGGTAGGCACATAACATGGAGCTAGATACGGGCCATTCAGAAGGAAGGTTGAAAAAACAGCTTTGCTGGGAAACAAGTAGCCATTTTGAATTTCTACATACTCTTCAAGAAGTTGAATATGATACAGCAACACAAAATGAATATAAAAGGGCATATGTGTTAAAGGGTATGTTGATTATAAGCACTTTGGGGTTGGGCCTTATATCAATGGGTAAACTAATTGTAAAATGCTGCAGGATACATTCAGAAATAGAAAATAACAACAGAACAGTCTGCTTGTGAAGGTTCTCATTTATCCAGGTCATGGTATATCTGTTGTATTCAATTAGATCAACTGGACTTGAAGTTCAGTTCTTAAAGACGTTTCGCTAGTCATCCAACTGGCTTTCTCAATTCAGAGAATTACAGTCTGTAACATTACAAGAACTTGAGGGTGCCTATTCATTTTTAGGTTTTTGAGAAAATTAACTTGCTGCCTGTTTCTAGTTTTATTTACTTCCTACAGACACCAGCCATTTATCCGATCAGGTCCTCTAGATTTCGCCTATCCCCACATTTCCCACCTGACCCAGAATCTAGAATTCCAACTCTCCATGCAAACGTCACAATAATAATCAATTCTTATTCTCATATGTTCCACCACCACACAGGTTGTCTGTTGCTTCTTATTACCTCCTCCCAATGTCTGTCATCCCCTCCTATAACAGACAATGACTATTCCTTCCTACTGACATACAAATGACAACCCATCCCTAATCTCCTCTTTGCATCCGACTGTTTTCAATATAAATTTCCATTCACTTTAAAGGGTCACTATACTCGCAAACAACTTTACATTTTCTGAAACTACAATTTGAGAGAAGTAAAATATATGTGCTTGCTTTGTCATTAAATTATTAATGTTTAGAGAGTACTCCTAATTCCCCCCACCTTCCCTTACTCACTGCCTTCTTGTAGTGTCTGCGACACTTATAAGTTCTGCACAGCCTCACCATGGACACTGCTCTGCTTACACATCTCTCCCTCCCCCTTTTTTCTTTTCTCTGCTGCTTCTCTTAAATGTTGCAGAAAGTGTGCTGGCAGGCAGGCAAAGAGGTCAGGCATGGGTCACATATTATAATATCTTCTTCTGGATTGACAGGTCTTTCCCTGTAAATGCTGTGTTTTCAAATGATGATTTCAGCTCAGATTTAAAATCTTGCTGCATCTAAAAGTTTTGATAGCGAGTGGAACATTTGAAACAGTTCTGGTTCTCCCAGAAAAGACCTTACATCTTTAGTGTGAGCACTGATATAGTTGGCAGTTTCTGAGTCATCTGCGCACTTCGTCAGCCACTTCCGAATTGTGGCACAATCCGTGGGGGCGTGGTACATCTGTCGACACCGGAAGCTAATTTAAAAAAAACAAAAAAACATCAAGGGCGAACAGGGCCAAGTCTTGTGGGGTGCTGCATGTAAAGAGGGCCACTCAGAAGTGTATAAATCTCAATAACGACGTACCATTTTATGTGCCATGGCTTACCACTCTCTATAAGCCAATAGAACAACAGGGCTTAGGATCCAAGATGGTAGGAGCTATCTAGGTGGGCCGAGAAGCTTTACTAGCAATTTTCTCAACAGAAAAATATACTATAAAATATCCATCACATGCGGAGCCTCTATTGTCAGAGGAAACAGCTAGAATTCATGTCTGCACAGTTTAGCAGAGAGATTTCCATAAACACAGCCAAGAAGGGTCAAGGCAAATATTTAATAGGTGCATCTGCAATGAACAGCTCTAGCAGGAAAACAAAAATAGAACTAGCAAATTTCTGCATTTAATTTAAATTACTCTCTCTACTTAGTTAAATGAAACAAATGTTTAAATCTTACTAGAGCAGTCTTAGATTGGAGGGATTACTGGCACCTGGAGTGTGTAACACCAGAAATGTTTTAGAACTCAATGCATTTCAGCTACACAACTTCATTTAACGGACAAAATTATCAGCATAAAGCCATAAGGTCACAGATATCTCCACACCACCAAGACTGTCTACATTCCCTGCTCCTTTTAACTGTCCTGGGACCAACAGACCACCTGTAAAAGTTTATTGATGATGCTCTGTTTCGCTTATCTTCCTTTTTAAACTGTTATTTGTGGAAACTAGACTTTTGGGTTCCGGTCGCACTATCCAGCCGGTAAGCGCCTTTCACTTTCAGTCAATATGGCCACAAACTGGTAATCACACAATGTTTAGCCTGAAGCTGGCCATACACTAGAAATGTACCTTCCAACAGTCCAACAACCACCTGTCCTGATCAATTTGCAATGGATACTGCGATCGCAAACATGATATGTCCGGGAAACATCATGGGAACATAGGTAAAACTACAATTAAATTGACATTCATGTCAGATTTAATGTCTTATTGGGGTAATGTTGAGGTAGTGTATGGCCAGCTTTAGACTGAGGATGACCATATTTAGCCTTATTTTCTTATACTGGGAGTTAGTTTATAGAGCTGGCTTTACATTGTTTTTATAGGAACATTTCTCTGGCTAGGTAAGCACTGGCTTCTGTCTCCCAACTGATTTACAGAGCGCTATACATAGCACACATATGCATGATGGGGAGAAGATTGACACAACTGACCAATCCATTTTGTAAAAACTATTAGTTGCACTAAAAAAAAAAAAAAAAATCCACCTGTGGTTGTTACCTAGCCTTATACTACAATTTAAAAAAAAAATTTTTAAAAACATTTAGGTTTATAAAGCACTTCACTGAAAGCTCCTGTCGCCGACTCCCATTTTAAAGGTAAAAACACCCATCAACGGGAACTGCCCTCCACAAACAAATGCGAAACATTTGGCAGGAAACCACCAAGCACTTAGACGTTTGGGGTGTATTGGGAGAAACCCCACTATGGCGCAACAGCAAATATCAAACATTGGCAACTTATAGCGTCTCAAAAGTACGGGAGGACAAAGGCATACTATATTTTTATCAGATAATACATAACACAATAAGACCCTTCCCTGATCTGCAACAATTCTCACTACCAGGCACAGTCTTATTCAGATACCTCCAGATGCGTTACTGCCTCATATCCGAATTTCAGACCCTCAACATTCAACTTACCTCACACCCCGTACTGGAAATCCTAAAAGGTAGAATCCAGAGACATGTAATCTCTCGAATATACACCTGCCTACTAGACAAAAACAATACTGGCCATCAAGCTGCCCTCTTAAAAAAATGGACAAGGTACATACCTACACTATCCGAATTATATTGGATGGAGATTGCCGAATAACACACCCAGGTACCCCCCTCTGCCAAATACAATGTAATGCAATACTATATACTACACCAAGTATACCTCTCCCTATGCAGATTGTCACACATGTCCCCGACTAACACCATTGGAACCTGAACTATGTGTGTTAGGAGTGGATGGGATGGGGGACCTGGAGACAACACGCTTAAGATTCCTACGTCACACCCTCTTTTATGTCAGGCACACCATTGTACTCTCCTGCATGTCCCAACGAGCACCCAAATGTAGAACATGGGAATCTATGGTCAAAGCTGATCTCCCATTAATTACTCATATACCTAGACAGAGGCACACTGAACAGATTCATTAAGATATGGACCCCTTGGTATGTGTACACGGGTGGAGCTATAACGAGCTTGACAAATAGAGAACTTACGGTTTAAGTACCATAAGACCCCAACAAATTGCAATTAAAGGGCATGTCCACCCCCAAAACTAAAATTTAACCCCTTACTGGCCACATCAAGTAGTTTAAAACAATCCTTACCTTACTACATTCCTGCTCAAAATAGTTCCCCTGCTGTGCCCCTCCAAAGTCCAGGAAACTGCTGTGTAGGAGCAGTGTGTGACTCATGCTGTGCCTGAGACTTCCTCAACCTCATCAAGGTTGAGGCATGCTCAGTGCAGCCCTCCCTGCCTCTCAGCCAATCACGGACGCGGCTGCCGGTCCCGCCCCCTGCTTTCAATTCCATGCAAGCAGAGGGCCTGAACACTGCAGCAGGGGAGAGAGGGCAGGTAAGTAAGAATCCGGGGACTTTCTAACAATTATATTAATGCGGTTGGGGCTGGGGGAGCATGCCCTACCACATATCAAAAGTTACATTTTGGGGTGGACATGCCCTTAAAAAGTGATATTGACATGATAATATCAACACTATAGACTAATTCAAGGATGTGAACCTGCCTACCTCTTCCCATCCCTCCTTCCCAATAGAAGTTTTCTTTCTTTTTGTGGTTTTCTTCTAGGTTCGTTTTGATTGTTTTAATGTTAATAAATAAATAAAATATATAGGTGAATTGTTATATTGTAAAGCATTGTTTTATAAAACTATGAAGCACAATGTACTCTGAATGTTATAATATATTTGCAACCTGTACTAATAAATAAAAGCCCATATGTGCAACTGTTTTAAAAAAAACAAAAACCGCTCATCGACAGACCCATTTTTAATGTAAATATTTGCCTGATGCATTGTAACAATGGCTTCCTATTTGTTACTCCCGCCAGCAGTTGTCATTAAATCCCACCCAATGAGCACGGTAAGACGACACATACAAAGTTACATGTAAAATAATCGTAAGTTCTCAAAACCTCTCACTTTTGTTTTGGATTACATTTTAATTCAACATTCATGATCGATCCTGTTTAACCCTAACAATTCGGGGCTACTAAGCCATCCGACAGGGACCACTGTGAAAGCACAAATCTCTTAAAGGAAATAGGAAACACTTTTCATTTCAGATAGAAAACAAAACAGAAGTGTTTCCCATTTGCACTACACATGGTAGAAAGATATGGGTTACAAGCCATCTGTCTATCATCAGTTTGGCACCTAAACTGAACAACATGTCTAGCATGCAAGTCAAGTCTGGGAGCTATCCCTCCATGGCTGCCCTTCACCTAGCATAAAACATTTTTGATATAATGTAGGACATCCCTTCCCACTCCCAACCGCTAGGTTAGATAGCTAAAAAAAAGAATCCGAGACTTACAGCCCTTAGCTCCCAAGGCGCTCTCCATTGATAGCAGCCGCGTCTGTGATTGCCCGTCTTCTCACCCAATCACAGTCATGGCTGCCTGTCCAGCCCATATTTGCTAGTTCCGGCAAGCAGGGAGCCGGATCAGAGCACAGCTGGAGCGAGGGGCTCTAAGAGTTTGCATTCTTTTTTAGCAATCTAACATAGCGGTTGGGGGTGGGAAGGGATGCGCTACATTATATCAAAAAATGATTTAGAGGGTGGAGATGCCCTTTTAAAGGAAAGACTGCAGTCATTCATTTAACCCTAACTTGTTCGGAGATCACAGATGCTCTTTACTACTGTGTGAACTCTGAAAACACGTTCTTGCATAAGGGAAAGTTAATTGTGCCCACAAAATCACAAAACTTTTCAGGGCACATCACACCTCGCAAATAGACGTGGTGCCTTAAAACATTGTGCGATTTTGATAGACACAATAAATGTGAGATTTCCCTAATGCAAAAATGTATTTACCTAATTTGATATATTGTGGCAGCCAACCACACACTTGAGGTGCAGTTGAAATTTATTAAAGAAGCACTTACATCAAGTGATCTGCACACCTACAGCTTCAGCTGTGAACATGCGTTACATTTCAATAACTAACAGCTGGACAATGGGTTGGCTAAGCTGTGGCTCACAAATGGATATATTTAGGAAAGGATCACTCCATTGGATTTTCATAATAATGGCCAAATAACGGGCAGTTTGATGTTTAACCATTGCTTCTAGCCTATACCTATTGCTTCTAGCCTATACCTATAGCCATTGTTTCTAGCCTTTTATTGTGAAAGACTTACCAGAAGACCTCACTGCACCGGTTACATTGTACGCGTCGAGCTTTTGGCTCCTGTACCTGTATGACCATTGGACAATCTGCACCAGGACAGAGCTGCAGCTGGTAGTGGCTCTAGAGAAAATATTAAATTGGAAAACACTTATTCAGTGTGGGTCATTAATAATTAAATGGTAGGGCAAGTAATTAGGTATGGGTCCCAATTATAAAAAAGATCATTTGGGTACCTTGTATTTTATCCATCGAGACCTGCAGTGTAGAAATTTACACAATTCTATTCCTTTCACTTTATTCTATTATTAGGCAAATGAACCAATGATCATGTCACACTGAACTGTATAATGCCAGTGTCTCAGCCTTATCAGAAAGTTTATATACACGATCTGAGAAAGAAGGGACTTTTTTTTACATCATGCAATTGCTGTGGATCTAGATAGATTGTCACATTAGGCTGCTAAGTGGCAGATCAAATTCAATGTTGATAAATGTAAGGTGATGCATTGTAAACTTAAAGGGCATGTCCACCCCCAAAACTATAATCCCCCCCACTAATGGCCCCACCATGTAGTGCAATAAAATCCTTACCTCACATCCCAGCTCCATATGGTTCTCCTGTAGTCTCCCCCAAAGTCCCAAAAACTGCCCACCAGGAGGATAGCAGAGTCCATATAGGACTTTGCCTCCTGTGTCGCCTCCGGGAGAAGTTTGGCATGCGTACTGCAGCCCTTCTCCCCCTCCCTCCCATTTTGCGATCCCTCCCACTACCATATCTTCCCCCAGCCCCAACCGCTAAAAAATAATTTTAAGAAAGACCCCCGAACTCTACTTACCTTCCCTCTCTCCCCCGGCATTCTGAGAAGCCGGCAGCCGCGTCCGTGATTGGCTGCCTCTCAGCCAATCACGGACGTGGCTGCCAGTCCCGCCCCCTGCTTGCAGTGTCTTGCAAGCAGAAGGCCGGGCCAGGCGTCGGAGGACAGAGGGAAGGTAAGTAAACATCGGGCACTCTCTTAAATTTATTTTATAGCAGTTGGGGCTGGGGGAAAATTTTTATAAGGGTAGACATGCCCTTTAATAATCCTTGTACTGCTTATACTATAAATGGCTCTGTGGTAAGTAATTCCCTGTTGGAAAGGGATCTTGGAGTTTTGGTGGATAACAAACTTAAAGGTAGCAAGCAGTGCCAGGCAGCAACAGCTGGAACCAGCATGGTATTGTCTTGTATAAAGCGAGGTATGGATTCAAGGGAGGAAAATGTTATTCTCCCTCTTTACAAAGCATTGGTAAGGCCTCATTTGGAATATGCAGTGCAATTTTGGAATACTGTGTACAAAAAGGACACCTTTGAAATGGAAAGGGTTTAGAGAAGGGCAACTAAATTAATAAGGGGATTGGGGGAGCTCGGAAAGGGGTTTTCACTGTGAGAACAGTAAAACTATGGAACGGTCTTCCATTGTGATAGCAGGTTCATTGAATAGTTTCAAAATAAAGCTGGATGAGTTTCTGCAAACAAGGAATGTTGCAAGTTACTGGTATTGATACATAAATTAGAGTTGATCCAGCGATATTTCCGAATGCCACTTGGAGTCAGGAAGGAATTTTTTTCCCCTTCATAGATTTGGTGGGTTTTTTGCCTTCATCTGGATCAACAGTTAGGCAGGAAATGTGGGTATTGCCAAGTAGGTTGAACTGGATGGACATGTCTTTATTCAACATCAAAATACTATACTAAACTCGTCATATGTGGGATTTTATAAACCAGGGAATCATTCCTTTGCTTGTGTTGTGACACAAATAATAAACAATAATTTATTAGCATTTTTGTCAATTAAAGAACTGGAATAATACGTTTTTATGTCTGTAACTAAATAATGAAAGGGATAATGTGCCCCTTACAGTGTAATATAAGGATATTATGTCACCATAATATATTTTATAATACACATGGGTATTTATTTCAATTGTTTTACATAGTGCTCTACGGCCTTTTTATAGTTAATGTATGTGAAGTCCCTATTATAAAGATCTATGTAAACGGATAGTTGATAGGGAACATAATAAAGGGTTGATCTTGATGGACATACAGTTGATCATTTTTCACCCTTTACTACTATGTGATAAAATTAAAAGGGATATTATCACTAGCAGCAGTTTAACCACAGGAACAATAACCATTTGTGAGGGGAAATGTTATTTACTGACCCAATCTTATCTCTGGTTAGACAACTCCCCCGAAATGCAGTCATCCCTTACAGGACATGTCACAGAATTGGCTGTGAGAAAAAACTGTGCATGACTATGCAATGAGTCAGAGCAATGTCCTGTAACATACGACTGCTTTGCTTTTGGGGGAGTTGACTGAACGGAGATAAGATCAGGTCAGTGAATCACATTACTTTTCCTAGGTTGCGATAGGCAGACAGCTTGGCAAACTCAAAGTGGGATAGGCAGGCTAGCTTAATGGGAGCAGCAGTGGAATATATTTGATAAAAATCCCTCGGCTACGGAGAGAGCATTATAATTTGGAAATCTTATGTATTATAATAGGTATTATCCTCCTCAAACCAAGAAAAACATTCTGCTAAGACCGGGCCAGGTTGGTACTCAAATAACTTTTAAGGAGATTTGCCTTTTGCTTTATTAGCTTGCAGGATAATACGGTGCTACTGATGGTAAGAAAGAGCCATGTCATGTACAAATACCTCTACATAGTCCCTGAAGAGATAACGTCTGTACTTGTCATCTAACTCTTTATTGGGTAACAAAGGGAACACAAAATCCTCTGGTGTTCGTAGCAGGCAGTCTTGTGCCATGCAGGAGATCCCTACGAGAGAAGGAATCAGAGAGAGAATAAGAAGCTCATACAAACACTCACACAGTGCAGCTTTGGTAATAACCAGAACATATCGCTCTTAACCCTCTGCAATCCTTATAAGTATGGATGTTGTGGGATGCCAAGATTAATTAAACCAGCCTTACCTACACCAGCCCCATCCTTCACAAGAACTGTACAATGCTGCTCCCAACAACTGCGACAAAACTGGTGCTGACAGGCAAGGGAGAGCAGATTCTCCTTTCGGACAAACTGCATGCACACCGCGCAGTGATGAGAGGAATGTGCCACAACCTGCAAAGACAGGGACTTGCTTATTAGGGCCCAAAAACAAGTAAGGTAACACAAACCAAGCAGGAAATTTGTATATAAAAGGTAGTCACATAGAACAATCATTTTCAATGGATATTAGAACAAAATGAAACAAATGTAACATTATGTTCCATTCTGTTATAAGTAGCAGTGACCACAATCTCATGAAAGAGGTGACCAGTGAGGTCCATGACATTCCCATTTATGAATTGATGAACCCACACACATTTTCCTTGAACCTTTAAACATTGTCCCTTATGTCATCTATGTATTGTTACTTTCAGCAAAATGTGGAGTATTGTTATTAAAGGGGAACTGTGCCCTTAAATCCTAAACGGGATTTTATATGAAACCCTTTGACTAAAGCTGGGTACACACAGTAACCATAAATCCCCGATACCATCTGGTCAGACTGTATGGGGCTTTATCGTTACGGTGTGTACCTTCATTTCCCGAAAGAACGTGCGGCCGCCGAACGCTCGTTCGGGAAAGACAGAAAATTTCCATCGGCCACGCTAGACTCCTCTATAGGGAGTATAGGCTGATGGAAACACACAGTCCCGAGCGTTCTCCTTATGATGTTCATAGGGAGAACACTCGGGACTATGTGTATGCAGATCTTTGAAAGATGACAGACCACTGATCTGTACTGTATGTACCTAGCTTAAGATATTGGATACATTAGACGTTTGTATATAGACAAAACTGCTAATCTATCCAATGTCTTCCCAGTGTATGGATGGCCAGCCTAAAGGTTAAAAGATAAAAGTAATCGGCACTAATTCAGGACTTATATGAAAGGTCACAGTTACCCTTTAAAGTCTAGGGTAAAACTATGATTTGGTTGTTTCTGATTAATATACAGTAACCCACACAGGATTAACCTTGGTGATGCTTAATAAAGTTATAAACTTATTTCTGCCTACCAAGCCAAAAATTATTATCCAAAAAAACCCACCCATTTAAAGTCAATGAAATCTTAAAGGGCATGTCCACCCTTAATATGAAAAACTGGTGACTTGTCAGTTATCTGCCTGCAACGCCAAATGCTATTGTTACCAATTTATTACATGTATTTGTAACCAGATATTTAATTATAAGTTTTATTCCTGGCAAAGGTAACTGTCTCCTCCCTCAGTGAGCTTTTTATAAGCTTGAGCCTGTGCAGCGAAAGCAAGTAAAATAGTTAATCATTGGCTGTGAATGGCTCTGCCAGAATGGGGACAATTATTATCCTTAAATTTCTGGTTAGTATCACATCTAACAATGTGCTGAATAGTAGGGGCAGGAAACAGACAATTGACCATTTTTGTTTTAAGGGGACATGCTTTTTAATTTCCATAACCAAAATCCCCCTTTACACACAACTCCCAATGGGATAGGCATGCCCAGTGTATTTTATTCATAAAGAGAGTGACATGCTGGCTAAATCGTTACTTTGAACATCCCCTTTATATAATCTTTCATATTATAATTCTCCTTTAACTACATCATGCAAGGTGTAGTATAACATGATTTACAAAATACTTACAAATCCTTTTTGGGCAACAGTTATGCTGCATGTGTTTAGTTTACTTAATAGGATGATGTCCAGTGGATGTGATCTCTATGGCCAGTAGGAGTTTGCTGCTTTTTTACTGGGAGAGCAGCTTCTGTACTTTAATAGGGAACATTACTACACTGAGTTCTAAGTCAGTGTGAGGGGAAATATTTTTAGACACGGTAACTTTCCAGACACATTTTGTCTTTTGATAAGCATAGCTGGGGACAATTGCCTTAGGTGGTCCACAGATAAAAAGACTTCTAACTAACTTTAGAAAGTGTTTCATTTGTCAGAATTGACTGAAGCTTTTTTGGGGCAGAAAACAGAGCAGATAAGATTTCACAAAGCTGAAAATAGCATGAAAATGGAGGGACTTCTTAATTAATAACCTATAAAAGAGAACACAAAGCTGTATGCTCATCTTTAAGGGTGTAGAGTACAGCAGGCTGCTTTACCAATCAGGGCCTTAGCATGGCAGGGCCTGTTATTTATTGCACACGTATAAAAAAAAAATCACCAAATAGAGCATTGCAGGCATTTTTTAAGCAGAATTCCTAACCCCTGGTCTTGCCACTAGATAACCTTATTGCAAAAATTAGAGCAATTAATTTAAGAAACAAGAATCCCCATAGTAGGTATAAAAAAGTGTAAAAGACAACCTTACTTTCACTACACCTGAGCCTCTTTAAACATACAACACTGTATAGAGCTTTGATACAACTACAGCTGTCCAGGACTCTTAAAAGGCAAGTCCAGACTAAAAATAACTTGCCTTTAAATTTATTTATATATTTTAGTTATATATCTGTCTTATTATTGTCTACTCAGGGGTTATTTGTGTTTATTCTTCTCTTATATTTGATTGAGTTGATTTTTATGTAAATGTGTGCAATTAAACTTGTGATCAAATACATATATAAATATCTTCTAGTATCCGAGTGATTTCTTTGCCACACCGCCTGTAAAAGAACCCCATATTTTGTATAGAAATCTTACATAATTGGCGTGCGAGGTAGGATAAATCTTACACTGTGATTGGCTAAAACGCAGCCAATCACAGATGCGGCTGACGTCATAGAAAACGCTGCGGGAGAAAAGGCTCTGTAAGTAAAGATTGGAGCATTTTTAAAAAAAAAATATTAGGGCGGATAGGGTTGGGCAGCTGTTACCTTATCTGAAGAGGATTTCATGCTAGGTGCCAAGGTCTCAGAGGATGGATCCGGATGGTGGGAGGAGGGGGGGCTCCCCTGCGCATGCCTCAGACCTTGAGGAGGCCGAGGCAGAAACGGGAACCGGATGACTCACTGACAGCTTCTACACTGCAGTTTCTATGACTTGAAAAGACACTGCAGGAGAACCATTTGGAGCAGAGATACAAGGTAAGGATTTTTTTAAACTACAGAATGTGGCCAGTATGGGGTAAAATTTCAGTTTTGCGGTTGGACATGACCTTTAGAGGCTAGTTATTTTTAGGCTGGACATTCCCTTTTAGAATTCCCTATTTTATATTTAAGAACAAATGGTTTTGAAGGAAAAAGCTGAAAACAAAATGCACCAGCTCTCCATTGTGTTACTGATGTGCAGTGGTTTTATCAATTATTATATTATACTATACCAGCAACCCCTCCCCCCCCCCCGATTCTTTTTAAGAATCAGTCAACCCCGCATCTCTCTCTCTCCATCTCCTCTTCCCCCCGTGCGTCTCCATTTACCATCACGGGGCTATCCCCCCTTCTCTTCCTCCCTCGGATGTGCGCATCACATCACCTCCTCCCACTACGCCAGCTTCTCCAACAACTCGCGGACAGTGGGAGGAGATTGTTGACGCGGCACTTAAGCTTTTACGTCCGTGATCCATTTTATTTACACCTGTCGTTTAGAATATAGGATATTATATAGTAATACATGTATACAGAATATACAACCAGCATGGTGGGACAGTGGTTAGCACTAATGCCTTGAAGTTCGGGGATTAAATTCACCCTTGTCTATATCTGCAAGGAGTTTGTATTTTCTCCATGTTTTTGCATAGGCTTCCTTCAGATGCTCTGCTTCATCTCACTTTCATAAAGACATAGTAATAAACTGCCTAAGAAAAATAGCTTAGATTGCAAGGGCATGATGTAAATGGATAAACCATTTGTAAAGCATTGTGTAATACATTCAGCTGTGCTATTTAACAAAACAATACATAAATACATTAAAGTTGCCTGCTTCACTGTTCATTGAATTTTAAAGAAATGGAACCTGAAATAGAACCTTTACCTCCCCCACATGCTTATCTAATAAATAGAACACAGACATTTATACAAACTGTTCAAACCCCCAACAAGAGAATCTTTCCATAAAGCCAGGCAGTGAGAAAAGGAACACAGGGCACTTACATGTTTAGATGGTAATGGGTGAACTCTCGCTTCAACTAATAACTGTGCAGAATTTAGTTTATGCCTGAAAAAAAAAAAAATCACAAGAACTAGAGCGACAAGCACTTAAAATTAAACAAACACATTATGAAAATGAATGATGATGTGTACGAATGATTAAACCCCCTATTTCCAGATTATTTTTTAAAGAGACCTGTAAAGCTAGGTACACACTGTACAGATTTCTGAAAGATGACAGACAGGATCTGCAAGATCCTGTCTGCCATCTTTCAAAGATCTGCATACACACAGTCCCGAGCGTTCTCCTATGTGAGAAGCTCGGGACTGTGTGTTTCCATCGGCCGCTAAGACTCCTCTATAGGGTCTAGCGCGGCCGATGGAAATTTTCGGCCTTTCCCGAACGAGCGTTCGGCCGACCCGATCGTTGGCGGCCGCCGCTCGTTCGGGAAACGAACATACACACGTAACGATTAAGCCCCGATACCGTCGGATCCGACGGTATCGGGGCTTAATCATTAATGTGTGTACCCAGCTTAAGGAAGAAAGGAGAAAACAATTCTTCTTCTACTTAGTAGCTAATCAGGCTAATTTAATCCAATTAAGTAATGTACTTTTTCAAAGACATATCTGCACTGCTAAACCCTCCCTTAACCCTCAATGGTTATAACTCTCATACCTCTAAAGTTAGGTACACACAGTCCGATTTCTGAAAGATGACAGACAGGATCTGCAAGATCCTGTCTGCCATCTTTCAAAGATCTGCATACACAAAGTCCCGAGCGTTCTCCCTATGAACTTCATAAGAGAACGCTCAGGACTCTGCGTTCCCATCGCCGCGCTAGACTCCTCTATAGGGAGTCTAGCGCGGCCGATGGAAATTTTCAGCCTTTCCCGAATGAGCGATTGGCGGCCGCGCGCTCGTTCGGGAAACGAGCGTACTCACATAACGATAAAGCCCCGATACCGTCGGATCCGATGTTATCGGGGCTTTATCGTTACAGTGTGTACCCAGCTTAAGACTTACCCGGCAGGCAGCCCAAAAATCCACTCATCAGCTTCTTAAGCTTCTGAGATCACACATGTGCAAGGGGGGGGGGGCAGCATTAGGAAGAGCAGTCAGACATTGGCCATAATATCATCGGTCACGCCTATGACTAAATGCTGTCATGAGAGAGGAAGAACGGAACTTAAGACTGCCTACTAGGTAAGTATTACTGGTAACTATCTTGGTTTTGGGGAGGGAATATACATATGGGAAACTTTTTTCGCAAGACATCTGATTGCAAGATGAATGGACCAGGGCAGGGAATGTCAGAAGGTAAAACCACTCACAGTTTTAATTAATCTTTATAGGTTCAATACAATTGATTGAATGTCAAATCTAATAAATAGCTAATTAGTATACGGCCAGAATAAAACAAACTTATAGCCCTGTAGACTAATAAAAACTGTACAGCACTTGATACGTTCTACTTCTTTATTGAAGAAAAGGGGGTAAAGGAGGTGTGTCTTACCTACCGTTCTTCAATAAAACCTGCAGGGGTGGGAATGAAGGTAAAGTACTTACCTGATCACTCGCTCCTCTGTCTGACAGGTCCCGATGGACTTCGTATTCTATGCGCATGCGCAAGTATGATGCGCAAAGCTACAGAGTCTGTTGGGACCTGTCAGACTATGCGACGGAGGAGCAAGAGATCAGGTTAGTACTTCTACCTACGTTCCCAAGTCCTGCAGGTTTTATAGAGGATCTAGCAGTTAAGCCCAATGAGCGCTAGATTCTCTCTCTCCCATTCGTAGTCTGGACACACACACACACACACACACACACACACACCCCACACACACACACACACACACACCAGTCACAGACACACACACGCCTCCTCGTAGTCCGGGCAGGTAACCTATACGCCCGTAGCTCCGGCTTCACTCACGTCATACATATTACATACACAGGTAATACATAATATAAGTACACAGAGTGAGGAGTTATTTACAGTAATACCATGATACAATAGGAAAGAGGACCCTGCCTCAATAACTTACAGTCTAGAGGAAATGGTGGGTGACAGGAATCTGTTGGCTGTAAACAGATTGGCAGTGGAGTGTGGTTAGGATCAGGTTGGGTCAGTGAGAGGGGTAGTGTCTAGGCCAGGTTTAATACTTGCCTAAAGAGGTGGGTTTTAAGGTTACATTTGAAGGTATTAAGGGATGGTGAGTGATGGACCACAAGCAAAGTCCTGAATGCGGGCATGGGAAGAGGTGACAAGGGTGGATGTGAGGAGGATATAATTTGCGCAGCTGAGGTTGCGTCGGGGACGGTATCTGTGGACCAGCTCTGAGATGTATGGAGGGGCTGTATTGGATAGTTAGTGCTTTACTGATGCTCCTCAAAAAAATTATACTGTGAAGTAGGAATAATCAATTCTCTCCCTACCCTAGGAACATTTCATTATCTTTACAGTGTACAAAAAGGCAGTTTAATTGCATCTAGTTATGTGGTCCAGAAAAACAACACAAAAACTTCTTACCTTTCTATTATTTCCGAGACTTGCCAATGAAATTGAACTAATATGAGTTTAGCCACTGAATGGGATACCTAGAACAAGCACAATTAGAACCAGTTAATGCGATAACCATCAGAATAGTGTAAACCTTGTAAAATGAAAAACATAACATTCTGTGGTTTTTTTTTTTAAATAGCTTTTATTTTCACATTTTATGCTGTGATGGTACAGTACAATTTATAATAAAATCATGCAAATTATATAAATCCCTAGGTTCTCACCCCTTTTACTTACTTACCTAAAGATTCCTTCCGCCCCTCTTCCAAGTTTACGATGGGGCCAATAGAGACAACTCCTTGATAGGGTGGGGGAGGGGAGATATCCAACTCCCCCTCAAATAAACACAAAACAGACTGCTTGGCTACTGCTGGCCTAATGATAGTTTTCACACATGTTCGTAGCTTATTCCATTATACATTGTGACAGATATGATTGGTTAATTAGGAAACTTAAGTTATCCATACAAGGGCAAACATCCTGACTTTGTATATCGTATGCCTGTGGGAATTTTCTGTTGTGTGCACATGTACAATCTGTGGAATCTGCTGCGGAATCGGCCATGAAATCAATTGCCAGGAGTATGCAACTGTACATAACCCCAAACCACAAATATACTGTATGTGTATTTAGAAAGTATACATCTGTATACCGTATATACTCGAGTATAAACCGACCCGAGTATAAACCGAGGTACCCAATTTCAGCTAAAAAATCTAATAAAAGTTGTTGACTCGAGTATAAACCGAGGGTAGTAACATGGCATTCAAGATGTTTGGAAACTACAACTCCCAGCTAATAAAGCATGCTGGGATTGTTGTTTTCCAAACATCTTGAATGCCACCCTCACTTGGCATTCAAGATGTTGGAAACTACAACTCCCAGCATGCTTTATTAGGTCGGAGTTGTAGTTTCCAAACATCTTGAATGCCAAGTGAGGGTGGCTTCAGATGTTTGGAAACGCAACTCCCAGCATGCTTTATTAGCTTGGAGTTGTCGTTTCCAAACATCTTGAATGCCACCCTCACTTGCATTAGATGTTTGGAAACTGCAACTCCCAGCTAATAAAGCATGCTGGGAGTTGTAGTTTCCAAACATCTTGATGCCACCCTCCATCCATGTTCAGTTTGTACCTCCATCCAGGGCTTCCTGTTGCTGGCATTGAAGGTAAGTGTCTTCCCCATTCCGGCAGCAGCGTCTCTCCATTCCGGCAGCAGCTTCCTCTCCATTCCGGCACAGCGCGCTCAATCCCTGTACTGGCGCGCCGGCTGACGTCACTAATTGGCGCCGGGCAGTGACGTCGGCAGGCCGCCCAGTACATGGATCGTGCGGCTGCCGGAATGGAGAGGACGCTGCTGCCGGAATGCAAAGGATGTTACAGGTACTTAGTGACTCGAGTATAAACCGAGTCCAAGTTTTCGGCTTGTGTTACAGCCTGAAAAACTCGGTTTATACTCGAGTATATACGGTACTATTTTTAAAATACATTGGTCAGATTTTTTAACAAAAACATTTTCTCAGATGAAATCAAAAGCAATTAATTAACAGATTACTGCATAAAATACGTCAGAGATGGACGTGCTATTAGTGGTACAACTTACTAGGGCTACGTTCACACTACAGATTGCTAAACAAATGAAAAAACGCAATAAATCAGGGTGCTTTCATCCATTTTTGGAATTGCATTTATATATGTTTGCATGTTACATGTCTGCTGACATTGTGTTGTAATGCTTTTTTTCAAATGAAAGGAACAGGAGTGACTTTTTTTTAAAACTTGTTGATGTTTTATGTTTTTCATAAAAAAGGCATAAAACATACATCTGCTATGTCGGGTTTTTTCGGAATTGTTTTGCTCCTCCATTAACTTTTATAGAGTGCGTTTTCACACTAAAATGTATGCAGTTGGCGTTCACAAAACACACAATAGTGTGAATGGTCTTATGGCATTCATTCCTGTACGAAATGTGGTAGACAGGAACAAAGCTTGGACTGGTTGTTGTTGAACAGTGCACAGTTCCTTGTAGCACTCATGGATAAATTACACATTTATACATGGTCTACTCAAAATAACGTGCTGCAAAACAACATTTAAATAAAAAAAACTCTGCACTTTTCGCCGAGAGATTGTTTCAGAGGATATGTGGGAGGGAATTCTAATATTTAAAGTAACTGGTATTAATACATAGTTGATGTTGATTTAGGGATCATTTCCAACAGCCATTTTGCTTTTCTCTGGATCCACCGTTACACGGTGATTATGGGTATATAAAAAGGTTAGGTTAGATGGAGGTATTTTTTATTCCACTCCCATTATGATGTTAATATGTTAAATATAACCAGCTCTATAAACTTCCCTTAGAAGGCAAAAATCAGGAAAAACTGTAGAATGCACGCTTGGCTTTACAAAGCAATAACCCACAAATTAGCAGGTGGGAGTATCATTTTAAAAATCTATAAAGGAGCCGGAGCCAGTTTCTTTCAGTAGACTACTAGCAAACCTCATGGCGCGTGAATGTGCCGCCCACCCTCGCCGCACAAACCTTGAATTACGTGGCACTCGTGGAAATGCGTCCGCTGTCTGCATATTTACAGCCTTAGGTTAGTATATAAGGTAATCTATAGACCAGTATGTCTTTCAGAAGTCTTATACAGGGCAGTCAACCTGGTTCCTTTTGTAATTAAATAAATCTACCTAGCCAGTATGTACATTAGCAGTTTGTGGATTGCAAATAGAAGAGTTTATTTCCAAATATAAATCCTACTGATGTGCTGCAGTCTACGCCGGACAACTAAATATTAAAGGATAAGTGCACTGTAAAATCAAGTTATGTTCATTTGGAAGCTGCAGCTTTAAAAATACTGTTGCCATAATTTTTTTTACATTTTCCCCTCCAGAGCCTAGCTTTGTGGCGTGAAAGTTGATGACATCTTGTTACTGGTTTGCTGAATGTTAAGCTCCGCCCCTCTGAGATTTCCTCTGCTTTCTCCTGCTTGAGCCTCAAACAGTAATGCTTGTGAGTTCCGTGCACTCTCCTGCTTGAACCTCAAATGGTAATGCCTGTGAGTTCCGTGCACGTGCATGGGCTCTGGAGGGGCATAGGTAAAAAAAAAATGGCAAAGGTATTTTTAAAGCTGCAGCTTCCAAATGAACATAACTTGATTTTACAGTGCACTTATCACTTATACCCATCGGACAGCAAACCAAAGCAATATCCTTTTTATTGGCCATTTGGAATGAGAAAATGTAATTTCTATTTCACAGAAAGATGACAAATAGATCTAAACAAGGTTACTTACTAACAACCTTCAAGCAAGGGAGGAACCAATAGTAAATACCGTATACGCAGTGCCCTTGTTACACAAGCATTTACAATTTCCTAGAAATGGTTTCATCTGTGTATTTCTAGGAAAATAGAAGTCTATTAGCTCTGTCCTTCAATTCCTTTGTCCAAGGTCCATTTACAGTCTATGAAAGACGAATTGTACTTCAAAGTGTGAAATATGTAAACAAGTTAAATTGACAGATCTAGATAAAGCAAAGACTTGTGTGCAAGAATCTGCAGGCTTTGCAGTGTAAAGCTGGCCATACACATGCGATTCCACAGCATGTGTGTGGACAGATCACATTGATGGAGCAGCACACATGGACCCAACCAATCGCCATTTGCGGTATGGGGATCGGTCGGGCGTGCAGTCATATACCAAAAAGAAAAAAGAAGAAAAAAGTAGTGGACATAGAATGGGCACACCACCAAAGTATAAGTTCAAAGTAAAAACTCCTTTATTATAATAAACAAAACGGGAGTAAGAGAATACAAAAGGAACGTACAGTTAAAATCACATCCAGCTCAAATGGATGTTCAACATTATAAACTGGTACTAGTGCAGTAATATATATATTGGTATATCATAAATGCAGCAGGAATCCCCTAATGAAATAAGGCATATATGTATTTTACAGCGTAATTCCTAAGTACACGGTGAACCTCTATATCTGTAGCTACCGACGAAGTCTGCCCAGACAGACGAAACGCGTCTAGCCTGCTATTTTAACTGCTCCAGCTCTATGGATGTTCACACTGAGTGCTGATATTGGAAATTTTCCGTCATTCACCATAGTCATCAGCACTCCGATCGGTCGGGAACGGCCCCTACATACTAACGATAATAGGTAAATCCTGTCGTTCCCCAACAGGATTTACCCATTATCGTTCCTATGTATGGCCACCTTTAGGCTGGTAAACACAATGCAATTTTTCGTCCCGATCAGCCGATAGTTCAGTGTATCGTGATTAGGCTGAAAAAGTGGCATGGGTTGTCAGCTGGCCGCAACCGACCACTCTTTTGTC
Source organism: Hymenochirus boettgeri (assembly GCA_019447015.1). Taxonomy (NCBI): domain Eukaryota; kingdom Metazoa; phylum Chordata; class Amphibia; order Anura; family Pipidae; genus Hymenochirus; species Hymenochirus boettgeri. The sequence continues at coordinate 252,509,695 of CM033472.1, read as the reverse complement.
CAAATCGGACGTGCCAGAAAACCACAGCCAATCGTCGCGGCAAACTGTCGGCTGTGGCTACTTTTGCGAGGGAACAATGGGCGGAGTCTCTATAACAGACTGTATCACCAACTATCGTCTGGTGAATCTAACAAAATTCTCTTTGGCTAATCAGCACATTTCCAAAGGTTTCATAGCTAATAAAAAGCAATGCTTTAAGAACCACGCCACTTCTCTGGCATGGAAGCCATTTTAGGCTGAGTATACATGGGCAGACAAAGCCCAAACAAACTGGTGATCGGTCAGAGTGCCCATTACCACAGGATCGACCAGATATCACAAAGTTATTAAGGTTTCACCTCTTTCATCTAAGTTAAATTGTTACAGCCTTCCATTATTATTTATGCAATAATTCTATTGAATGGTTTTAAGACTTTCTATGAATTACCAGCAACAACAACAAAAGAAGCTAAACCCAAATGAATACTCTTTAAGACTGGGCTAAAAAACACACATTTGGAAAAGAAAGATTGTTTATTAGCTCAAGGACTCGGCAAGTCTGGAAACCTACAACCAGGACACACAAATACATCTTTCCTGTATTCCCTGAAAGGCATTGTATAGGTCTTCAGCATATTCAGCATTGCTTTCCATGTGCTCTAAAACACAACAGACGTTTGGCTTTTGAATTTCTTTTCTTTAGACAAGAAGTGTTTCGGGATAATCAATGGATAATAATCTGGATAATCGATGGTAGAGTTAACTTTTATTCTATGGTATAATCAATGGATAATCAATGGATCATAGGCATACAATATTAGTTTTCTGTCTAATCCCATACAGAGAATTCTCTAAATCCACTAATGATTTGATATACTGTAGAATACAAAATAACCACCGATAAGTGCACTGTAAAATCGAGTTCTGTTCATTTGGAAGCTGTTGCCATATTTTTTTTTTACCTATGCCCCCCCAGAGCCTAGCTTTGTGCCTTGAAAGTTGCTGACATCTTGTTACTGGTTTGCTGAATGTTAAGCTCCGCCCTGCTGAGATTTCCTCCGCTTTCTCCTGCTTGAGCCTCAAACAATAATGCCTGTGAGTTCCATGCACACGCATGTGCACGGAACTCACAGGCATTACTGTTTAAGGCTCAAGCAGGAGAGTGCACGGAACTCGCAGGCATTACTGTATAAGGCTAAAGCAGGAGAGTGCACGGAACTCACAGGCATTACTGTTTAAGGCTCAAGCAGGAGAGTGCACGGAACTCACAGGCATTACTGTTTGGCTCAAGCAGGGGAGTCACGGAACTCACAGGCATACTGTATAAGGCTAAAGCAGGAGAGTGCACGAAAGGCATTACTGTATAGAGGCTAAAGCAGGAGAGTGCACAGACCCCACGACATTACTGTTTGGCTCAAGCAGGAGAGTGCACGGAACTCGCCAGGCATTACTGTTTAAGGCTAAGCAGTAGAGTGCATGACTCACAGGCATTACTGTTTGAGGCTCAGCAGGAGAGTGCACGGAACTCACAGGCATTACTGTTTAAGGCTCAACAGGAGAGTGCACGGAAACTCACAGGCATTACTGTTTAAGGCTCAAGCAGGAAGTGCACAAAACTCACAGCATTACTGTTTAAGGCTCAAGCAGGAGAGTGCACAAAACTCACAGGCATTACTGTTTGGCTCAAGCGGGAGTGCACGGAACTCACAGGCATTACTGTATAAGGCTAAAGCAGGAGAGTGCACAGAACCCAAAGACATTACTGTTTGGCTCAAGCAGGAGAGTGCACGGAATTCACAGGCAGGGGTGGAGCTTTACACTCAGCAAACCATTAACGATGTCATTTATAAGTGAAGCTGATTTTAGGATCTAAAATGTTAACTGTGCCATTTTGTATTGAAATGTAAAGGTACTGACCAGGTTACACTCAGTCCTCTCCCCCTCCCATCTGGATCCTGTCACAGATTGAACTACACTGAAGATAAGGAGCAGTGTCCAGCCGCCAGCTGAGTCAATTTATGACTCATTGGAATGCGACAATGCTCCTTATCTTCCATGTAGTTCAATCTGTGACAAGATCCAGATGGGAAGGGGAGAGGACTGAGTGTAACCTGGCAGTACCTTTACATTTCAATACAAAATGGCACAGTTAACATTTTGTATGGTTTGGAGTATGGGGGAACGAGGTGGGGAGGTGCAGTGGTGAGATCTTATTACAGTCACTCAGTGACTCACCTGAGTGACTGTAATAAGGATTCTCACCACTGCACCTCCCCACTGAAAGTATAGGAGCCTTATGTATTATAGTGCTTTATAAGTAGGGTAAGCAGCTTGAATTGAATCCTTTGCATGTATGGCACAATGGGGGACTGACCAGAAAGGAGAGGCGTTTGAGAAGTGAAAAGAGAGGTGATGAGCCGGGCAGCAGAGTTTAGGATGGATTGTGGTGCCAGGCGTTTGTTTGGTTAACACACAGGAGTGTGTTGCAGTAGTCTATCCAGGATATGATTAGGGCATGGACTAGGATTTTAGTAGCTTCTTTCGAGAGGAAGGGACAAATGCGGGAGATGTTTTTGAGTTGGAACCGACAAGAGTTGGTAAGCTGTTGACATGGGGTTTGAAGGAAAGATCTGAATCTAGTGTTATTCCCAGGCAATGGACATGAGACATGTGGATATCGGTGTGTTCGTTAATATTAATAGTAAGACTAAGGAGGTAATAGAACGGGAGGTGGGAAAAGGACAAGTTCAGTCTTGTCCATGTTTATTTTGAGGAAGCAGGAGGACATGAAGGCAGAGATAGCAAATTCAGGTATTAACATTAAAAACATTAAAACGGAATGAAAATTATTTTTTTGAGTAGAAAGATATAAAAAGATGAATTAAATGCATGACAAGATTTAGCACTATTACTCAAAAGGGGCTTATGTATGATTTGCAACAATTCCTTGCAATGTTGTTTAATCAGAAGATGCAACATTTTATGCAATAATAATGGAAAGCAGTATTCTGGGCTGGTAAACTCAATGGTTAATCTTGCCAAGGAAATGTTGAGTATGCACCCAGCCTTTCAATATATATTTATGATTGTGATAAAATTAAAGGGTAACAACACAAAAATGTACCTTGTTGCTTGGGTAGGATTGTTGCATTACATTGAAAGACCTTTTTTGTTTATACCCCTCCTTAAGCCAAGTTTCTCGAATGCACTTTCTGCATGTGAATGTTGGGTTAAAAGGCAGATATATAGCCTCTGCCCAGAGACTGCACCGAGTGTTTAAACGGCTGTATCTTGAAAGATATTTTGATATAAAAGGTAAAAATGATCAAGATGGGGGGCATAGACCTAGATTATGTAAAAATGTACATAATATTCCCAAACCCATAAAGTTTTTAAAAGAAGAAGCCCTCTTCCACGACTCCCCTTCTAACTGCTGTTTCTAGGCACATTATACAAAAAAGGATGAAAACCCCATATTTTGCTTATTTAAGAGTCCTATAAATTGTCTGTGCCATTAAAAAGGCTGCAGCCTGAAACTTATCTTTAATAGTGATGAAATGTAACTGTATCCTAGATCATTGTACAGACCACGCAGTCATGGGAATGATATAGTACAAATTACCAGCACAGTATATAGCAAACAGCAATGTCAACTTACTGACATCTGACAATAAAATCATCATTATAGGAGCATTTACGGCAGAACATGAGATTTTATTAACCCTAGAAACTATATCGGGAGTATTACAGAAAGCCACATTACCCTCCTGGGTAAACACGGCTTATCAGGAATTTTAAAGACATTTAAAAAAATGAATTAAATGGTTCTATTGCTTTTTTCCAAGCAGAATAGCGTACTGTCCAAGGATTGTCAGTGTATGGGTGCTCGACAGAGGGTCATTCATAGATCAGTCCGGGTGGAATTTGCAGTGTGCCTTTAGTCAATGCTTCATAAGAAATCTGTTTACTCAGAGGATGTGAACGCATGTGGAGACAGAAAGCCCTAAACTATCACTAGGCAAAGTGAGTATTTTTTCGTGCTGCATATTAACAAAATCAAAAATATAAAAATAAAAATGTAACAATATATGAATTCTAGATAATTATTCAAATGTTTATGTTTAGCTTACTTTTATCAGACGTGAATGCCCATTAAACACTTAATTACTTCCATTATTTAACTCATAAGCCAATATATACCTTTAACATGAGGACAGATTTGCCATTGTTTCGTTCAGTGCACTCTCCGATTCCCTGTAGGTAAGACAAGTAAACTGATACTCCTCTGGATCGAAAGAGTCTGCTCCTTGTTGCCAACATAAGGCTCAAGCAGGAGAGTGCACGGAACTCACAGGCATTACTGTTTGGCTCAAGCAGGGGAGTGCACGGAACTCACAGGCATTACTGTATAAGGCTAAAGCAGGAGAGTGCACAGAAAGGCATTACTGTATAAGGCTAAAGCAGGAGAGTGCACAGAACCCACAGACATTACTGTTTGGCTCAAGCAGGAGAGTGCACGGAACTCGCAGGCATTACTGTTTAAGGCTCAAGCAGTAGAGTGCATGGAACTCACAGGCATTACTGTTTGAGGCTCAAGCAGGAGAGTGCACGGAACTCACAGGCATTACTGTTTAAGGCTCAAGCAGGAGAGTGCACAAAACTCACAGGCATTACTGTTTAAGGCTCAAGCAGGAGAGTGCACAAAACTCACAGGCATTACTGTTTGGCTCAAGCAGGGGAGTGCACGGAACTCACAGGCATTACTGTATAAGGCTAAAGCAGAGGAGAGTGCACAGAACCCAAAGACATTACTGTTTGGCTCAGCAGGAGAGTGCACGGAATTCCCAGGCAGGGGTGGAGCTTTACACTCAGCAAACCATTAACGATGTCATTTATAAGTGAAGCTGATTTTAGGATCTAAAATGTTAACTGTGCCATTTTGTATGAGAATGTAAAGGTACTGACCAGGTTACAATCAGTCCCCTCCCCTCCCATCTGGATCCTGTCAAGATTGAACTACACTGAAGATAAGGGCAGTGTCCAGCCGCCAGCTGAGTCAATTATGACTCATTGGAATGCGACAATGCTCCTTATCTTCCATGTAGTTCAATCTGTGACAAGATCCAGATGGGAAGGGGAGAGGACTGAGTGTAACCTGGTCAGTACCTTTACATTTCAATACAAAATGGCACAGTTAACATTTTGTATGGGGTTATGGGAGTATGGGGGGGAACGAGGTGGGGAGGTGCAGTGGTGAGAATTCTTATTACAGTCACTCAGTGACTCACCTGAGTGACTGTAATAAGGATTCTCACCACTGCACCTCCCCACTGAAAGTATAGGAGCCTTATGTATTATAGTGCTTTATAAGATAGGGTAAGCAGCTTGAATTGAATCCTTTGCATGATGGGCAGCCAATGGAGGGACTGACAGAAAGGAGAGGCGTTTGAGAAGTGAAAAGAGAGGTGAATGAGCCGGGCAGCAGAGTTTAGGATGGATTGTGGTGCCAGGCGTTTGTTTGGTTAACACACAGGAGTGTGTTGCAGTAGTCTATCCAGGATATGATTAGGGCATGGACTAGGATTTTAGTAGCTTCTTTCGAGAGGAAGGGACAAATGCGGGAGATGTTTTTGAGTTGGAACCGACAAGAGTTGGTAAGCTTGTTGACATGGGGTTTGAAGGAAAGATCTGAATCTAGTGTTATTCCCAGGCAATGGACATGAGGACATGTGGATATCGGTGTGTGTCGTTAATATTAATAGTAAGACTAAGGAGGGTAATAGAACGGGAGGGTGGGAAAAGGACAAGTTCAGTCTTGTCCATGTTTAGTTTGAGGAAGCAGGAGGACATGAAGGCAGAGATAGCAAATTCAGGTATTAACATTAAAAACATTTAAACGGAATGAAAATTATTTTTTTGAGTAGAAAGATATAAAAAGATGAATTAAATGCATGACAAGATTTAGCAGCTATTACTCAAAAAGGGGCTTATGTATGATTTGCAACAATTCCTTGCAATGTTGTTTAATCAGAAGATGCAACATGTTATGCAATAATAATGGAAAGCAGTATTCTGGGCTGGTAAACTCAATGGTTAATCTTGCCAAGGAAATGTTGAGTATGCACCCAGCCTTTCAATATATATTTATGATTGTGATAAAATTAAAGGGTAACAACACAAAAATGTACCTTGGTGCATTGGGTAGGGATTGTTGCATTACATTGAAAGACCTTTTTTGTTTATACCCCTCCTTAAAGCCAAGTTTCTCGAATGCACTTTCTGCATGTGAATGTTGGGTTAAAAGGCAGATAATAGCAGCTCTGCCCAGAGACTGCACCGAGTGTTTAAACGGCTGTATCTTGAAAGATATTTTGATATAAAAGGTAAAAATGATCAAGATGGGGGGCATAGACTACTAGATTATGTAAAAATGTACATAATATTCCCAAACCCATAAAGAGTTTTTAAAAGAAGAAGCCCTCTTCCACGACTCCCCTTCTAACTGCTGTTTCTAGGCACATTATATCAAAAAAGGATGAAAACACCATATTTTGCTTATTTAAGAGTCCTATAAATTGTCTGTGCCATTAAAAAGGCTGCAGCCTGAAACTATTATCTTTAATAGTGATGAAATGTAACTGTATCCTAGATCATTGTACAGACCACGCAGTCATGGGAATGATATAGTACAAATTACCAGCACAGTATATAGCAAACAGCAATGTCAACTTACTGACATCTGATCAATAAAATCATCATTATAGGAGCAGTTACTGCAGAACATGAGATTTTAATTAACCCTAGAAACTATATCTGGAGTATTACAGAAAGCCACATTACCCTCCTGGGTAAACACGGCTTATCAGGAATTTTAAAGACATTTAAAAAAAATGAATTAAATTGTTCTATTGCTTTTTTCCAAGCAGAATAGCGTACTGTCCAAGGATTGTCAGTGTATGGGTGCTCGGACAGAGGTCATTCATAGATCAGTCCGGGTGGAATTTGCAGTGTGCCTTTAGTCAATGCTTCATAAGAAATCTGTTTGACTCAGAGGATGTGAACGCATGTGGAGACAGAAAGCCCTAAACTATCACTAGGCAGGAGTGAGTATTTTTTCGTGCTGCATATTAACAATAAATCAAAAATATAAAAATAAAAATGTAACAATATATGAATTCTAGATAATTATTCAAATGTTTATGTTTAGCATTACTTTTATCAGACGTGAATGCCCATTAAACACTTAATTACTTCCATTATTTAACTCTATAAGCCAATATATACCTTTAACATGGAGGACAGATTTGCCATTTGTTCGTTCAGTGCACTCTCCGATTCCCTGTAGGTAAGACAAGTAAACTGATACTCCTCTGGATCGAAAGAGTCTGCTCCTTGTTGCTCAACATCATTAGCAACCCCAACATAATAATCTTCAATGTCTCCTGGGTCGTCATCTTCTTCCTCCTCATCATCACAATTAGGATCATAGTCCTCGTTGCTGTCTGATCCTTGACTGTTCATGTCTACAGACATCTTTCTACAGAGGTTTCAAGTAGTCTGGAAAGGAGGGGTGAAGAGCAGAAAACGCAGTCCTTTCTCCTTTATGGCAGGGCTCTAAGCTGTAGTCTACAAGCCATCTGTGGCTTCACCATGCTGGAAGCAAAACAGTTAAAGAACATTTTAAAAATAAAGAAAATATGAACATTTGCATTTTGTTTATACCGTATATACTTGAATATAAGCCGAGGTTTTTAGGTTTTAAAATAAGCCTAAAATACTAGCCTTGTCTTATACCCAGGTTAAGTTGCATTATAAGGAAGGAGAAGACCGGAAACACATCAAAAGGAGCTACCAGTATGCATCTCCAGTACAGTAATTACTCACAGTCCGTCCTTAATTTATATCAAATTGCGTCCGTAACTCTATAGACTGGGGCAGTCAGGAGTGCCAGCACGAACAGGAATAGTGACGCACATGTAGGCACAGTCAAGCACCTCATCTCTACAATGGATATACCAATGGAGGAGCTTTGACTTATACTCGAGTCAATCAGTTTTATTCGTTTTTTAGGTAAAAATAAGTACCTCGGCTTATACTCGAGTATATATGGTAATTAGACACACAAATATAGGGCAAAATATATAACAAATTGTCCAGTAAATGATCTTCGAAGAGCAAGGTAAGGTGTTGCACTGTTCCCCAAGCTTTCTCACACTTCTGTGAATAAAAGATACAGATTTCATTCCCTTTAATAATTTCATTCCCTTTAATATGTCCTGAACTGTGTTTTAAAAGGACCAAAAATTGCATATTTATACAATCCATTAACATCACATTAGATGTACTTTATTTTAATAGAGGGAAAAGTGTCTTGGCAACTAAAGACCCATGGAAGGCTTAGAGCACTTTAACAAGTACATAACAATGTAGCACATTTAGGCATTTTTGTATCCCAACACATTCTATTTACATTTAGATGCTGTAACTGAAACAGACCAAAAGTAATATATTAAAGGACAATTAAAACTTTCAAAAATCCCCTTACATGACAGTACCCAGGATGAGGACCTAAACTGAGGAGTTCTCACTGAGTCTTACCCAATTACAGAGAACAAACCTTGAAAAGTCTAGCTCATATGTGACAGTCCTGGAAAACTAATAGAACTGACTCCTTGCAGAACGTGCCTTCCTGGAGCCAACATTGGAAGGTTTGTTCGGCTGAATTTGGTGGTTTAGGTCCTCATACTGAGTACTTGTGGAGGGGTGTGTGTGGGGGGGTTTATTCTCTTTAAAAGTCTAAACCCCAGAACCAAACACCCCTTTAAAGGTACCCAGGGTAAGGTCCTAAATGGCTAGGTCCTCAACCCTGGGTTTACAAACAATCAGCTGTTATACTTGCAGGCAGATCTAGATAGACACATTGGGCTGCTAAGTGGCAATGTTGATAAATGTGAGGTGATGCATTTTGGGCTTAAAAATCCTTGTGCTGCTTATTCTATAAATGGCAGACCCATTTATAGTATAATCAGCATAAGGATTTTTAGGCTGGGAACACACCACACAATATATATATATATATATATATATATAGATAGGATGAATAGACAATAAGTATATTGGTAAATTACAGCCAATCCTTTGGTTCCCTATGGGGCCGAACGATCGCTAGCAGCAAACTGTCGACCGTGGATACTTTTGCCACGATCGACAATAATTTTTCCCGGGCGACCACTCGCTAGTGGCAAACGGTCAGCCGGGACAAATGTCGGAATGTGTGTACCCAGCCTAAAGTTAAAGTGAAAAGGATGTTGGGAGTTTTGGTGGATAACAAACTTCAAGTTAGCAAGCAGTGCCAGGCGGCAACAGCTAGAGCCATCTTGGAAATGGAAGCAGTTCAGAGAAGGGCAACTAAATTAATAGAAGAATGGAGGGGCTTGAATATGCAGGCAGATTAGACAAGTTAGGGCTGTTTACATTGGAGAAGCAACGTTTGTGTGGGGATATGATAACCTTATACAAATATATTAATGGGCCATACAATGAACTCCTTGGCGCATTGTTCACTAATAGGTCATATCAGAGGACTCGGGGACATCCTTTAAGGTTGGAAGAAAAGAAGTTTCATCTTCAGGTTAGGAAAGGTTTCTTTACAGTGAGAATGGTGAAACTGTGGAACTGTCTTCCAGCAGATGTGGTAATGGCAAATTCATTAAATAGCTTTAAAAAAGGCCTGAATAAGTTTCTAAAACTAAAAAATATTGAGAATTACTGGTATTATTATCTACATATAGATCTGGTTGATCCAGGGATACTTTCCGATTGCCGTTTGGAGTCAGTAAGGATTTTTTTCCCCCTTTTTAGCTTTTTTTTTTGGATCAACTGTTAGGGTAAAAAAAAAGGGGTCAATAGGTTGGACGTATGTCTTTATTCAACCTCAATCAATTACTATGTAATGCCAGTGTTCTCCCCAGAATTTTTTTCCTGCCGGGTGGCATGAAAAGGTAGCCGGGTGGGGTAGGACGGGGAAATTTGGTTGTAAGGGAAAATGTGCACTGCATCATGCTCATTATATAGGTCAGGAATGTCTTCGTCCCACTAGATGTTTGAAAACTATAACTCCCAGCATTCCATGGTTATAGAATGCAGGGAGTTGTAGATCATCAAAATCTGCAGGTAACCCATGTAACATAGCAGCACAAGCACATGTGACACCCTTTTGTGGCCTTGGAGATCTTGGAAAAGCTAGTTAACGTGCTAAAATAATCTTGCAGGTGTAGAAAAGTGGACTGGGCAGTTTTGGCGGGAGTTTTTACTGACCCATTGGCACACCTATTAAACCTACTTCTAAATTCTTTTAAATCACAAGTGTTCTCAAGAATTTTTTTCCAGCCGGGTAGCATGAAAAAGTAGCCGGGTGGGCCGCCCGGCTAAAAGACCCTAGGGAGAACACTGAATGCACACTCGAGAAAAGTCGCTTGGGTGTATATTGTGTGATTACTGTGTATATTACTGGGCCATACAATAATCTATCTGGGGCATTGCTCACCAAAAGAACATGTCACAGAGAACACACAGACATCCCCTAAGACTGGAAGAAAAGAAGTTTAGTCCTTGTGTTCAGAAGGGGTTTTTCATTGTGAGAACGATAACATTATGGAACTGTCAGCCATTGGAAGTGGTAACGGCCGGTTCATTGGATAGTTTCAAAAAAAGCTTGCTGAGTTTCTAAAAATAAAGAATGTTGCAAGTTACTGGTTTTGAAACAAAGTTGGAGTTGCTTACAGGGATATTCCGATTGCCACCAATGGGTCCCAACAGCTTCCAGCTGTAAGTAAACTTTAGCACGCACTATAGTTTACTTCGAGCCAGAAGCAGTCGTTACCTGTTAGAGGTTCCAGCGGTGGATTGAGCTGAGGGCAAGTTCGCTCATCTCTCCTGGTACATTAAGTGAAGTACGGAAGGTAAGACATAGCTAGCTTACCTCACAGTCTATACTTAAAGCTTAAAAGACAATGTTCACTTTGAGAGTGAACTAATCCTTTATGTTTCTGCATGATCTGGCTTATCTCCACAGCCTCCAGAGTCCCATCTACATTGCCAACAGGCTTCCCATCTACCACCTCCATTTCAGTTCTAAACAACTTTTCCACCATTACCGAACACAGACTTTCAAGCCTTCTCTCCAAGGCCCGTCTCACCACCTGCCCCCTTGACCCCATTCCCTCCTTTCTCATTCCCCATCTCTCAGATTCCTTTACACCAGCCCTAACGTCTCTTTGTAACTTATTCCTATCTATGGGTACTTTTCCCTCCTCATTGAAACAAGCTATTGTATCCCCTCAAAAAACCTTCTCTGGATCCATCTGCCCTATCCAGTTACCGGCCTGTCTCTCTTCTCCCGTTTGCATTTAAACTACTTGAATGACACATCTACGCTGAAGTGGTTAATTCACTTTTCTTCCAACTCACTTTTTGATTACCTGCAGTCTGGCTTCCGCCCCAACCACTCCACGGAAACGGCTCTCACCAAAGTTGCTAATGATCTGCTTAATGCTAAATCTAAAGGCCACTATTCCCTACTTATTCTGCTTCACCTGTCTTTGATACAGTGGATCATCCTTTACTGCTTTACATCTTATCCTCCCTAGGTATGCAGGGTTCTTCACTCTCTTGGCTGTCCTCCTACCTCTCAGGTAGTACGTTCAGTGTTTCCCACTCTGGCTCCAACTCCACCACTCTTCCCCTCCCTGTGGGGGTACCGCAAGGCTCAGTACTTGGCCCTCTTCTCTTATCCGTTTACACCTTTGGGCTAGGCCAGCTCATTAGTTCCTTTGGATTCCAATACCACCTGTATGCTGATGATACCCAAATTAACATCTCCGCCCCTGACCTCGTTACTCTGACATCCCAGGTCCCTGACTGCCATCTCTGCTTTTATGTCCTCCTGCTTTTTTGAACTCAACATGGATAAGACCGATCTTGTCATTTTCCCACCCTCTCGATCGACCCCTCTACCTAACATTACTATCCACATGAATGACACGCCAATCTCCCAACATCTCACTTGCAATGCCTGGGAGTAACTTTTTACTCAGAACTTTCCTTTAAACACCACATTAATACCCTGTCCAACTCCTGTCAGTTACAGCTCAAAATCATCTCACGCATTCGTCCCTTCCTTTCACAGAACGCTACCAAAATTCTAGTTCACGCCCTTATCTCTCGTCTGGACTACTGTAACACCCTCCTGTGCGGTCTAGCAAGTAACCAACTGGCGCTCCCTCAATCAATCCTTAACTCTGCTGCCAGGCTCATTCACCTCTCTTCCCCCTTTCACACGCTGCCCCTTTCTGTCAATCGCTCCACTGACTTCCCATTACCCAAAGGATCCAATTTAAGCTGATAACCTTATCCTACAAGGCTCTCTCCAATACAGCCCCCCATACATCTCTGATCTGTTAAACAGATACTACCCAAGGCATAACCTCTGCTCTGCTAATGATCTTCTCCTCTCATCAGCTCTAATTACCTCCTCCCATGCCCGTATACAGGACTTTTCTCGTGCTGCCCCTCTGCTCTGGAACTCCCTTCCTCACTTTATACGTCACTCGCCATCATTTCATATCTTCAAACGCAACCTAAAAACTCACCTCTTCAGGCAAGCTTACAATCTGGGCCTGGACACTTCTACCCCTCTTACTGACCCATCACAGACCCGCTAGTTATAACCCACTGACAACTTAGTTACAGCTACTGATCTGCTTCACCTTATGTCTCATCCCCATCTCCTCTAGACTGTAAGCTCTCGTCCTATTGTACCACAGTAATGCTGTAACTTACCACACTGAATGCTGCTGGACAAGCACTTACATTTTTTGCACTTTGTATTACTGCACTACCCTTGTATGTAACATGTATGTTTTCCTTATGTATTTTTTTTTATATAGTGTAGGGCCCCAACCGCTATATTTTTAATGTAAGAAACTTCCCCAAACATTACTTACCTTCCCTCTTTTCTCTGCCGCACTGCCCTCTGCTTGCGCGAAAATGCCAATCACGGACGCGGCTGCCGGTAGATCTGAACAGCGGAGGAAAGAGGGAAGGTAAGTAAAGATCGGGGAAGTTTCTTACATTAAAAATATAGCGGTTGGGGCTGGGGGACTAAGTCCTACACTATATAATATGGATTTGTCACTAGGGGGTGGGAGTCCAAAACGGGAGGGAGGGGGAGAATGGATGCAGAGTGCATGCCAAACATCTCCCGGAGGGGAGACAGGAGGCAGAGTCCTATATGGACTCTGCTATCCTCATGGTGGGACTATGGGGGGGGGGACTACAGGAGAACTATTTGGAGCTGGGATGTAAGGTAAGGATTTTTATTTACTACAGAGTGTGGCCAGTGGTGGGGGGAATTATAGTTTTGGGGGTGGACATGCCCTTTAATGCAACTGTAAAGCGCCACGGAAGATGTTGGCGCTATATAAATCCACAATAATAATAATAATGTTGGAAAATATTTAGAATTTTATGAGAACCATGAGAATGGGTCACCAACCCTCCTTCCTAGTGAGTAATAACCGGTGTTCTGACTGTCTTGATTAAAGTGAGGTCTTGGGCTATTTTCACATGGGTGGAATCGTAGCAGTTTCTGAGCAGATCTAGAAGTTTAGTGGCTAAAAACATGTAGCCTTTTGTCAACTGTGATCAGCCATGAAATGCCTGGGCAATACTAGGAGACTGCTTCATGAGCAAAAACATGCGTGTGTGAAACTACCCTTAAAAAGGTCACCCAGAATTTACATGACAGCTTTGGAGGTAGGAGGGTATCTGTGTCTGTGACCCACTCTATTAAAGCCAAAAAACTGCAGAATTAGGGATTGTACGCATGTGCTGTTGAAGCATGTAACCAACGATGAACAATATTCACGTGTGTAGCCGTTCGGTTGGGCATCGTTTGTTGACCTGCTGGGTCAGACTCCCCAAAACATGTGCAATTCTTGCCCAGTACGGACGTTTGAAAAGTACTTGTTGGTTGGCGGTCATGTGCAGGATGGCCTTTAAAGAGATGCTTCCTAGCAAACATGCTGATTTCATAGGTAAGAGATAACAGCTGATAACGTCAGTGTAGTTTCTCATTAAAAGTACATACTATGTATACAGTATGCTGTAAATTGATCCTTGCAATATTTATTTAAATGTTCACCTAGTTCCAATATAATTGTAACCACACAATTTACAAGTGTGCACTTTAAATGGAAGTCATGGTGAATTATATCCTGATAAGTCATCGATCTTGTGACCAATATAAAAAAAAATAATAAAACTGTAGAAAGAAAAAAAATATAATCCAACACACCCATACAAACACTGCAGAACCACTGGCACCTTCAAGCATAGGAAAACCCATTACCAGAGACTCAAACATTTTTAAAGATCCTTTAAAAACATTGGAAATGACCTTTTGCAGCTGTAAAAATGTTTATCTCAAACTGCCTGTTGGAGTGTTCCCTGCTGAACCCTTCTTCAGAAAAAAAAAATCCACACAAAGGATTCTGGGAATTGAAGTCGACAATGAATCATGCAAAAGTATTCTGTTAGTGGGTAGAGCTTGTACTGAAATGTAAAAGCCGATATTCTGCTCCAGTACCCAAGTATATTTATTTATTCTATGGGGGGGGGGTGGTTTGTGTTTTTACCGAGAATGGAAAAAAAAACCAATGTTTAAAACTTGCCATTTCAGCAGCTGGACAACAAGGACTTTACAGCTGGAAGTACTAAAAAGATTGTTTTTTCTACATTATTTATGCTAACGGCGCAATCACTTTCAAAAAGGGTAGGGTCAAATAATGTTAAATATGTATATTAGTTTTGTAGTTCTTGCCAGCTTGTGATTTCTACCTGTTTTGTAGTTAATTACAATAAAATGATGGATTAAATAAAGCGCAATCAAATCAATGCAAAAAAGGATGTGGAGAGTTGTCTCGCAAACATTTAAGTTAGAATTTCCAGTGCATGGAACACTACTATTGGCTCACTGTTACAAAGAAACAGCAAAGCGATATCCCAATGAACAGTCTGACCATGCAAGCACAGGGAAAATGTACACATTTCATACAAATTTGAGCCCACAGCTAAAGTCATGCAAAGTCTCAGGGCAATGCTGTATTAATCCCTGTGGTAAACAATCCTCAGCGGAAAAAAGTGGTGTCCTCTTATAACCCCATAATGCAACATGACATAACACATCGCTGTCTGTCCCTGTAAACACCATTAGCACATCACTTCATGACATTAGGTAATCCAGAATTACAAAACTCAAGTTTAATACCAGAGTAATGTGTCACTTATTGCCCCTATTAATTCCCTTCATGTACATAAACAATTCATTGTCATGTGCATTCACCCTAGAAACATCTCTGTAAGTTTACATTCCTTAAAGGAAAACATAGCTTTCTGTCCTCAGACAACCCTCCTTGCAAGTTGCAATACCCTTTTACACAGACATCTCTATGATAGTTACTAAGTTCCTAACTAAATCAAAAAAAATAAAAATCACATTCCCTTTCACCACCCAATCAGAACTAAAGCTTTGACCCATGTGATTGCAGAGCTGACCTGTTATTTGCAATGGTGTACTAAATGTCCTTCTCAGTCGAGTATCGTTTAACGTATAGCCGCTCGGTTCGGCGACCGAACAGCCATTCTACCCATACATCAAAGGATAGTCAAAACAGCTTTTTGGTACACCATCGTGAGTCTCGTGTGTAAAGATTTTAAGGCTGAGACCACACTAGCAACGCATAAAAACGTGTGAAAAGCATAACCTGAAAGGGTATCTCCACTGATTAAAAAAAAAATTTGCATGAAGTTTTATAGAAGAACGGGAGGTAAAGGAGCTGTCTTACCTCTCGTTCTTCAATAGATGATTCAAGAGCCGGGAACGAAGGTAAAGTACTAACCTGATCGCTTGCTCCTCCATTGCGTAGTCTGACTTATCCCGTTGGACTTAGTATTCTAAGTGCATGCGCAAGTGTGTGATGCACATAGCATAAAGAGTCTGTCGGAACCTGTCAGACTACGCAGCAGAGGAGCAAGCCATCGGGGAAGTACATGACCACCTCTCCACCAGGCTCCTGCAGGTTTTATTGCAGAACGGGAGGTAAAACACAGCTCCTTTTCCTCCTATTCTTTAATAAAACTAAATGCCAAATGTTTTTTTTATCAGTGGAGATACCCCCCCCCCTTTTTTTTTTTTTTACGTGCTATTCTATGAATTTGCACTGTGATTTTCCAATTAGTCAACAAAAAATGATGAAAAATTACCACCACCAACAATCCCAAACTAAAATATGTAAATGAGTCTTATTGGATTCTAGAATATCTAATTATCAGAATGTTTTCACCTCTCACATTTTCTGCAATCTCTTCATGAAGGGACCTCACTCCTAAAGTGTGCCACACTTCTAATGTCTCTTTATCCTTATCGTAATCAGTATTCTTACATTATGTATAAGACTTACCTATCTATGAAATAATGGTTATTTATCTGTGTAACTGTTTGCATGTATCAAAAAAATCTGAGAATAATAATTCAGAAAAAGGTTGGTTGCAACCAGTGCTGTTGCCACCAGCCAATACAATAATGTTTCTGAGGAAAGTGCCTATGCGTACTGAAATGTCACATTAAATACTATATTTTTTAAGTCTGGTGTGCCCCGTTCTCTATGTCTGCCCATATTTTATGCACTTTTTATATTGTAATCAAATTTAATAATGAATGTAATAAGATAGACTACACAAATTTTTATCACAATAATATTTTTAGATTAAACAAAATTTTTAAAAAAATGTAGTATATATATATTAACTACCAAATTTCTGACACACCTCTGGCATTCTGAAGTCACACCAGTGTGCCCCAGCACACCCTTTGAGAAACCCCGCTCTATGTACTGTTAATATTGTCAAGAGGCACACAAAGTATGATTGGACATGTCGGTAAATAACTGATCGCCTGGGCTACAACAGACCACACAATCAGTAAATTTTCGATGTCCAAAATAGAAAATAGTCCTATGCACTCTTGTCTAATAGTGGGTCTAGACTCCTCTAGTATTTCACCCTCAAAGGAACAGGAAATCTCAGAATATAGAGTGAGGGTCGCACTCCAATATATAACTCAAAGTATTTATTAGAAACCACACATCCAAAATACATTTTTTGTTCTATAGTTTCTAATACATTTTTTGAATTTTATCTTAAGAGTGCGACCCTCACTGTATATTCTTCTGAACTTTCACGTGACTGAGACTGTTTCTGCCTGGCTCAACCAGTCTATAGCAGTATAGAATAGCCTGTATATATACCAGCCTTATGGTGGCCATAGACCCTACAATCCGATCGTACAATCCGCGGGTTGTACGATTGGATTGCCAGTTGGCCAAATTTTTTCAACTGGCATGATGGGGAAATTATAATACGATTGTACAATTTAGGGATATCCCGATATCGTCCGACCGAGATTTAAGCATCTATGGTCACCATTACCCTGCAGGTTTATATAATTTTGTGATTTCTGCAGCTCTCTCTTCTTAGCAGCGTTATGGTGGCCATAGATGCTTAAATCCTGGTCGTACGATATCCCGATATCGTACGATCGCGTTATGGATGATCAACGATCTTACAATAATTAATAATAATTACAGATTAAAATATTTTGGCCGACAGGCAATCCAATCGCACGACCCTCAGATTGTATGATCGGATTGTAGTGTCTATGGCCACCAGAATGGTGGCTATAGACGTTTAGATCCTAGTTGTACGATGTTGGGATATCCCAATATCGGATCGTGTATGGAAGATCGTTGAAAGATCTTTCACCGATAATTTCCGTATCGGACCAGTTGAAAATATTTTTGGGCCGACCAGCAATCCAATTGTACGATCTGTGGATTGTACAATCGGATCGTAGCCTCTATGGCCACCATAACAACTGGTTTTCTAACTGATCTTGATTACAGAAAGGTCACAAACGGGTCAGCTAGTAGTAAGTAACCTGACAGCAGTGGAAGAAAGTGATGGGGGCAGTAACACTGAGCCTGTGGGGTTCTGTATCTGGGTCCATGACTCACCCTGTAAACGATACAATCCTGCAGATTAAATCAGCTCCATTTTCACAGATTTCTGCATTTCAATAGTTTCCCTTTAACTTTCTTTCCATCCCCAGTGACAGGAATGTTAAACTACTGGGAATTGCCATGTTGGGAGTTGCAGTTTCACATCACCAGGGAGGCCGCAAGACAGACACCACCGTTCTGTATTAGCCCTGTACTTCCATAGACAGAGAATATACATACCCTCCCAGGGTCCCACTCCTACCCAGCTCCATCACAATACATCTCTCCACCCCCCCCAGGTTCTCACCCAGCAGGGGGAGAGGGGAGGGGGCGCCCTCTCCGTTTACCCCACACTCGGTCGTCTCTTCCAATCCACCTCTACAGTCAACCTGCGCAGGAAGTCCTAGGCTCTTCCAAACGTCACTTCCGGCAGCACCAACAAGAAGGCGTGATCATTGTGAGAGGGCGTGGTTACCATCAAGTGGTCCCTGTCAGCAACGTCATGTGACATCGCTTTGGACCAATGGTGTGTGTTCTTGGAAGCTGGAAGTGGGGCAAGTTCAATAGCTTCCAGGAAGGTGTCATGTTAATAGGCTTGGGCTATACACTGTAAGGTTTGTAACTGCCCTGATCTTCAGCAACCAGCCAGGTGTCAGAATTTCTAATTGCTTTACGGATCTACATTCCATCTGATTGGTTGCTACTGATCATTTGCACTTTTGAACCTCCTGTAGCATGAGATCAATCATTATAATTGATTTGGTGCATTAAAGCTATTTAAAGGGGAATTAACCCCACCATCTTTCATTTTAATGAAAATCTGTCCAGGATTCTTGGGCAGGGACTTTTTTCAGAAACTCTCCCGATCATTTCTTGCCTCTCTCCTCTGACGTTCTGTCATGGCCCTCTGCCTGCATAAAACTGCATGCAGGGGACCGGACCAGCAGCCGCGTCCGTGATTGGCTGAGAGGCAGCCAATCATGGACGTGGCTTCCGGCTGTGCACAGACTGTCGGGGGAAACAGGTAATGAAAGTAGAGTTCAGGGGAGTTTCTGCACAATGTAATATGGCGGTTGGGGCTGGGGGAGGGAGCCCTACACTGAAGAAAAGGGGATTGGAGCTAGGGGGGGGCCTGCATGCACATTCTACCGGAGGAGAGACAGGAGGCAGAGTCCTATATGGACACAGCCAGGCTCCTGGTGGTCAGTTTTTGGGACTTTGGAGGGACATTACAGGAGAACCATTTGGAGCAGGGATGTAAGGTAAGGATTTTTATGCACTACACAGTGGGGCCAGTAGGGGGTTAAATTATAGTTTTGGGGTGGACATGCCCTTTAACCTGCCCATTAAAAGATGGAATAGATGGGGGAGCAAACGATGCGGCAGAAACATTATGGGTGGAACTGTGTACAGGAAGCAAGAAGGTAGGTAAATTAATTGTTGGAGTGTGTTATAAGCCGCCAAATGCCGGGGAAGAGGTGGAAATGAATCTCCATATGCAGTTGGCAAAGGCTGCTGGTATGGGGCATGTTCTGGTTATGGGGGATTTTAACTACCCTGAAATAGATTGGAGTAATGGAACTGCCAGCACCTCAAAAGGTATAAAGTTCTTAAATTTCCTATATGAGCATTTTCTTTCACAGATGGTAGAAGTTCCTACTAGAAAGAATGCGTTGTTGGATCTGGTGATATCTAATAACCCAGAGCTCATTTTGGAGATGAAGGTAATGGGAAGCTTAGGGAATAGTGACCATGATATAGTGTCATTTAATATAGGTTGCAGAAAACTAAAGTGCACTGGCTTAACAAAAACTTTTAACTTTAGGAAAGCTAATTTTATGCTTTTAAAGGAATCGCTCCTGCTCATAGACTGGGGGGAACTGTTTCTAGGTAAAGATACTGAGCAGATGTGGACCACTTTTAAAGGGATATTAAACTATAACATTTCCAAATCGGTACCTTTAGGAAACAAGTGTAAAAAAATTAGGTCCACTCCTGCATGGCTTAATGCTCAGGTAAAAAGGGAAATGGAAAAAAAGAAAAGGGCTTTTAAAATTTTGAAAGCAGAAGGCACAGAACAGGCTTACAGGGACTTCAAAAGCTGTAATAAAGAGTGCAAGAAAGCAATTAAACTAGCTAAAATAGAAAATGAAACACGGATTGCCGAACAAAGCAAGTCCAACCCCAAGATGTTTTTTAAGTATATAAATGGTAAAAAAATGAGGACTGAGAATGTGGGACCATTAAATAATGGAGCTGAGGTGGTTGTAGAGGATGCCGAAAAGGCTTATCTGCTAAACCGTTTTTTTACATCGGTTTTTACTGTTGAGAATCCTTACAGTAGGGATTGTAACAATGTGCAGGGAGGAAATGAAGAGTTTTCACACTGGATAACAGAGGATATGGTACGGAATCAATTAGACAAAGTTAATATCAATAAAGCGCCAGGACCAGATGGATTGCATCCTAGGATTTTAAAAGAGCTTAGTTCAGTTCTAGCAAGACCACTGTGTCTCATCTTTTCAGATTCGCTTTTGTCTGGGGATGTGCCACTGGATTGGAAAAAAGCCAATGTAATACCAATATTCAAAAAAGGTAGTCGTTCACAGCCTGGTAACTATAGACCTGTAAGCCTAACATCAGTGGTAGGGAAGGTGATGGAAACTTTGTTAAGGGATCATATCCTTGACTTTGTCTCCAGAGATTATCTTATTAGTAGTAGTCAGCATGGATTTATGAGAAATAGATCATGCCAGACAAATTTAATTGGTTTTTATGAAGAAGTGAGTAAGACGTTAGATTCAGGCACAGCTGTGGATGTGGTATATTTGGATTTTGCAAAAGCCTTTGATACTGTGCCACATAGGCGACTAATGTATAAACTGAGGACTGTTGGCCTTGAAGAAAACATTTGTTCATGGATAGAGAACTGGTTATTGGACCGCAAACAGAGAGTGGTGGTTAATGGAGCTACATCTATGTGGGCTAAAGTTCTAAGCGGAGTTCCTCAGGGTTCTGTACTGGGGCCGCTTCTGTTTAATCTGTTTATAAATGACTTAGAAGGGGGCATTGAGAGCAAGGTCTCTGTGTTTGCTGATGACACTAAATTATGCAGAGCTTTGGAAACTTCCAATGATGTGCAAGTGCTGCAAGCAGACCTAGATAGATTATCAAAATGGGCAGCAGAATGGCAGATGAGATTCAATGTTGATAAATGTAAGGTGATGCATTTGGGATTTAATAATCCCTGTGCCACCTACACCATAAATAACTCTGTGTTAAGTGCATCTGAAATGGAAAAAGATTTGGGGGTTCTGGTAGATAACAGACTTAGCTGTAGCAAACAATGCCAGGTAGCAACAGCTAGAGCTAGCAAGATATTGTCTTGTATAAAGAGGGGAATGGAATCAAGAGAGAAAAATATTATTCTCCCTCTTTACAAGGCACTGGTAAGGCCACATTTGGAATATGCGGTGCAGTTTTGGAATCCCATATACAAAAGGGACATCTTGGAAATTGAGGCAGTTCAGAGAAGGGCAACTAAATTAATAAGGGGAATGGAGGGGCTTGAATATGCAGGCAGATTAGACAAGTTAGGACTGTTTACATTGGAGAAGCGGCGGTTGCGTGGGGACATGATAACCTTATACAAATATATTAATGGCCCATACAGTGAACTCTCTGGTGCATTGTTCACTAATAGGTCATATCAGAGGACTCGTGGACATCCTTTAAGGTTGGAAGAAAAGAAGTTTCATCTTCAAGTTAGGAGAGGTTTCTTTACAGTGAGAACGGTGAAACTGTGGAACTGTCTTCCAGCAGAGGTGGTAATGGCAAGTTCATTGAATAACTTTAAAAAAGGCCTGGATAAGTTTCTAAAACTAAAAAATATTGAGAATTACTGGTATTAATGCATATAGATCTGGTTGATCCAGGGATACTTTCCGATTGCCGTTTGGAGTCAGGAAGGAATTTTTTCCCCCCTTTTTTAGCTGGGGTTTTTTGCCTTCCTCTGGATCAACTGTTAGGTAGGGTTAAAAAAAAAATATAAATAAATAAATAAATAAATAAAAAAAAAAAAGTGAATAGGTTGGACTTGATGGACGAATGTCTTTATTCAACCTTAATTACTATGTTACTATTCAGCATTTTGTCTGTGTATAAATAAATGCTTCCGAAATACTGACTTCCTGTTTGCAGGACCCCTAGTAGAGACCGTTATGGTCTTGCCCTTGACCTAGCGTCAAGGTAAAGTAAAGATCTGAGCATGTTTGACCCATCCAACAGCCAATCAATAGACATTACTGTTAGGAATATTCCAAGTATGTGGTGCATCCTGGGAAGAAGGACCGTTCGAACCTGAAATGTCAGCTCACTACAGCAGGGAACAGCGAAGTGTATGAAGTCAACTGATTGGCTGACTCTCAGCCAATCATGGACACTGCTGCCGGTCCGGCCCCCTGCTTGCAGTTTCATGCAGGCAGAGGGCCGTGACAGTACGTCAGAGGAGAGAGGTAAGGTAAGTAATGATCGGGGGAGTTTCTGAAAAAAGTAATATGGCGGTTAGGGCTGGTGAAGGGAGCCCTACACTACACCAAAATTCCTAAAAAGGGGTGGACATGCCCTTTAATTCTACCTCCTCCAATGTTTTTACCAGAACTTTACAAGCTTGTGCAGCTATAATAGAAGCATCTTGTATAGCTGCCGTAAGTCGTGACTGACAGCTAACACCACTTCTTTATCCTCCCCAAGCAGCTCTGCACTGTTGTTTCTGTAAGTGTACCTATTGAGGAAGACATTTCACAGGGTATGTAATTACACTTATTCTAGCTATGAGCAAAGGTGAGTTCTTACCTCATGTTTTATACATAATAAGGCAGTAGATATCTGCCCTTAAGAGAATATACCTACATTCCCACAAAGCATAGTTAATATCTTAACTTTTTGTTTTATATGTGATTTCATTCTTAGCACCATGCTTTCTGATGCCACAAGACCTTTTGATGTTGGCTGTCTTGGGTTTTGTTTAATTTTTTTCATAGTTTATCTATAGGTAAATGAAAGTATAACAAGCCATTACATTTATTTTAACCTGTCTTGATTTTTATTTAATGCACAATTGCATTAAATATTGACATTTTGAAGTAGTGTGCTCCTCTTATCTATATTGTACATTGGGCTAGTTCAACCCCAGGGTAGGAGAATTGCACTTACCAACTATAGGTAATTGCCAGCCTAGGTGTGCTAGTATGACTCTGCTTTGGCTTCATTTTTAATAACACATTTTACATTAAGTGGCAGGAGAGTTAGTTCGAGGCCACACTACAACACATAGCGCTACAATATTGTGCAATCGAAGCACATGCTCTCTGATTAGCAGATGGTAGTGCACCTAGTGTGGCCAGAGCAATCTAAACGGTGCATTGTGACCAAGCCCTTAGGCATCATTAATACTAAGGAGCGTTTGGTTGCGATTTCATAATGTGAAATCGCACCAAAACACTCTGCTCTTTGGAATGAATGTTACCATTCACAACTATGAGCTGCACTGCAGAATGTTGCAACACACTGTCTACAGCAGTTTTCTACGTTAACACATATCAGTGCTGGGCATACCTGAGGAAGGGACAGGGTGACCCGAAACGTCATTGTTGTTGTCACAATAACGAATTTGTATTCACCATTGTAGTATGCTCCCTTATACTTTCTTGTGCTAGATAACGCTGGGGAACATCGCAAGCGTGATTAGAAAAAGTCATAGTGTAACTGAAGCAATTTAAGCAAAAACACAAACAGATCACAAACAATATATTTTAACTCCCATTAACATTCCCTTTAAATAGGCACACTATACCCCTTTTAAATAACTACATTGAGAAATTCATTGCACAGAGCTGTGCTAAGATCGGTTTACTTCATTTTTGTCCACATGCAGCTGTCAGCTGAGCTGACCAGTGTGGTTCGAAAAATTCACTTTTGTCAGCTCGATGATGACGTTTTTAGATATAATTTAAAGGAGCAATAAACCTTTTAAATTTTCTTTAAATTAAATTGTATTTCCTTGGGAGGTTGGATCAATTAACCCCACCTTTCACTTCTACTTAAAATCACAATTTATACAAGTAAAGAATACCACACCATCTTTGACTGACAGCTCCTCCCAGTGACACAGCTGCTCCCTTACGATCTAAGAACATTTTAAAAATGGACAATATTATTTAGAACCAGCCAGAAAAAAATGCAGAGGTTGGTTACATTTCCAAATAAGATTTATTACATTCTTAGGATTCCGAAGTGTTTTTGCAGTCCTGTGTATCCATACTCCACATGTCTGCAAAGTCCAGGTTTGCTCCTGTCATTCTTCGAAACATGTCTTTGATGTCATTACTGGTTGTCTCAAAATGAGTGGTGGCATCATACGATTTGGAGATAAAGACCTAGAAAGACAGCAACCCAACCTACTTTAAAGGGCATGTCGAGCCATAAAATAAAATGAAATCTTTAGATTTAGGCCCCCTCTCCTGCCCATTTTTGTTTAAGATAGTTTCCCCTAAATGGTGTGGGGGGGCTGAACCTAAAGATAAAATGTTATTTTATAGCTGGACATGCCCTTTAATCTCATGAAGGGCTTCCCATCAGTAGTAAGGCTCACACTACATCGTAATAGTTGTTGGCATTTTGTACATTGCGACTTTTCCCCAGATCCAACATCATGCACGGATTAACGGATGCCCCTGTGGCTGAGCACTTTTGTAAAAGAGGCCACAGTATGAAAGACCCACAGTATGATTTTCACAATCAAAAACAGCGTAAGGAATGGGAATACAAATTCATTCAGAAATTTAATTCCCTGAACGGTGGACTTAATACGGACATGAG
Organism: Hymenochirus boettgeri; assembly: GCA_019447015.1. Lineage (NCBI taxonomy): Eukaryota > Metazoa > Chordata > Amphibia > Anura > Pipidae > Hymenochirus > Hymenochirus boettgeri. The sequence continues at coordinate 252,484,721 of CM033472.1, read as the reverse complement.
TTTTATGACCAACTTATAAACTTATTCCACATCACCACCCAGACTAAACCCACTCACCGTGACACTGTCTTGTACTGTTTAATACGTTTCAAAAGACACTTTCCATTTCAAAGGACACTGTTCTCACATTATTACAGCTATCTACTTGTGCCCATTTCACACCTCCACTACTTTTACCCACATTCCCCCCTGAGTCTGTATCTGTACCTGGTCATCTGTTCAATTTGTTTGATGTTTACTGTCCCTATGTGTATATAAGTTTGTGATTTCTCAGTTTCTTTTGTAACATCCAGCCTGATGAAGGGGGTTTAGGACGCCCAAAAGTTTGCTTAATCTTTTTATTTAGTTAGCCAATAAAAGGTATCACAGCTCTACTTCTCTTCTCTTACTTATGGCTAACACGGTACAATCCTCAACTATTGCCCAGAAAAGTAAAGTCACTTGCATGCATTAAGTTGCAGAAAACCCAACACATGGAGACATCATATACCAGAAAAGCCCAAGAGTTAGATATAAGGAAACATTTATGGAGTTAATCATTATATATGGTATATATCTGAGTGGGAGATAAAGAAGAAGCCAGGCAATGCAGAAAGGATAGAGCCTCAAGACTGAAGAAAAAATCAGCAATATGCAATGGCGGCTTTAAGCTGATCTTAAAAAGGCATGTCCACCCTTTAAACTGGACACTTGTCTGTTACTTGCTACCAACCCCAACAGATATATTTAACACTTTACTAGATGTATTTCAAACTAGATATTTAAGGATAATTATTGTCCCCATTCTGGCAGAGTAAGCTGGCCCCTCCCTCCATTCAGTCCATCAAGGCTGTGATTACTGATATCATAGTCAAAGATCGACTGCTGTTTACCCTGATGCCTCTTCTGCACATGCTCAAGCTTATACAAAAGCTCATTGAGCTAATAGAAGAAGAGAACTTGTAGTTAACACTGGCACTGTAGTACAGCCATTCTCTCCTAACTCAACTCCATGCTTCCTATGAGACCCAAGGTTCCTCCTGCATTGATGTGTTTTATTTCCTGAAGCGAAATTATTGCCTAATAGCAGAAAAACGTTTTCCAGAACATAAGAAATATTTGAACTTCCATATCCGGTATCACTGAGCAATGAATATGTTGTTGCAATGTCGGAGATCAGAGGTCATGCAAAGATTGGGTACATTTGCACTCACCTGTTTTTTTGTGCCATCATGCTTTGGGATTAACTGATCAGTTATGGATACAAATCTACAAAATAAACAAACATAGCAACTGGTAAGATGCATACAGGCATAAACAGTTCAGCAAACTATAGTGCTGTGTACATTCTAGACCTTTATTATTAAAGGGACAAACACCAGAAAAGGATCCAATTGGGACTGTGCCATAAACAAATTGCTTCTTTAGCAGAGATTTTATTGTCACCGTTCAAGGTGTCTTGAACAGGTCCAGTTCTATCCCATTTGGTGCCCTAACAAAGTCTACTGTGGCGCTCCCATTCCCAACTCAATCTTCCCTCCAACCACCTCTTGCATTAGTCTTTTCTTGGATTGGAAAACTTGAAGCAAGTGACAGAGATATGGAATCATCTTGTATTTTGTATGTTTGGTGGACTTCAGGACACGTTCAGGCTCTTTCAATAAGAGGTGCCTGAGCTGTTTATTTGCCTCAACCAATCAGATGATATCTTTTTACTGGTCTACAGTTGGAAAACATTTGATAACACCTGATTGGTTGCTGTAGATTAAGAACGTGGGCAAAATTTTGAATTTCTCTTATTGAATGAGGCACTGAGAGTACACAGCACAGTATTGAACACAACGCTGTGCACTAATACACAACAGCCACTGCCATTTTTCGGCAGAAGTTTGCTCTAGATATGTGTGTGTGGTTTCTATCAAGCGGGTGGAATAACGCTTTAAAACAGTGATGATCCATTTGGTATTCCCTGGAAAACCTATATCCGTATCAGTAGTGCAATATATTCCGTATCTTGCATACAGTATAGTTTTTTCTCCCAAGCTCCAGTCACTACCAGGAATAGAAACCTTCCCCACTATTTCCTGAAGTCCTATGAAACTCTCCAGAACTTGCTGCCCACGGTTACAAAACAAACAAGGCAAAAAACAAACTAACTGGTGTTTAGCGATAGCCATTCAGGTTCATTGGCAGCAATCCAAAAATCCTCGTACCAGATTCCAATTACATATATAAATATTCCACCTCAGTTATATATTGAATATTGTGCTGTATTTTACCATTGTGGTATAAAATGTTGCACCTATAGATCTATGCCCTTATGTACAATTGAAACAGTTGATTTTCCTGAGCAAGGGTGTTTATTAAAGGACAACTATACTGTATAAATTAACTTTTTAAAAATGAAAAGCACCTGGGGCAAGGAGGTAGGATTGATTTTTCCCACCTCCCAATATTGTTTTGTTGAGGAGCTACAGCACATACAGTTTTCATTTGCCAGGTTATGGCCCTGGGCCATTCTATATTAAAGGGCATGTCCACCCAAAAAATCAACTTTTCACTACAGGTAGTTTAGTGGTGCCCTACCTGAAACGCCTTATTACCTTTTCCAAACTACTTTTTGTTCAAAAGTTATAATTCTCTGCATTTCAGAAGCCTTAGGCCGTCTCTCTCCTAATGCGCCTGTCAATCATGTGACGCAAGAACGCTGTGCGCGATCACAGTCTCGCGCGTCTTATTCCTGCCCTCTGAAGAACTCTAATAGCTCAGCCCACTCCCCGACGATGCAGGGCAAAATCAAAACAAATGCACGTGGCTACCCGCGAGAAGTGCACTGTTGATGATTTTGCACCTCGCGGGTAGTATTCCTCGGGAGACGTACGTTGCGGTACTCTGCTATTACACGGTAAAAGAACAAACTTACAATGTGCTCACATTATTTCTGTATTTTATTTCAATTTGTCTTAAAAAAGCTTGGAATTGATCTAAATGAATTATATGCCAGCAAACAGTATAAAAATGTGATTAAATTTTATAACACCATCTTATTTGTGTCTGTATTTGTTTTAGTGAGTGAATGTTTTTCTATGTGTATGTAAGTTTATGTATGTATATGTATATATACCGTATATATTCGAGTATAAGTCGAGGTTTTCAGGCTGTGAAAACAGCCTGAAAACTGAACCTCGACTTATACTCGAGTCAGTCACACTACACTACTACAGTACATCATAATGCTGCAACCTTACCTTTGCAGGAGAGTCCGGGCCCCCAACATCATGCACTTGATGGAGGAATCCGGCTGCCGCGTCCACTGATGGTCGCATCCATTGACGTCACGACTCAGCGCCAGTCTAATTTCCCGGCGCCGAGTCTTGACGTCAGTGGATGCGACCATCAGTGGACGCGGCAGCCGGATTCCTGCCCATTTATAGTATAATCAGCATAAGGATTTTTAGGCTGGGAAAACACCACACAATTTATATATATATATATATATATAGATAGGATGATAGACAATAAAGTATATTGGTAAATTACAGCCAATCCTTTGGTTCCTATGGGGCCGAACGATCGCTAGACAGCAAAACTGTCGACCGTGATACTTTGCACGATCGACAATAATTTTCCCGGGCGACCACTCGCTAGTGGCAAACGGTCAGCCGGGACAATGTCGGAAATGTGTGACCCAGCCTAAAGTTAAAGTGAAAAGGAGTTGGGAGTTTGGTGGATAACAAACTTCAAGTTAGCAAGCAGTGCCAGGCGGCAACAGCTAGAGCCATCTGGAAATGGAAGCAGTTCAGAGAAGGGCAACTAAATTAATAGAAGAATGGAGGGGCTTGAATATGCAGGCAGATTAGACAAGTTAGGGCTGTTTTACATGGGAGAAGACGTTTGTGTGGGGATATGATAACCTTATACAAATATATTAATGGGCCCATACAATGAACTCCTGGCGCATTGTTCACTAATAGGTCATTCAGAGGACTCGGGGACATCCTTTAGGTTGGAGAAAAAGAGGTATCTTCAGGTTAGGAAAGGTTTCTTTACGTGAGATGGTGAAACTGTGGAACTGTCTCCAGCAGATGTGGTAATGGCAAATTCATTAAATAGCTTTAAAAAGGCCTGAAAAGTTTTTAAAACTAAAAATATTGAGAATACTGGTATTTATTACATATAGATCTGGTTGATCCAGGGATACTTTCCGATTGCCGTTTGGAGTCAGTAAGGATTTTTTCCCCTTTTTAGCTTTTTTTTTTGGATCAACTGTTAGGGTAAAAAAAAAGGGGTCAAAGGTTGGACGTATGCTCTATCAACCTCAATCAATTACTATGTAATGCCAGTGTTCTCTCCAGAATTTTTTCCTGCCGGGTGGCATGAAAGGTAGCCGGGTGGGGTAGGACGGGAAATTGTGTTGTAAGGGAAAGTGCACTGCATCATGCTCATTATAAGGTCGGAATGTCTTCGTCCCACTAGATGTTGAAAACTATAACTCCCGAATTCCATGGTTATAGAATGCGGGAGTGTAGATCATCAAAATCTGCAGGTAACCCATGTAACATAGCAGCACAGCAACATGTGACACCCTTTGTGGCCTTGGAGATCTTGGAAAAGCTAGTTAACGTGCTAAAAATCTTGAGGTGTAGAAAAGTGGACTGGGCAGTTTTGGGGGAGTTTTACTGACCCATTGGCACACATATTAACCTACTTCTAAATTCTTTAAATCACAAGTGTTCTCAAGAATTTTTTCCAGCCGGGTAGCATGAAAAAGTAGCCGGGTGGGCCGCCCGGCTAAAAGACCCTAGGGAGAACACTGAATGCACACTCGAGAAAAGTCGCTGGGTGTATATTGTGTGATTACTGTGTATATACTGGGGCCATACACTAATCTATCTGGGGCATTGCTCACCAAAGAACATGTCACAGAGAACACACAGACATCCCCTAAGACTGGAAGAAAAGAAGTTTAGTCCTTGTGTTCAGAAGGGGTTTTCATTGTGAGAACGATAACATTATGGAACTGTCAGCCATTGAGTGGAAAGGTTCATTGGATGTTTCAAAAAAAGCTTGCTGAGTTTCTAAAAATAAGAATGTTGCAAGTTACTGGTTTTGAAAACAAAGTTGGAGTTGCTTACAGGGATATTCCGATTGCCACCAATGGGTCCCAACAGCTTCCAGCTGTAAGTAAACTTTAGCCACGCCCTATAGTTTACTTCGAGCCAGAAGCAGTCGTTACCTGTTAGAGGTTCCAGCGGTGGATTAGCTGAGGGCAAGTTCGCTCATCTCTCCTGGTACATTAAGTGAAGTACGGAAGGTAAGACATAGCTGCTTACCTCACAGTCTATACTTAAAGTCTTAAAAGACAATGTTCACTTTGAGAGTGAACTAATCCTTTATGTTTCTGCATGATCTGGCTTATCTCCCACAGCCTCCAGAGTCCCATCTACATTGCAACAGGCTTCCATCTACCACCTCCATTTCAGTTCTAAACAACTTTCCACCATTACCGAACACAGACTTTCAAGCCTTCTCTCCAAGGCCCGTCTCACCCACCTGCCCCCCTTGACCCATTCCTCTTTCTCATTCCCATCTCTCAGATTCCTTTACACCAGCCCTAACGTCCTCTTGTAACTTATCCTATCTATGGGTACTTTCCCTCCTCATTGAAACAAGCTATTGTATCCCCTCAAAAAACCTTCTCTGGATCCATCTGCCTATCCATACCGGCCTGTCTCTCTCTTCCCGTTTGCATTTAAACTACTTGAATGACACATCTACGCTGAAGTGGTTAATTCACTTTCTTCCAACTCACTTTTTGATTACCTGCAGTCTGGCTTCCGCCCCAACCACTCACGGAAACGGCTCTCACCAAAGTTGCTAATGATCTGTTAATGCTAAATCTAAAGGCCACTATTCCCTACTTATTTGCTTCACCTGTCTTTGATACAGTGGATCATCCTTTACTGCTTTACATCTTATCCTCCTAGGTATGCAGGGTTCTTCACTCTCTTGGCTGTCCCTACCTCTCAGGTATACGTTCAGTGTTTCCCACTCTGGCTCCAACTCCACCCCTTTCCCCTCCCTGTGGGGGGTACCGCAAGGTCAGTACTTGGCCCTCTTCTCTTATCCGTTTACACCTTGGCTAGGCCAGCTCATTAGTTCCTTTGGATTCCAATACCACCTGTATGCTGATGATACCCAAATTAACATCTCCGCCCCTGACTCGTTACTCTGACATCCCAGGTCCCTGACTGCCATCTCTGCTTTTATGTCTCCTGCTTTTTTGAACTCAACATGGATAAGACCGATCTTGTCATTTTCCCACCCTCTCGATCGACCCCTCTACCTAACATTACTATCCACATGAAGACACGCCAATCTCCAACTCTCACTTGCAATGCTGGGAGTAACTTTTTACTCAGAACTTCTTTAAACACCACATTAATACCCTGTCCAACTCCTGTCAGTTACAGCTCAAAATATCTCACGCATTCGGCCCTTCCTTTCACAGAACGCTACCAAATTCTAGTTCACGCCCTTATCTCTCGTCTGGACTACTGTAACACCCTCCTGTGCGGTCTAGACGTAACCAACTGGGCTCCCTCAATCAATCCTTAACTCTGCTGCCAGGCTCATTCACCTCTCTTCCCCTTTCACACGCTGCCCTTTCTGTCAATCGCTCCACTGACTTCCCATTACCAAAGGATCCAATTTAAGTGATAACCTTATCCTACAAGGCTCTCTCCAATACAGCCCCCCATACATCTTGATTGTTAAACAGATACTACCCAAGGCCTAACCTCTGCTCTGCTAATGATTTCTCCTCTCATCAGCTCTAATTACCTCCTCCCATGCCCGTATACAGGATTTTCTCGTGCTGCCCCTCTGCTCTGGAACTCCCTTCCTCACTTTATACGTCACTCGCCATCATTTCATATCTTCAAACGCAACCTAAAACACCTCTTCAGGCAAGCTTACAATCTGGGCCTGGACACCTTCTACCCCTCTTACTGACCCATCACAGCCCGCTAGTTTAACCCACTGAAAACTTAGTTACAGCTACTGATCTGCTTCACCTTATGTCTCATCCCCATCTCCTCTAGACTGTAAGCTCTCGTCCTATTGTCACACAGTAATGCTGAACTTACCACACTGAATGCTGCTGGACAAGCACTATAATTTTTTGCACTTTGTATTACTGCACTACCCTTGTATGTAACATGTATGTTTTCCTTATGTATTTTTTTTATAGTGTAGGGCCAACCGCTATATTTTTAATGTAAGAAAATCCCCAAACATTACTTACCTTCCTCTTTTCTCTGCCGCACTGCCCTCTGCTTGCGACGAAAATGCCAATCACGGAAGCGCGCTGCCGGTAGATCTGACAGCGGAGGAAGAGGGAAGGTAAGTAAAATCGGGGAAGTTTCTTACATTAAAAATATAGCGGTGGGGCTGGGGGACTAAGTCCTACACTATATAATATGGATTGTCACTAGGGGGTGGGAGTCCAAACGGGAGGGAGGGGGAGATGGATGCAGAGTGCATGCCAAACATCTCCCGGAGGGAGACAGGAGGCAGAGTCCTATATGGACTCTGCTATCCTCATGGTGGGACTATGGGGGGGGGGACTACAGGAGAACTATTTGGAGCTGGGATGTAAGGTAAGGATTTTTATTTACTACGAGTGTGGCCAGTGGTGGGGGGAATTATAGTTTTGGGGGTGGACATGCCCTTTAATGCAACTGTAAAGCGCCACGGAAGATGTGGCGCTAATAAATCCACATAATAATAATAAGTTGGAAAATATTTAGAATTTTATGAGAACCATGAGAATGGGTCACCAACCCTCCTTCCTAGTGAGTAATAACGGTGTTCTGACTGTCTTGATTAAAGTGAGGTCTTGGGCATTTTCACATGGGTGGAATCGTAGCAGTTCTGAGCAGATCTAGAAGTTTAGTGGCTAAAAACATGTAGCCTTTTGTCAACTGTGATCAGCCATGAAATGCCTGGGCAATACTGGAGACTGCTTCATGAGCAAAAACATGCGTGTGTGAAACTACCCTTAAAAAGGTCACCCAGAATTTACATGACAGCTTGGAGGTAGGAGGTATCTGTGTCTGTGACCCACTCTATTAAAGCCAAAAAACTGCAGAATTAGGGATTGTACGCATGTGCTGTTGAAGCATGTAACCAACGATGACAATATTCACGTGTGTAGCCGTTCGGTTGGGCATCGTTTGTTGACCTGCTGGGTCAGACTCCCCAAAACATGTGCAATTCTTGCCCAGTCGGACGTTTGAAAAGTACTTGTTGGTTGGCGGTCGATGTGCAGGATGGCCTTTAAAGAGATGCTTCCTAGCAAACATGCTGATTTCATAGGTAAGAGATAACAGCTGATAACGTCCGTGTAGTTTCTCATTAAAAGTACATACTATGTATACAGTATGCTGTAAATTGATCCTTGCAATATTTATTAAATGTTCACCTAGTTCCAATTAATTGTAACCACACAATTTACAAGTGTGCACTTTAAATGGAAGTCATGGTGAATTATATCCTGATAAGTCATCGATTTGTGACCAATATAAAAAAATAATTAAAACTGTAGAAAGAAAAAAAAAATTAATCCAACACACCCATACAAACACTGCAGAACCACTGGCACCTTCAAGCATAGGAAAACCCATTACCAGAGACTCAAACACATTTTAAAGATCCTTTAAAAACATTGGAAATGACCTTTTGCAGCTGTAAAAATGTTTATCTAAAAACTGCCTGTTGGAGTGTTCCCTGCTGAACCCTTCTTCAGAAAAAAAAAAATCCACACAGGATTCGGGAATTGAAGTCGACAATGAATCAGCAAAGTATTCTGTTAGTGGGTAGAGCTTGTTACTGAAATGTAAAAGCCGATATTCTGCTCCAGTACCCAGTATATTTATTTATCTATGGGGGGGGGTGGTTTGTGTTTTTACCGAGAATGGAAAAAAAAAACCAATGTTAAAAATTGCCATTTCAGCAGCTGGACAACAAGGACTTTACAGCTGGAAGTAATAAAAAGATGTTTTTTCTACTTATTTATGCTAACGGCGCAATCACTTTCAAAAAGGGTAGGGTCAAATAATGTTAAATATGTATATTAGTTTTGTAGTCTTGCCAGCTTGTGATTTTTACCTGTTTGTAGTTAATTACAATAAAATGATGGATTAAATAAAGCGCAATCAAATCAATGCAAAAAAGGATGTGGAGAGTTGTCTCGCAAACATTTAAGTTAGAATTTCCAGTGCATGGAACACTAACTATTGGCTCACTGTTACAAAGAAACAGCAAAGCGATATCCCAATGAACAGTCTGACCATGCAAGCACAGGGAAAATGTACACATTTCATACAAATTTGAGCCCACAGCTAAAGTCATGCAAAGTTCTAGGGCAATGCTGTATTAATCCCGTGGTAAACAATCCTCAGCGGAAAAAAGTGGTGTCCTCTTATAACCCCATAATGCAACATGACATAACACATCGCTGTCTGTTCCCTGTAAACACCATTAGCACACACTTCATGACATTAGGTAATCCAGAATTAAAAAACTCAAGTTTAATACCAGAGTAAGTGTCATTATTGCCCCTATTAATTCCTTCATGTACATAAACAATTCATTGTCATGTGCATTCACCTAGAAACATCCTGTAAGGTTACATTCCTTAAAGAAAACATAGCTTTTCGTCCTCAGACAACCCTCCTTGCAAGTTGCAAACCCTTTACACAGACATCTCTAGATAGTTACTAAGTTCCTAACTAAATCAAAAAAATAAAAATACATTCCTTTCACCACCCAATCAGAACTAAAGCTTTGACCCATGTGATGCAGAGCTGACCTGTTATTTGCAATGGTGTACAAATGTCCTTCTCAGTCGAGTATCGTTTAACGTATAGCCGCTCGGTTCGGCGACCGAACAGCATTCTACCCATACATCAAAGGATAGTCAAAACAGCTTTTTGGTACACCATCGGAGTCTCTGTGTAAAGATTTTAAGGCTGAGACCACACTAGCAACGCTAAAAACGTGTGAAAAGCATAACCTGAAAGGTATCTCCACTGATTAAAAAAAAAATTTGCATGAAGTTTTATAGAAGAACGGGAGGTAAAGGAGCTGTCTACTCTCGTTCTTCAAAGATGATTCAAGAGCCGGGAACGAAGGTAAAAGTATAACCTGATCGCTTGCTCCTCCATTGCGTAGTCTGATTTATCCTGGACTTAGTATTCTAAGTGCATGCGCAAGTGTGGTGATGCACATAGCATAAAGAGTTGTCGGAACCTTGTACAGACTAGGACTACTACAGCAAGGAGCAGAGGAGAGCAAGCCATCGGGGAAGTACATGACCACCTCTCCACCAGGCTCCTGCAGGTTTTATTGCAGAACGGGAGGTAAAACCAGCTCCTTTTCCTCCTATTCTTTAAATAAACTAAATGGCAAATGTTTTTATCAGGGGAGATACCCCCCCCCCTTTTTTTTTTTTTACGTGCTATTCTATGAATTTGCACTGTGATTTTCAATTAGTCAACAAAAAATGATGAAAAATTACCACCACCAACACTCCCAAACTAAATATGTAAATGAGTCTTATTGGATTCTAGAATATCTTATTTCAGAATTTTTCACCTCTCACATTTTCTGCAATCTCTTCATGAAGGGACCTCACTCCTAAAGTGTGCCACTTCTATGTTCTCTTTATCCTTATCGTAATCAGTATTCTTACATTATGTATAAGACTTACCTATCTATGAAATAATGGTTATTTATCTGTGTAACTGTTTGCATGTATCAAAAAATCGAGAATAATAATTCAGGAAAAGGTTGGTTGCAACCAGTGCTGTTGCCACCAGCCAATACAATAATGTTTTTGAGGAAAGTGCCTATGCGTCTGAAATGTCACATTAAATACTATATTTAAGTCTGGTGTGCCCCGTTCTATGTCGCCCATTTTTAGCACTTTTTATATTGTAATCAAATTTAATATATGAATGTAATGATAGACTACACAAATTTTTATCACAATAATATTTTAGAAAACAAATTTTTAAAAAAATGTAGGTAATTATATATACTACCAAATTTCTGACACACCTCTGGCATTTGAAGTCACCACCAGTGTGCCCCAGCACACCTTTGAGAAACCCCGCTCTATGTACTGTTAATATTGTAAGAGGCCACAAAGTATGATTGGACATGTCGGTAAATAACTGATCGCCTGGCTACAACAGACCACACAATCAGTAAATTTTCGATGTCCAAAATAGAAAATAGTCCTATGCACTCTTGTCTAATAGTGGGTCTAGACTCCTCTAGTATTTCACCCTCAAAGGAACAGGAAATCTAGATATAGAGTGAGGGTCGCACTCCAATATAACTCAAGATATTTTGAAAACCACACATCCAAAAATACATTTTTTGTTCTATAGTTTCTATACATTTTTTGAATTTTATCTTAAGAGTGCGACCCTCACTGTATATTCTTCTGAACTTTCACGTGACTGAGACTGTTTCTGCCTGGCTCAACCAGTCTATAGAGTAAGAATAGCCTGTATATATACCAGCCTTATGGTGGCCATAGACCCACAATCCGATCGTACAATCCGCGGGTTGTACGATTGGATTGCCAGTTGGCCAAATTTTTTCAACTGGCATGATGGGGAAATTATAATACGATTGTACAATTTAGGGATATCCGATATCGTCCGACCGAGATTAAGCATCTATGGTCACCATTACCTGCAGGTTATATAATTTGTGATTTCTGCAGCTCTCTCTCTTAGCAGCGTTATGGTGGCCATAGATGCTTAAATCCTGGTCGTACGATATCCCGATATCGTACGATCGCGTTATGGATGATCAACGATCTTACAATAATTATAATAATTACAGATTAAAATATTTTGGCCGACAGGCAATCCAATCGCACGACCCTCAGATTGTATGATCGGATTGTAGTGTCTATGGCCACCAGAAGGTGGCTATAGACGTTTATGATCCTAGTTGTACGATGTTGGGATATCCCAATATCGGATCGTGTATGGAAGATCGTTGAAAGATCTTTCACGATAATTTCGTATCGGACCAGTTGAAATATTTTTGGGCCGACCAGCAACCAATTGTACGATCTGTGGATTGTACAATCGGATCGTAGCCTCTATGGCCACCATAACAACTGGTTTTCTAACTGATCTTGATTACAGAAAGGTCACAAACGGGTCAGCTAGTAGTAAGTAACCTGACAGCAGTGGAAGAAAGTGATGGGGGGGGCAGAACACTGAGCTGTGGGTTCTGTATCTGGGTCCATGACTCACCCTGTAAACGAACAATCCTGCAGATTAAATCAGCTCCATTTTCACAGATTTCTGCATTTCATAGTTTCCCTTTAACTTTTCTTCCATCCCCAGTGACAGGAATGTTAAACTACTGGGAATTGCCATGTTGGGAGTTGCGTTTCACATCACCAGGGAGGCCGCAAGACAGACACCACCGTTCTGTATTAGCCCTGTACTTCCATAGACAGAGAATATACATACCCTCCCAGGGTCCCACTCCTACCCAGCTCCATCACAATACATCTCTCCACCCCCCAGGTTCTCACCCAGCAGGGGAGAGGGGAGGGGGCCCCTCGTTTACCCCACACTCGGTGTCGTCTCTTTCAATCCACCTCTACAGTCAACTGGCAAGGAAGTCCTAGGCTCTTCAACGTCACTTCCGGCAGCACCAACAAGAAGGCGTGATCATGGAGGAGGGCGTGGTTACCATCAAGTGGTCCCTGTCAGCAACGTCATGTGACATCGCTTTGGACCAATGGTGTGTTCTTGGAAAGCTGGAAGTGGGGCAAGTTCAATAGCTTCCAGGAAGGTGTCATGTTAATAGGCTTGGGCTATACACTGTAAGGTTTGTAACTGCCCTGATCTTCAGAAACAGCCAGGGTCAGAATTCTAATTGCTTTACGGATCTACATTCCATCTGATTGGTTGCTACTGATCATTTGCACTTTTGAACCTCCTGTAGCATGAGATCAATCATTATAATTGATTTGGTGCATTAAAGCTATTAAAGGGGAATTAACCCCACCATCTTTCATTTTTTTATGAAAATCTGTCCAGGATTCTTGGGCAGGGACTTTTTTCAGAAACTCTCCCGATCATTTCTTGCCTCTCTCCTCTGACGTTCTGTCATGGCCCTCTGCCTGCATAAAACTGCATGCAGGACGGACCAGCAGCCGCGTCCGTGATTGGCTGAGAGGCAGCCAATCATGGACGTGGCTTCCGGCTGTGCACAGACTGTCGGGGGAAAAGGTAATGAAAGTAGAGTTCAGGGAGTTTTCTTCTGCACAATGTAATATGGCGGTTGGGGCTGGGGGAGGGAGCCTAACTGAAGAAGGGGTGGAGCTAGGGGGGGGCCTGCATGCACATTCTACCGGAGGAGAGACAGGAGGCAGAGTCCATATGGACACAGCCAGGCTCCTGGTGGTCAGTGTTTGGGACTTTGGAGGGACATTACAGGAGAACCATTTGGAGAGGATGTAAGGTAAGGATTTTTATGCACTACACAGTGGGGCCAGTAGGGGGTTAAATTATAGTTTTGGGGTGGGACATGCCCTTAACCTGCCCATTAAAGATGGAATAGATGGGGGAGCAAACGATGCGGGCAGAAACATTATGGGTGGAACTGTGTACAGGAAGCAAGAAGGTAGGTTAAATTAATTGTTGGAGTGTGTTATAAGCCGCCAAATGCCGGGGAAGAGGTGGAAATGAATCTCCATATGCAGTTGGCAAAGGGCTGGTATGGGGCATGTTCTGGTTGGGGGATTTTAACTACCCTGAAATAGATTGGAGTAATGGAACTGCCAGCACCTCAAAAGGTATAAAGTTCTTAAATTTCCTATATGAGCATTTTCTTTCACAGATGGTAGAATGTCCTACTAGAAAGAATGGTTGTTGGATCTGGTGATATCTAATAACCCAGAGCTCATTTTGGAGATGAAGTAATGGAGCATTAGGGAATGTGACCATGATATAGTGTCATTTAATTAGGTTGCAGAAAACTAAAGTGCACTGGCTTAACAAAACTTTTAACTTTAGGAAAGCTAATTTTATGCTTTTAAAGGAATCGCTCCTGCTAGATGGGGGAACTGTTTCTAGGTAAAGATACTGAGCAGAGGGGACCACTTTTAAAGGGATATTAAACTATAACATTTCCAAATCGGTACCTTTAGGAAACAAGTGTAAAAAAATTAGGTCCACTCCTGCATGGCTTAATGCTAGGTAAAAAAGGGAAATGGAAAAAAGAAAGGGCTTTTAAAATTTTGAAAGCAGAAGGCACAGAACAGGCTTACAGGGACTTCAAAAGCTGTAATAAGAGTGCAGAAAAGCAATTAAACTAGCTAAAATAGAAAATGAAACACGGATTGCCGAACAAAGCAAGTCCAACCCCAGATGTTTTTTTATATATAAATGGTAAAAAATGAGGACTGAGAATGTGGGACATTAAATAATGGAGCTGAGGTGGGTTGTAGAGGATGCCGAAAAGGCTTATCGCTAAACCGTTTTTTACACGGTTTTTAACTGTGAGAATCCTTACAAGGGATTGTAACAATGTGCAGGGGGAAAGAAGAGTTTTCACACTGGAAACAGAGATATGGTAAGGAATCAATTAGACAAAGTATTATCAATAAAGCGCCAGGGACCAGATGGATTGATCCTAGGATTTTAAAAGAGCTTAGTTCAGTTCTAGCAAGACCACTGTGTCTCATTTTTCAGATTCGCTTTTGTCTGGGGATGTGCCACTGGATTGGAAAAAAGCCAATGTAATACCAATATTCAAAAAGGTAGTCGTTCACAGCCTGGTAACTATAGACCTGTAAGCCTAACATCAGTGGTAGGGAAGGTGATGGAAACTTTGTAAGGGATCATATCCTTGACTTTGTCTCCAGAGATTATCTTATTAGTAGTAGTCAGCATGGATTTATGAGAATAGATCATGCCAGACAAATTTAAATGGTTTTTATGAAGAAGTGAGTAAGACGTTAGATTCAGGCACAGCTGTGGTGTGGATATTTGGATTTTGCAAAAGCCTTTGATACTGTGCCACATAGGCGACTAATGTATAAACTGAGGACTGTTGGCCTTGAAGAAAACATTTGTTCATGGATAGAGAACTGGTTATTGGACCGCAAACAGAGAGTGGTGGTTAATGGAGCTACATCTATGTGGGCTAAAGTTCTAAGCGGAGTTCCTCAGGGTTCTGTACTGGGGCCGCTTCTGTTTAATTGTTTATAAATGACTTAGAGAAGGGGCATTGAGAGCAAGGTCTCTTGTTTGCTGATGACACTAAATTATGCAGAGCTTTGGAAACTTCCAATGAGTGCAAGTGCTGCAGCAGACCTAGATAGATATCAAAATGGCGCAAGAATGGCAGATGAGATTCAATGTTGATAATGTAAGGGTGATGCATTTGGGATTTAATAATCCTGTGCCACCTACACCATAATAACTCTGTGTTAGTGCATCTGAAATGGAAAAAGATTTGGGGGTTCTGGTAGATAACAGACTTAGCTGTAGCAAACAATGCCAGGTAGCAACAGCTAGAGCTAGCAAGATATTGTCTTGTATAAAGAGGGGAATGGAATCAAGAGAGAAAAATATTATCTCCCTCTTTCAAGGCATGGTAAGGCCACATTTGGAATATGCGGTGCAGTTTTGGAATCCCATAAAAAGGACATCTTGGAAATGAGGCAGTTCAGAGAAGGCAACTAAATTAATAAGGGGAATGGAGGGGCTTGAATATGCAGGCAGATTAGACAAGTTAGGACTGGTTTACATGGAGAAGCGGCGGTTTGGTGGGGACATGAAACTTATACAAATATTTAATGGCCCATACAGTGAAAATCTCTGGTGCATTGTTCACTAATAGGTCATATCAGAGGACTCGTGGACATCCTTAAGGTTGGAAGAAAAGAAGTTTCATCTTCAAGTTAGGAGAGGTTTCTTTACAGTGAGAACGGTGAAACTGTGGAACTGTCTTCCGCAGAGGTGGTAATGGCAAGTTCATTGAATAACTTAAAAAAGGCCTGGATAAGTTTCTAAAACTAAAAAATATTGAGAATTACTGGTATTAATGCATATAGATCTGGTTGATCCAGGGATACTTTCCGATTGCCGTTTGGAGTCAGGAAGGAATTTTTTCCCCCCTTTTTTAGCTGGGGTTTTTTGCCTTCCTCGGATCAACTGTTAGGTAGGGTTAAAAAAAAATAAAATAAATAAATAAATAAATAAAAAAAAAAAAGTGAATAGGTTGGACTTGATGGACGAATGTCTTTATTCAACCTTAATTACTATGTTACTATTCAGCATTTTGTCTGTGTATAAATAAATGCTTCCGAAATACTGACTTCCTGTTTTGCAGGACCCCTAGTAGAGGACCGTTATGGTCTTGCCCTTGACCTAGCGTCAAGGTAAAGTAAAGATTGAGCATGTTGACCCATCCAACAGCAATCAATAGACATTACTGTTAGGAATATTCCAAGTATGTGGTGCATCCGGGAGAAGAGGACCGTTCGAACCTGAAATGTCAGCTCACTACAGCGGGAACAGCGAAGTGTATGAAGTCAACTGATTGGCTGACTCTCAGCCAATCATGGACACTGCTGCCGGTCCGGCCCCTGCTGCGTCTGCGGCAGTTGCGCATCAGCGAGGCAGAGGCCGTGAAGTAGTCAGAGGAGAGAGGAGGTAAGTAATGATCGGGGGAGTTTCTGAAAAAAGTAATAGGCGGTTAGGGCTGGTGAAGGGAGCCCTACACTACACCAAAATTCCTAAAAAGGGGTGGACATGCCCTTTTATTCTACCTCTCCAATGTTTTTACAAGAACTTTACAAGCTTGTGCAGCTATAATAGAAGCATCTTGATAGCTGCCGTAAGTCGTGACTGACAGCTAACAACCCACTTCTTTATCCTCCCCAAGCAGCTCTGCACTGTTGTTTCTGTAAGTGTACCTATTGAGGAAGACATTTCACAGGGTATGTAATTACACTTATTCTAGGATGAGCAAAGGGAGTTCTTACCTCATGTTTTATACATAATAAGGCAGTAGATATCTGCCCTTAAGAGAATATACCTACATTCCACAAAGCATAGTTAATATCTTAACTTTGTTTTATATGTGATTTCATTCTTAGCACCAGCTTTCTGATGCCACAAGACCTTTGATGTTGGCTGTCTTGGGTTTGTTTAATTTTTTTCATAGTTTATCTATAGGTAAATGAAAGTATAACAAGCCATTACATTTATTTTAACCTGTCTTGATTTTATTTAATGCACAATTGCATTAAATATTGACATTTTGAAGTAGTGTGCTCCTCTTTCTATATTGTACATTGGGCTAGTTCAACCCCAGGGTAGGAGAATTGACTTACCAACTATAGGTAATTGCCAGCCTAGGTGTGCAGTATGACTCTGCTTGGCTTCATTTTTAATAACACTTTTACATAAGTGGCAGGAGAGTTAGTTCGAGGCCACACTACAACACATAGCGCTAAATATTGTGCAATCGAAGCACATGCTCTCTGATTAGCAGATGGTAGTGCACCTAGTGTGGCCAGAGCAATCTAAACGGTGCATTGTGACCAAGCCCTTAGGCATCATAAACTAAGGAGCGTTTGGTTGCGATTTCATAATGTGAAATCGCACCAAACACACTGCTCTTTGGAATGAATGTTACCATTCACAACTATGAGCTGCACGCAGAATGTTGCAACACACTGTCTACAGCAGTTTTCTACGTTAAACACATTCAGTGCGGCAACACTGAGGAAGGGACAGGGTGACCCGAAACGTCATTGTTGTGTCACAATAACGAATTTGTATCACCATTGTAGTATGCTCCTTATACTTTCTTGTGCTAGATACGCTGGGGAACATCGCAAGCGTGATTAGAAAAAGTCAAGTGTAACTGAAGCAATTTAAGCAAAAACACAAACAGAATCACAAACATATATTTAACTCCCATTAACATTCCCTTTAAATAGGCACACTATACCCCTTTTAAATAACTACATTGAGAAATTCATTGCACAGAGCTGTGCTAAGATCGGTTTTACTTATTTTGTCCACATGCAGCTGTCAGCTGAGCTGACCAGTGTGGTTCGAAAAATTACTTTTGTCAGCTCGATGATGACGTTTTTAGATATAATTTAAAGGAGCAATAAACCTTTTAATTTTCTTTAAATTAAATTGTATTTCCTTGGGAGGTTGGATCAATTAACCCCACCTTTCACTTCTACTTAAAATCACAATTTATACAAGTAAAGATACACACCATCTTTGACTGAAAGCTCCTCCCAGTGACACAGTGCTCCCTTCGATCTAAGAACATTTTAAAAATGGACAATATTATTTAGAACCAGCCAGAAAAAAATGCAGAGGTTGGTTACATTTCCAAATAAGATTTATTACATTCTTAGGATTCCGAAGTGTTTTGCAGTCCTGTGTATCCATACTCCACATGTCTGCAAAGTCCAGGTTTGCTCCTGTCATTCTTCGAAACATGTCTTTGAGTCATTACTGGTTGTTCAAAATGAGTGGTGGCATCATACGATTGGAGATAAAGACCTAGAAAGACAGCCACCCAACCTACTTTAAAGGGCATGTCGAGCCATAAATAAAATGAAATCTTTAGATTTAGGCCCCCTCTCTGCCCATTTTTGTTTAAGATAGTTTCCCCTAAATGGTGTGGGGGGGCTGAACCTAAAGATAAAATGTTATTTTATAGCTGGACATGCCCTTTAATCTCATGAAGGGCTTCCCATCAGTAGTAAGGCTCACACTACATCGTAATAGTTGTTGGCATTTTGTACATTGCGACTTTTCCCCAGATCCAATCATGCACGGATTAACGGATGCCCCTGTGGCTGAGCACTTTGAAAAGAGGCCACAGTATGAAAGAACCACAGTATGATTTCACAATCAAAAACAGCGTAAGAATGGGAATACAAATTCATTCAAGAATTTAATTCCCTGAACGGTGGGACTTAATACGGACATGAGTTTTATGACAAAATTATAACTTATTCACATCACCACCCAGAATAAACCCCCTCACCGTGACACTGTCTTGTACTGTTTAATACGTTTCAAAAGACACTTTCCATTTCAAAGGACACTGTTCTCACATTATTACAGCTATCTACTTGTGCCCATTTCACACCTCCACTACTTTTACCCCATTCCCCCCTGAGTCTGATATCTGTACCTGGTCATCGTTCAATTTGTTTGATGTTACTGTCCCTATGTGTATATAAGTTTGTGATTTCTCAGTTTCTTTGTAACATCCAGCCTGATGAAGGGGTTTAGGACGCCCAAAGGTTTGCTTAATCTTTTTATTTAGTTAGCCAATAAAAGGTATCACAGCTCTATCTTTTCTCTTACTTATGGCTAACACGGTACAATCCTCACTATTGCCCAGAAAAGTAAAGTCACTTGCATGCATTAAGTTGCAGAAAACCCAACACATGGAGACATCATATACCAGAAAAGCCCAAGAGTTAGATATAAGGAAACATTTATGGAGTTAATCATTATATGGTATATATCTGAGTGGGAGATAAAGAAGAAGCCAGGCAATGCAGAAAGGATAGAGCCTCAAGACTGAAGAAAAAATCAGCAATATGCAATGGCGGTTTAAGCTGATCTTTAAAAGGCATGTCCACCCTTAAACTGGACACTTGTCTGTTACTTGCTACAACCCCCAAAGTATATTTAACACTTACTAGATGTATTTCAAACTAGATATTTAAGGATAATTATTGTCCCCATTCTGGCAGAGTAAGGGCCCCTCCCTCCATTCAGTCCATCAAGCGTGTGATTACTGATTCATAGTCAAAGATCGACTGCTGTTTACCCTGATGCCTCTTCTGCACATGCTCAAGCTTATACAAAAGCTCATTGAGCTAATAGAAGAAGAGAACTTGTAGTTAACACTGGCACTGTAGTACAGCCATTCTCTCCTAACTCAACTCCATGCTTCCTATGAGACCCAAGGTCCTCCTGCATTGATGTGTTTTATTTCCTGAAGCGAAATTATTGCCTAATAGCAGAAAAACGTTTTCCAGAACATAAGAAATATTTGAACTTCCATATCGGTATCACTGAGCAATGAATATGTTGTGCAATGTCGGAGATCAGAGGTCATGCAAAGATTGGGTACATTTGCACTCACCTGTTTTTTTGTGCCATCATGCTTTGGGATTAACTGATCAGTTATGGATACAAATCTACAAATAAACAAACATAGCAAACTGGTAAGATGCATACAGGCATAAGATTCAGCAAACTATAGTGCTGTGTACATTCTAGACCTTTATTATTAAGGGACAAACACCAGAAAAGGATCCAATGGGACTGTGCCATAAACAAATTGCTTCTTTAGCAGAATTTTATTGTCACCGTTCAAGGTGTCTTGAACAGGTCCAGTTCTATCCATTTGGTGCCCTAACAAAGTCTACTGTGGCGCTCCCCATTCCACTAATCTTCCTCAACCACCTCTTGCATTGTCTTTTCTTGGATTGGAAAACTTGAAGCAAGTGACAGAGATATGGAATCATCTTGTATTTTGTATGTTTGGTGGACTTCAGGACACGTTCAGGCTCTTTCAATAAGAGGTGCCTGAGCTGTTTATTTGCCTCAACCAATCAGATGATATCTTTTTACTGGTCTACAGTTGGAAAACATTTGATAACACCTGATTGGTTGCTGTAGATTAAGAAACGTGGGCAAAATTTGAATTTCTCTTATTGAATGAGGCACTGAGAGTACACAGCACAGTATTGAACACAACGCTGTGCACTAATACACCACAGCCACTGCCATTTTTCGGCAGAAGTTTGCTCTAGAGAGTGTGTGTGGTTTTCATCAAGCGGGTGGAATAACGTTTAAAACAGTGATGATCCATTTGGTATTCCCTGGAAAACCTATATCCGATCAGTAGTGCAATATATTCCGTATCTTGCATACAGTATAGTTTTTTCTCCCAAGCTCAGTCACTACCAGGAATAGAAACCTTCCCCACTATTTCCTGAAGTCCTATGAAACTCCCAGAACTTGCTGCCCACGGTTACAAAACAAACAAGGCAAAAAAACAAACTAACTGGTGTTTAGCGATAGCCATTCAGGTTCATTGGCAGCAATCCAAAAATCCTCGTACCAGATTCCAATTACATATATAAATATTCCACCTCAGTTATATATGAATATTGTGCTGTATTTTACCATTGTGGTATAAAATGTTGCACCTATAGATCTATGCCCTTATGTACAATTGAAACAGTTGATTTCCTGAGCAAGGGTGTTTATTAAAGGACAACATACTGTTAAATTAACTTTTAAAAATGAAAAGACCTGGGGCAAGGAGGTAGGATTGATTTTTCCCACCTCCAATATTGTTTTGTTGAGGAGCTACAGCACATACAGTTTTTCATTTGCCAGGTTATGGCCCTGGGCCATTCTATATTAAAGGGCAGTCCACCCAAAAAATCAAACTTTCACTACAGGTAGTTTGTGGTGCCCTACCTGAAACGCCTTATTACCTTTTCCAAACTACTTTTTGTTCAAAAGTATAATTCTCTGCATTTCAGAAGCTTAGGCCGTCTCTCTCCTAATGCCCTGTCAATCATGTGACGCAAGAACGCTGTGCGCGATCACAGTCTCGCGCGTCTTATTCTGCCCTCTGAAGAACTCTAATAGCTCAGCCCACTCCCCGACGATGCAGGGCACAAATCAAAACAAATGCACGTGGCTACCCGCGAGAAGTGCACTGTTGATGATTTTGCACCTCGCGGGGTAGTATTCCTCGGGAGACGTACGTTGCGGTACTCTGCTATTACACGGTAAAAGAAAACTCAATGTGCTCACATTATTTCTGTATTTATTTCAATTTGTCTTAAAAAGCTTGGAATTGATCTAAATGAATTATATGCCAGCAAACAGTATAAAAATGTGATTAAATTTTATAACACCATCTTATTGTGTCTGTATTGTTTTTTAGTGAGTGAATGTTTTTCTAGTGTATGTAAGTTTATGTATGTATATGTATAATACCGTATATATTCGAGTATAAGTCGAGGTTTTCAGGCTGTGAAAACAGCCTGAAAAAACTGAACCTGACTTATACTCGAGTCAGTCACACTACACTACTACAGTACATCATAATGCTGCAACCTTACCTTTGCAGGAGAGTCCGGGCCCCCAACATCATGCACTTGATGGAGGATACGGTGCCGCGTCCACTGATGGTCGCATCCACTGACGTCAAGACTCGGCGCCGGGAAATTAGACTGGCGCTGAGTCGTGACGTCAGGATGCGACCATCAGTGGACGCGGCAGCCGGATTCCTCCATCAAGTGCATGATGTTGGGGGCCCGGACTCTCCTGCAAAGGTAAGGTTGCAGCATTATGATGTACTGTAGTAGTGTGTTACTGTAGTAGTGTAGTGTGTGGCAGGGTGAGAAGATGGGTGCAGGGAAATAGGTTTTATTCCTGGGGCTGGAGGGGAGAGTAAGGAGGTCAGGGACAGGGTATTGTGTTTGGGGTTTAGTGTGGCAGGGTGAGAAGATGGGTGCAGGGAGTAGTGTAGTGTACTGTAGTAGTGTAGTGTAGTGGCAGGGTGAGAAGATGGGTGCAGGGAAAATGGTTTATTCCTGGGGCTGGACCTGGGGCTGGAGGGGAGAGTAAGGAGTCAGGGACAGGGTAGTGTGTTTTGGGGTTAGTGTGTGGGACAGGGTAGTGTGTTTGGGGTTAGTGTGTGCAGTTCCACTCCAGATGTTTTACTCCTACTCCCACTTCCTTCTACACTCTACCCTCGAACTTATACTCGAGCAATTGGTTTTACTCATTTTGAGGTAAAAATGGGTACCTCGACTTACTCGAGTAGACTTATACTCGAGTATATACGGTATGTGTGTGTGAATGTATGTAAGTATGTGTGTATGTCTGTGTGTATGTATATGTATATGTGTGTGTATGTGTATGTGTAAGTATGTGTGTATGTATGTGTGTGTATATGTGTGTTATGAAAGTATGTATGGTAGTATGTGTTGTATGATATGTATGTATGTTGTATGGGTATGTATGTGTATGTGAATGTGTGTATGTGTTATGTATGTGTGTGTATATGTATGTTGTATGAATGTGTGTATGTATGTATATGTATATATGTGTGTGTATGTATGTGGTGTATATATGTATTTGTATGTGTATGTATGTGTGTATGTGAAATGTGTATGTATGTAAGTATGTGTGTGTCTGTGTGTATGTATATGTATATGTGTGTGTGTGTATGTATGTAAGTATGTGTGTATGTATGTTGTGTATATATGTAGTATGTTTGATTGTGTATGTGTGTGTATATGTGTATTGATGTGTGTATGTTTGTGTGTATGTATATGTATATGTGTGTAGTATGTAAGTATGTGTGTATGTATGTGTGTATATATGTATGCATGTTGTATGGTGTATGTATGTGTGTATGTGAATGTGTGTATGTATGTAAGTATGTGTGTATGTATGTATGTGTGTGTGTATGTTTGTGTCTATGTATTGTATATATGGTGTATGTATGTGTATGTGTATGTATGTGTGTGTATTTATTGTGTGTATGTGTAGGTATGTGTGTATGGGAATGTGTATGTATGTAAGTATGTGTGTATGTCTGTGTATATGTATATGTGTGTGTAGTAAGTATGTGTGTATATATGTATGTTTGTATGTGTATGTATGTGGTGAATGGTATGTATGTATGTGTGTATGATATGTGTGTTAGTATATGTATGTATGTGTGAATGTGTGTATGTATGTAAGTGTGTTGTGTATATGTGTATGTATGTGTGTATGTTTGTGTGTATGTATATGTATATGTGTGTATGTATGTGTGTATGTATGTGTGAATGTGGTATGTATGTGTGTGTATTGTGTAGTATGTGTGATATATGTATGTATGTTTGTATGTGTATGTATGTGTGGTGTATGTAAGTGGTGTATGTATGTGTATGTATGTGGTATGTGAATGTGTGTATGTATGTAAGTATGTGTGTATATGTGTATGTATGTGTGTATGTTTGTGTGTGATGTATATCTATATATGTGGTATGATGTGTGTATATGATTTATGTGAATGTATGTATGTATGTGTGTATGTGTATGTGTGTATGTAAGTATGTGTGTATATGTGTGTATGTGTGTATGTGTGTGTATATGTATGTATGTTTGTGTATGTGAATGCATGTATGTATGTAAGTATGTGTGTATGTATGTGTGTGTGTATATGTGTATGTATGTGTGTTGTTTGTGTGTATGTAATGTATATATGTGTGTATGTATGTAATGCGTGTGTATGTGTGTTTATGTATGTGTGTATGTGTATGTGAATGCATGTATGTATGTAAGTATGTATGTGTGTGTATATGTGTAGTATATGTTGTATGTGTATGTATGTAAGTATGTGTGTATGTATGTGTGTTGTATATATGGATGTAGTTGTATGTGTGTATATGAATGTGTTGTATGTATGTATGTATGTGTGTATGTATGTGAATGCATGTAAGTATGTTGTGTATGTAGTGTGTGTATATGTGTATGTATGTGTGTATGTTTGTGTGATGTATAGTGTGTGTATTGTATGTATATATGTGTGTGTATTTAAATGTTTGTATGTATGTGGTGGTATGTTTGTGTAGGTATGTATATATGTGTGTGTATTTAGTGTGTATTTATATGTATGTGTGTATGTTATGATGTATGATGTATGTTTTTTAGTGTGCATTTATGTATGTGTGGTGTGGTGTGTGTGTGTGTATGTACATATGTTTGTTACATTACATTTAACAATAAATTAATAAATGATTTTTAATAAAAATTCTCTTATCTCATCATGTTTCCTCCACTTCACTCTATAAATTTAAAAAATACATTGTCTTTGTACATAATATAAAATATATGTGCATATGTATATATATTTTATTTTTAAGCACTTTGTGTTGAATAATTAATGTAAAATGTATATAGTTATATCTGTTGTATTCAATTAGATCAACTGGACTTGAAATGTAGTTCTTGAAGACGTTCGCTAGTCATCCGACTGGCTTTCTCAATTCAGAATGACTTGTACAAGAATCTGTGGCAATTATGTACCCTGGAAAATCCCAATAGCATATCACAGCCAGGTGTTAAGGGTGTGATTAGATAGTGGCTAAGAGGTGTTATAGGAACGCCCAGAGTAGGTGTTAAAACAGCATTGTACATGGCAGACAGTTGGTGTCGAACCCCCCCACCTCTATTTAGGCTTGGTTTCTTTATTTTCACATAAATGGCCTCCTTAACACCTCTCTGAACCAGTCACGTTCCTTCGCCAGTATGTTAACATTACAATCTTCAAAGGTATGTCCTTTATCCTTAAGATGCAGATACACGGCTGAGTCCTGACCCGAGGACCCGATCTGCATCTTAAGGATAAAGGACATACCTTTGAAGATTGTAATGTTAACATACTGGCGAAGGAACGTGACTGGTTCAAGAGAGGTGTTAAGGAGGCCATTTATGTGAAAATAAAGAAACCAAGCCTAAATAGAGGTGGGGGGGAGGGTGTGATTAGATAGTGGCTAAAGGTGTTATAGGAACGCCCAGAGTAAGTGTTAAAACAGCATTGTACATGGCAGACAGTTGGTGTCGAACCCCCCCACCTCTATTTAGGCTTGGTTTCTATTTTCACATAAATGACCTCCTTAACAACCTCTCTTGAACCAGTCACGTTCCTTCGCCAGTATGTAACATTACAATCTTCAAAGGTATGTCCTTTATCTTAAGATGCAGCTGGGTCCTCGGGTCAGGACTCAGCCGTGTATCTGCACTTAAGGATAAAGGACATACCTTTGAAGATTGTAATGTTAACATACTGGCGAAGGAACGTGACTGGTTCAAGAGAGGTGTTAAGGAGGCCATTTATGTGAAAATAAAGAAACCAGCCTAAATAGAGGTGGGGGGGGTTCGACACCAACTGTCTGCCATGTACAATGCTGTTTTAACACCTTACTCTGGGCGTTCTATAAACACCTCTTAGCCACTATCTAATCACACCCTTAACACCTGGCTGTGATATGCTAATTGGGATTTTCCAGGGTACATAATTGCCACCGATTCTTGTACAAGTCATTTGAATTGAGAAAGCCAGCGGAGACAAGAAACCCAAGAACACACAAGCCAGGAAAGAAACCAACAGACAAAAGACAAACAAAAGGCAACACAAAGCAGAAAAAAAAAAGAAACAGACAAAAAGACAAAGACAAAGAAAAAAGAGAGGAAGGGGAGGAAACAGAAGAGAAAGAGAAGAGAAAAACAAAAAAGAAGTAATGAACAAACAAGACAATCACACACACACACCACACACAACCTACACAAAAAAGCACAGAAAAATAACAGACAGACAGACAGACAGAGACAGACACACGAAGAGAAAGACACACAAAAGAACACACAAAATACAACCGACACAAACAACACACACACAACAGAAAACATTGAAATACACACACAAATACAGACACAACACAACAGACACACACAAACAGACACACAACAAACAACACACACATACTTACACATACTTCACATCACATACAACAACATACAACATACATACACACATTCAATACACACAACAAAATACTACAATATACACAACATACAACAAACACTTATACATACACATACAACATATATACATACACATATACACACACATACATACTTACATACATACATGCATTCAATACACAACATACACATACATACATAAACACACATACATACACGCATAAGTACATACAATACACACATATATACACACATACACACAAACACACACATACATACACATACACACACACACATACACACACTACATACACATGCATTCACATACACAACAATACATACAAATACACACACATACACACAGACACACAGAGACACACAGACGACAGACACACAGACCACAGACGCAACAGACAGACAGACAGGCACAGAACAGATAAACACACAGACAGACACAACATGAGAAGACAGACACCACACACACAGACACACAGACAACACAGAGACACACAGACGACAGACAGACACCACAGGCACAGACACCGACAGACACCGACAGACACACGACACAGACGACACACAGACAGAACAACACAACAGACAAAAACACAGACAGACACGGACACACACAAACACACAGCCCCACAGAAGAACACAGACAACACACAGAGAGACAGACGACAGACACACAAAACAGACACACCACAGACAAGACACAAGACACACACACGACAGACAGACAACACAGGCACAACAGAACAGACCAGAGAGACACACAGACAACACACAACACACAGACGGACAGACAGACACCAGACACAAACAGAGACAAAGACACACACAGAACACAGACAACACACAGAGACAGAGACCACAGGACAGACACACAGACAAGGAAACAACAGCACAGACACATACAGACAGACAAGAACAACAAACAATAAACACCACACAGACAGACACACAGACGGACAGACAGACACACAGAGAGACACGAGACAGAGACAAACAACATGACACACAGAACAACAGACAGACACACCAGACATCAGACAGACCACACAGGCACAGACACAAGACAAGACACAGACAAACAGACACAGAGAGACACCACAGACATACACCACAACACAGACTACACACAGAATAGACAATACAGACACACAAACATACACAATACAGACACAGAGACACACACAGACCACAGGCAACAACAAAACAGATAGACACAACACAGACAGACACACCAACGTGACAGACATACACATACACACTACAGCAGACAGGAGACAGACACACAGACAGACACACAGACGGACAGGACAGAACACACAGGCCAGACCACAGACAACACAGACAAACACAGACAGGAGACACACACAGACATACACACACAGATAAATACAGACAACACACAGCATACACAATACACACACATAAGTACAAACATACCACACAAACATAACAACCATACACAACAAACAACATACAATATACACAATACAACACACATACCACATCACATACACACATATATACACACACATACATACACACATACTACACATACACACACATATACATATACATACACACAGAATACACACATACTACATACATTCACACACACATACCAGTATATACTGAGTATAAGTCGACTCGAGTATAGTCGAGGGTACCCATTTTTACCTCAAAAATGAGTAAAACCAATTGACTCGAGTATAAGCGAGGGTAGAGTAGTAGATAGGAGTAGTAGAAGGGAGTGGAAGTAGGGAGTAGAAACATCTGGAGTGGAACTGCACACACTAACCCCAAAACACACTACCTGTCCCACACACTACCCCAAAACACACTACCCTGTCCCTGACTCCTTACTCTCCCCTCCAGCCCAGGTCCAGCCCCAGGAATAAAACTATTTCCCTGCACCATCTTCTACCCTGCCACTACACTACACTACACAGTACACTACACTACTCCCTGCACCCATCTTCTCACCCTGCCACACTAACCCCAAAACACAATACCCTGTCCCTGACTCCTTACTCTCCCTCCAGCCCCAGGAATAAAACCTATTTCCTGCACCCATCTTCTCACCTGCCATACAATACACTACTACAGTACACTACACTACTACAGTACATCATAATGCTGCAACCTTACCTTTGCAGGAGAGTCGGGCCCCCAACATCATGCACTTGATGGAGGAATCGGTGCCGCGTCACTGATGGTCGCATCATTGACGTCAGACTCAGCGCCAGTCTAATTTCCCGGCGCCGAGTCTTGACGTCAGTGGATGCGACCTCAGTGGACGCGGCAGCCGGATTCCTCCATCAAGTGCATGATGTTGGGGGCCGGACTCTCCTGCAAAGGTAAGGTTGCAGCATTATGATGTACTGTAGTAGTGTAGTGTGACTGACTCGAGTATAGTCGAGGTTCAGTTTTCAGGCTGTTTTCACAGCCTGAAAACCTCGACTATACTCGAATATTACGGTATATATACATATACATACATAAACTTACATACACATAGAAAAAAATTCACTCACTAAAACAAATACAGACACAAAAAAGATGGTGTTATAAAAATTAATCACATTTTTATACTGTTTGCTGGCATATAATTATTTAGATCAATTCCAAGCTTTTTTAAGACACAATTGAAATAAATACAGAAATAATGTGAGCACATTGTTAGTTTGTTCTTTTACCGTGTAATAGCAGAGTACCGCAACGTACGTCTCCCGAGGAATACTACCCGCGAGGTGCACAAATCATCAACAGTGCACTTTCGCGGGTAGCCACGTGCATTTGTTTTGATTTTGCCCTGCATCGTCGGGGAGTGGGCTGAGCTATTAGAGTTTCTTCAGAGGGCAGGAATAAGACGCGCGGAGACTGTGATCGGCACAGCGTTCTTGCGTACCATGATTGACAGGCGCATTAGGAGAGAGACGGCTAAGGCTTCTGAAGCAGAGAATTATAAACTTTTGAACAAAAAGTAGTTGGAAAAGGTAATAAGGCGTTTCAGGTAGGGCACCACTAAACTACCTGTAGTGAAAAGTTGATTTTTTGGGTGGACATGCCCTTTAATATAGAATGGCCCAGGGCCATAACCTGGAAATGAAAACGTATGTGCTGTAGCTCCTCAACAAAACAATATTGGAGGTGGGAAAAAACAATCCTACCTCCTTGCCCCAGGTGCTTTTCATTTTTAAAAAGTTATTATACAGTATAGTTGTCCTTTAATAAACACCTCTCGTTCTCAGGAAAATAACTTTCAATTGTACATAAGGGCATAGATCTATAGGTGCAACATTTATACCACAATGGTAAAATACAGCACAATATTCAATATATAACTGAGGTGGAATATTTATATATGTAATTGGAATCTGGTACGAGAATTTTTGGATTGCTGCCAATGAACCTGAATGGCTATCGCTAAACACCAGTTAGTTTGTTTTTTGCCTTGTTTGTTTTGTAACCGTGGCAGCAAGTTCTGGAGAGTTTCCTAGGACTTCAGGAATAGTGGGGAAGGTTTCATTCCTGGTAGTGGACTGGAGCTTGGGAGAAAAAACTATACTGTATGCAAGATACGGAATATATTGCACTACTGATACGGATATAGGTTTTCCAGGAATACCAAATGGATCATCACTGTTTTAAAGCGTTATTCACCCGCTTGATAGAAAACCACACACACATATCTAGAGCAAACTTCTGCCGAAAAATGGCAGTGGTGTTGTGTATTAGTGCACCGCGTTGTGTTCACATACTGTGCTGTGTTACTCTCAGTGCCTCATTCAATAAGAGAAATTCAAAATTTTGCCCACGTTCTTAATTACAGCAACCAATCAGGTGTTATCAAATGTTTTCCAACTGTAGACAGTAAAAAGATATCATCTGATTGGTTGAGGCAAATAAACAGCTCAGGCACCTCTATTGAAAGAGCCCTGAACGTGTCCTGAAGTCCACCAAACATAAAAAATACAAGATGATTCCATATTCTGTCACTTGCTTCAAGTTTTCCAATCCAAGAAAAGACTAATGCAAGAGGTGGTTGGAGGGAAGATTGAGTTGGGAATGGGAGCGCCACAGTAGACTTTGTTAGGGCACCAAATGGGATAGAACTGGACCTGTTCAAGACACCTTGAACGGTGACAATAAAATCTTGCTAAAGAAGCAATTTGTTTATGGCACAGTCCCAAATGGATCCTTTTCTGGTGTTTGTCCCTTAATAATAAAGGTCTAGAATGTACACAGCACTAGTTTGCTGAACTGTTTATCCTGTATGCATTACCAGTTGCTATGTTTGTTTATTTTGTAGATTTGTATCCATAACTGATCAGTTATCCCAAAGCATGATGGCACAAAAAAACAGGTGAGTGCAAATGTACCCAATCTTTGCATGACCTCTGATCTCCGACATTGCAACAACATATTCATTGCTCAGTGATACCGGATATGGAAGTTCAAATATTTCTTATGTTCTGGAAAACGTTTTTCTGCATTAGGCAATAATTTCGCTTCAGGAAATAAAACACATCAATGCAGGAGGAACCTTGGTCTCATAGGAAGCATGGAGTTGAGTTAGGAGGAGATGGCTGTACTACAGTGCCAGTGTTAACTACAAGTTCTCTTCTTCTATTAGCCAATGAGCTTTGTATAAGCTTGAGCATGTGTGCAGAAGAGGCATCAGGGTAAACAGCAGTCGATCTTTGACTATGATATCAGTAATCACAGCCTTGATGGACTGAATGGAGGGAGGGGCCAGCTTACTCTGCAGAATGGGGACAATAATTTCCTTAAATATCTAGTTTGAAATACATCTAGTAAAGTGTTTAAATATATTGTTGGGGTTGGTAGCAAGTAACAGACAAGTGTCCAGTTTAAGGGTGGACATGCCTTTTTAAGATCAGCTTAAAGCGCCATGCATATTGCTGATTTTTTCTTCAGTCTTGAGGCTATCCTTTCTGCATTGCCTGGCTTTCTTTTATCTCCCACTCAGATATATACCATATAAATGATTAACTCCATAAATGTTTCCTTATATCTAACTCTTGGGCTTTTCTGGTATATGATGTCTCCATGTGTTGGGTTTTCTGCAACTTAATGCATGCAAGTGACTTTACTTTTCTGGGCAATAGTTGAGGATTGTACCGTGTTAGCCATAAGTAAGAGAAGAGAAGTAGAGCTGTGATACCTTTTTTGGCTAACTAAATAAAAAGATTAAGCAAACTTTTGGGCGTCCTAAACCCCCTTCATCAGGCTGGATGTTACAAAAGAACTGAGAAATCACAAACTATATACACATAGGGACAGTAAACATCAAACAAATTGAACAGATGACCAGGTACAGATACAGACTCAGGGGGGAATGTGGGGTAAAAGTAGTGGAGGTGTGAAATGGGCACAAGTAGATAGCTGTAATAAGTGAGAACAGTGTCCTTTGAAATGGAAAGTGTCTTTTGAAACGTATTAAACAGTACAAGACAGTGTCACGGTGAGTGGGTTTAGTCTGGGTGGTGATGTGGAATAAGTTTTAAGTTGGTCATAAAACTCATGTCCGTATTAAGTCCACCGTTCAGGGAATTAAATTTCTGAATGAATTGTTATTCCCATCCTTACGCTGTTTTTGATTGTGAAAATCATACTGTGGGTCTTTCATACTGTGGCCTCTTTACAAAAGTGCTCAGCCACAGGGGCATCCGTTAATCCGTGCTGATGTTGGATTGGGGAAAAGTCGAATGTACAAAATGCCAACAACTATACGAGTAGTGTGAGCCTACTACTGATGGGAAGCCCTTCATGAGATTAAAGGGCTGTCCAGCTATAAAATAACATTTTATCTTTAGGTTCAGCCCCCCCACACCATTTAGGGGAAACTATCTTAAACAAAAATGGGCAGGAGAGGGGGCCTAAATCTAAAGATTCATTTTATTTATGGCTCGACATGCCCTTTAAAGTAGGTTGGGTTGCTGTCTTTCTAGGTCTTTATCTCAAATCGTATGATGCCACCACTCATTTTGAGACAACCAGTAATGACATCAAAGACATGTTTCGAAGAATGACAGGAGCAAACCTGGACTTTGCAGACATGTGGAGTTGGATACACAGGACTGCAAAAACACTTCGGAATCCTAAAGATGTAATAAATTCTATTTGGAAATGTAACCAACCTCTGCATTTTTTCTGGCTGGTTCTAAATAATATGTTCCATTTTAAATGTTCTTAGATCGTAAGGGAGCAGCTGTGTCAACTGGGAGGAGCTGTCAGTCAAAGATGGTGTGGTATTCTTTACTTGTATAAATGTGTGTTTAAGTAGAAGTGAAAGGTGGGGTTAATTGATCCAACCTCCCAAGGAAATACAATTTAATTTTAAGAAAATTTAAAAGGTTTATTGCTCCTTTAAATTATATCTAAAAACGTCATCATCGAGCTGACAAAAGTGAATTTTTCGAACCACACTGGTCAGCTCAGCTGACAGCTGCATGTGGACAAAAAAAAGTAAGTAAACCGATCTTAGCAAGCTTGTGCAATGAATTTCTCAATGTAGTTATTTAAAAGGGGTATAGTGTGCCTATTAAAGGGAATGTTAATGGGGTTTAAATATATTTTTGTGATCTGTTTGTGTTTTTGCTTAAATTGCTTCAGTTACACATGACTTTTTCTAATCACGCTTGCGAGTTCCCCAGCGTTATCTAGCACAAGAAAGTATAAGGGAGCATACTACAATGGTGAATACAAATTCGTTATTGTGACAACAACAATGACGTTTCGGGGCACCTGTCCCTTCCTCAGGTATTGCCCAGCACTGATATGTGTTAACGTAGAGAAAACTGCTGTAGACAGTGGGTTGCAACATTCTGCAGTGCAGCTCATAGTTGTGAATGGGAACATTCATTCCAAAGAGCAGAGTGTTTGGTGCGATTTCACATTATGAAATCGCAACCAAACGCTCCTTAGTATAATGATGCTAAGGGCTTGGTCACAATGCACCGTTTAGATTGCTCTGGCCACACTAGGTGCACTACCATCTGCTAATCAGAGAGCATGTGCTTGATTGCACAATATTGTAGCGCTATGTGTTGTAGTGTGGCCTCGAACTAAATCTCCTGCCACTTATGTAAAATGTGTTATTAAAAATGAAGCCCAAAGCAGAGTCATACTAGCACACCTAGGCTGGCAATTACCTATGTTGGTAAGTGCAATTCTCCTACCCGGGGTGAACTAGCCCAATGTACAATATAGAAGAGGAGCACACTACTTCAAAATGTCAATATTAATGCAATTGTGCATTAAATAAAAATCAAGACAGTTAAAATAAATGTAATGGTTGTTATACTTTCATTTACCTATAGAATAAACTATGAAAAAAATTAAACAAAACCCAAGACAGCCCACATCAAAAGGTCTTGTGGCATCAGAAAGCATGGTGCTAAGAATGAAATCACATATAAACAAAAAGTTAAGATATTAACTATGCTTTGTGGGAATGTAGGTATATTCTCTTAAGGGCAGATATCTACTGCCTTATTATGTATAAAAACATGAGGTAAGAACTCACCTTGCTCATAGCTAGAATAAGTGTAATTACATACTGTGAAATGTCTTCCTCAATAGGTACTTACAGAAACAAACAGTGCAGAGCTGCTTGGGGAGGATAAAGAAGTGGTGTTAGCTGTCAGTCACGAATTACGGCAGCTATAACAAGATGCTTCTATTATAGCTGCACAAGCTTGTAAAGTTTGTTGTAAAAACATTGGAGGGGTAGAAATAAAGGGCATGTCCACCCCTTTTTAGGAATTTTGGTGTAGTTGAGGGCTCCTTCAACAGCCCAACCGCACTTTACTTTTTTCAGAAACTCCCCATCATTACTTACTTACCTCTCTCCTCGACGTACTGTCACGGCCCTCTGCCTGCGGAAACTGCAAGCAGGGGGCCGGACCGGCAGCAGTGTCCTGATTGGCTGAGAGTCAGCCATCATGTGACTTCATACTCGCTGTTCTGCTGAGTGATGACACTTTCAGGTTTCGAACGGTCCCTTCTTCCAGGATGCACCACATACTTGGAATATCCTAACAGTAATGTCTATTGATTGGCGTTGGATGGGTCAAACATGCTCAGATATTTACTTATCCTGACGCAGGTCAAGGGCAAGACCATAACGGTCTCCCTACTAGGGTCCTGCACAAACAGGGTCAGTATTCGGAAGCATTTATTATACACAGACAAAATGCGAATAGTAACATAGTAAAAGGTTGAATAAAGACATTCGTCATCAAGTCCAAACCTATCACTTTTTTTTTTTTATTATTATTATTATTTAATTTTTTTTTTTTATACCCTACCTAACATTGTATTCCACGAGGAAGGCAAAAAAACCCCAGCTAAAAAAGGGGGGAAAAAATTCTTCTGACTCCAAACGGCACAATCGGAAAGCATCCTGGATCAACCAGATCTATATGCATTATACCAGTAATTTCAATATTTTTTAGTTTTAGAAATTATCCAGGCCTTTTTTAAAGTATTCAATGAATCTGCCATTACCACCTCTGCTGGAAGACAGTTCACAGTGTTCACCGTTCTCACTGTAAAGAAACCTCTCCTAAATTGAAGATGAAACTTTTCTTCCAACCTTAAAGGATGTCCACGAGTCCTTGAATGACCTATAGTGAACAATGCCACCGAGAGTTCAACTGTATGGGCCATTGAATTATGGTAGAATGGTTATGTTTCCCAGACAAACGCGCTTTCCAATGTAAACCAGTCCTAACATTGTCTAATCGGCTATGCGATTCAAGCCCTCCATTCCCCTTATTAATTTAGTTGCCCTTCTCTGAACTGCCTAATTTCCAAGAGTCCCTTTTATGTGGGATTCAAAACAATGAACCGCTATTCCAAATGGTGGCTACACAGTGCCTGTAAAGAGGGAGAATAATATTTTTCTTCTTGATTCCATTCCCCTCTTTATACAAGACAATCTTGCGTAGCTCTAGGTTGCTACCTGGCATTGTTTGCACAGCTAAGTCTGTTATCTTACCAGAACCCCAAATCTTTTCCATTTCAGATGCACTTTAACACAGAGTTATTATGGTTGTAGGTGGCACAGGGATATTAACCCAAATGCATCACCTTACATTATCAACATTGAATCTCATCTGCCATTCTCTGGCCATTTTGTAATCTATCTAGGTCTGCTTGCGCACTTGCCCATCATTGAAGTTTCCAAAGCTCTGCATATTTAGTGTCATCAGCAACACACAGAGCCTTGCTCTCAATGCCCCCTTCTAAGGTAATTATAAAACCAGATTTTAACCAGATTAGCCGGCCCCCAGTACCAGAACCCTGAGGAAAAACTCCGTTCTTGAAACTTGAGCCCAATAGAGGTAGCTCCATAACACCCTTTTACCATACTCGTATGTTTGCGGTCCCTTAACACCTGGCTGTGATATGCTAATTGGGATTTTCCAGGGTACATAATTGCCACAGATTCTTGTACAAGTCATTCTGAATTGAGAAAGCCAGTCGGATGACTAGCGAAACGTCAAGAACTACATTTCAAGTCCAGTTGATCTAATTGAATACAACAGATATACCATGACCTGGATGAATGAGAACCTTCACAAGCATATATAGTTATATACCCAAAAAATGTATTATTTATAATTAATTTGATGTATTAAAATAAAAAAAATAGTTTTATATTTATACTTATTAATTTTCCATGTATACATGTATTACTTAAATTTTTTTTTTGTAATGCTTTAAAAATTTTTATTGTGCGATTTTATATGCACAGTAATATATACATATACAAATATATATATATATATATACACACACACACACACACACACACAAATATTTAAAATTAGTTAATTATCACCTACATAACATAAATTATATATACATATCACACTATATAGAGATTATATAATAAAAAGACATAGGTATCCAATCAGATTTTAATTTTAAATATATATTGCTACATACATATATATATATATAGAGAGAGATCGATTCCCATGTTATATACCATAGCCCACTTTATTCTCAGTAGTATATACACCAATATATGGAATAAAATAAGCAATTTATAATAATTAGTTAATAATTTTACCTTATAGTAATATATTGGGTCTCAGAGGTCCGGTGTAGCTGCTGTACAGAAATCAAAATATTGATATTGTGCAGGATCGGGATTCCTAACACCCGATTGGTAGTTTGGTTACCAACTGGTATCCAAATGTTGCTGATTGGTGGAGCCAGTTGAAGCTGCCCAAATATTCCTATTGGATGCAGAAATCTGATGCCTGATTGGCCCATTACATATCAGGAAGAAGAGATCCAAATCTCGTTCTTTTTTTCTGAAAATGGCGTCACTTGATGGGAGGGGGGAGGAGGGGGGAGGAGGGGGGAGCGGGTGTTGAGGGAGAAATGCTCTACTGCGCAGGACATTTCTCTACAGGAGGCAGAGATAGAGGATGACACAAAATAAGGTATGTGAGCCTCCTAGTGTTCATTTGTTTTATGTTCACTGCACTGAAACTTATTATCAATAAGGCTTTGAGAGGAGATATAGCAATGATTTTAATCAGCACAAGGTGGGCAATTAATGATTATTTTTCTGTTTTGGGGGTGGACATGCCCTGGGTGCAGAAGTATTGAGGAAGACTGGAAGAAGCAGTTTTCTTCATCCTGCTGATCCTCACAGAAAGGACATTGGGAGGTAAAAAGCACCAATCCTACCTCCCTGGCTCAGGTACTTTTTATTTTAACTGTTTTTGAAAAAACTTTATACGCACTATAGTTTCCCTTTAACAATGTAAGGCCACCTTCCACCTTTGGCGCAGTGATAGAATGACACAGATGATATTTCAGCTCAACCTATCGCACAGCCTATTGAATCCGCATAATAAGCCAGGGATAGATGCATGGGATACATGTTTACCATGTTACAGTAGATGTGAATTTCCATGATGGCTATTGGGTCCTCCCCAATGAGGAGGCTCATTGGGTACAAATGATTGTGTTGTGTTTAATGCAGATTAACGCATTGTTTTATATAACCTTGTGCTTTTTGCCAGGACTAGTTTGTAGGGAACTATCTTAACCACCAGTGTGCATCACATGTTCTCCTATAAGGGCCCTAAACAGAACCTACTTACTTCTGATCAACAGGCACCAGTAGATCAAGAGCAGGCTGGATTTCTTTCTCTGGGTCTTCTGTTTCCACGGTTGTGCTAATTATAGCCACGTATTTCCCATCTGATGCCACGCAGTGTGAGCTGGCGACCATGCAGACATAGATATCTGAGAACAGCAACATTTATGACAAACTTCGCTTGTAACCACAATCATAACTAAAAATAAATACTAGCAAGAGAAATGTAAACTCTTATCAGGCAGCTTCATGTGGGAGTGAGCAAGGCAGAGGGAATTATGTAAGATGTTAAATATCATTTTTAGAAAAAATTAGATTTTTAGTGCAGTTGTAAATGAGTTGTTAAACGACAACGACATTCACCTTTGGACATATACAGGGAGATTCAATAAAAGTTCTCATCATTTAAAATGGTGCTAATTTTGCCCCAACCAATCAGATCTTATTTAAGATTTGAAAGCTTACATCTGATTGGTTGGGGCAAAATTAGCACCATTTTTGACGATAAGAAATTTTATTGAATAACCCTGAAAAATGTGTAATGTATAGTACAGTAATGACCAATGACAAAGGTTACAAGCCCACTGTCAGTTATTTACTCAGATTAAGGGGCGCACACCCTCCATTAGAATATTAATAGGGCTATATACCGAGAGACGTTATCAGGACACACTACAATGCACGAAATCGCGGGTGTTATCACGCGTGTGCGTTTTCGTTATTTATAAAGAGAAAACGCATGCGATTGCGCAAAAAATGGTTGAACGCAAAACGCAAATGGACGCGCAATCGCATGTGCGACAGAAATTGCGTGAATTTTCATGTTCCCACGATTTCCGTTTTAGCACAAATCGCATGCACAATCCAGAGAGAAAACCCGTGCGCAAATGCGCAAAAAACGCGCTAGTGTGGCCCAGACCTTAAAGTCACGTTAATCAATGTACCAAACGTTAACAAGACTTTAAGACACGACATACGGAAGATGCAACGTTATGCAAAATTTGTGTCACGTAACTGACGCAACCAATGTACTGAACTATTAACGGCTCTTTAAGATGCAATTTCTAACGCCAGCAGATAGCTGGTGTTCAAGATTCGCAAAGGCAAACTCCATTCGCAATCCACTGAGAGACACTATCAGCTAAGTGCATTGCCTAAAGGGGGCAATAGAGGGGGATAGCGACTCTCGGTACATAGCCCCATTAAGTGACATTCTTTTTCCCAGAATGCACACTTCCTTGGTAACATTCATTTCTACATCATTGCTGGATGATTCGAGCATGCTCAAATTTGAACGGATCACCCAGCGGGCTGAATCAAGCAGCAAGATAAATTATTTGTTAAATCACATCTATTGGAATGAGTGGAACTGTAGCGGGAAGGCTGGTTTATTTCCACAGAATCAACTGAGCAGATTTGACAAAGCTTTCTTATTCTGTTCGTGCACAAGTCTGGTTTTCCCTGGACATATTATTCAGGTTATGTGCGGTATAAATGTTTATAGGGTTTAATGTAAAATTCCTGTACAGGGTCCCTTTACATCAGCACTTGTTTATACATACTTTTTATTATAGGATTCTCAAATGGCATTTGAGTTCATTTTACAACCCAGTCACTGTAATGAAAAGGAAATGTCCAATCAGTCAAA
This sequence comes from Hymenochirus boettgeri, assembly GCA_019447015.1. NCBI lineage: Eukaryota > Metazoa > Chordata > Amphibia > Anura > Pipidae > Hymenochirus > Hymenochirus boettgeri. The sequence continues at coordinate 252,445,258 of CM033472.1, read as the reverse complement.
ATTGTACTCAATTTATTTTGAATTGGCATTATGGGATCATGGGATGAGGGTTTAGTTTATTGTGATATACCCAGAACATGAATATTGTTTGAGCACAGTTTGAACTCAGGGAAATTCAAGAAAAGTTCTTATTAGTAAAAATAGTGCTAATTTGGCCCCAACCAATCAGATATTATTTAACACTTGAAAGGTAACATCTGATTGGTTGGGGCAAAATTAACACCATTTTTAACGATAAGAACTTTTATTGAATAACCCTGTATATCTGTAGATAATTTCAGAAACATTATCTTAACAGCTTGACCTGGCAGACATCCAATATGATCTCTCCTTGGAGTTGACCCACAATAAGTACCAGGCTTAAGCTTCATACACACAGGGCCGATGCACAACCGAACGTTCGTTTTAGCCGACTATCTGTTTGGCCTGGCCAAGCGACCATACATTAAACGATAGTTGGACAAAAAGGCCGTCCAGTACACCATTGTGCGTCAAGGGTCAGCCCCATGATCACACGTATGATACATTTACATAGATATGGATTTAATGGCCGTGCCAATAAAATATCAACCTTTTGACAAAGGTAGCTGGGGTTAAAGTCATGCAGATGGGTGAATCCTGATCAGGATTTACCCAGAGGCTCAAGTGTTATATTGAATAATTGTTAACAGCACTTGCTGCTCTGGATAAATCTCCCCTGGTGTGAGTTAAGCTTTGTACACACGTGTTATTGCAGGGCCGGACTCACAATGCACAATGATGTAGAAATGGCTGTTTCGAGTATCAGTATAGTCTCGGTCAGTATCAGTAAGTATATGGCCGCTTGGTCGGGCATCGTTGATGATCGACTATTAATCTGCAGTCGTTTGAAAAGGATGTTTGTACACCATTGTGCATCATGATTTGTGCCCCGCGATCGCACGTGTGTACAGACCTTTAGAGTACACCACAGATCGCTAGAAGACAGCATACCTCCTGCATGTCCTGCATGTCTTAGCTAGAAGACAGCATACCTCCTGCATGTCCTGCATGTCTTAGCTAGAAGACAGCATACCTCCTGCATGTCCTGCATGTCTTAGCTAGAAGACAGCATACCTCCTGAATGTCCTGCATGTCTTAGCTAGAAGACAGCATACCTCCTGCATGTCCTGCATGTCTTAGCTAGAAGACAGCATACCTCCTGCATGTCCTGCATGTCTTAGCTAGAAGACAGCATACCTCCTGCATGTCCTGCATGTCTTAGCTGAAAGAAGACAGCATACCTCCTGCATGTCCTGCATGTCTTAGCTAGAAGACAGCATACCTCCTGCATGTCCTGCATGTCTTAGCTAGAAGACAGCATACCTCCTGATGTCCTGCATGTCTAGCTAGAAGACAGCATACCTCCTGATGTCGCATGTCATTGCTAGAAGACAGCATACCTCCTGCATGTCCTGCATGTCTTAGCTAGAAGACAGCATACCTCCTGCCATGTCCTGCATGTCTTAGCTAGAAGATAGCATACCTCCTGCATGTCCTCCATGTCTTAGCTAGAAGACAGCATACCTACTGCATGTCCTGCATGTCTTAGCTAGAAGACAGCATACCTCCTGCATGTCCTGCATGTCTTAGCTAGAAGACAGCATACCTCCTGCATGTCCTGCATGTCTTAGCTAGAAGACAGCATACCTCCTGCATGTCTTAGCTAGAAGACAGCATACCTCCTGAATGTCTGCATGTCTTAGCTAGAAGACAGCATACCTCCTGCATGTCCTGCATGTCATTGCTAGAAGACAGCATACCTCCTGCATGTCCTGCATGTCTTAGCTAGAAGACAGCATACCTCCTGCATGTCCGCAGTCTTAGCTAGAAGACAGCATACCTCCTGCATGTCCTGCATGTCTTAGCTAGAAGACAGCATACCTCCTGCATGTCCTGCATGTCTTAGCTAGAAGACAGCATACCTCCTGCATGTCCTGCATGTCTTAGCTAGAAGACAGCATACCTCTGCAGTCCTGCATGTCTTAGCTAGAAGACAGCATACCTCCTGATGTCCTGCATGTCTAGCTAGAAGACAGCATACCTCCTGATGTCGCATGTCTTAGCTAGAAGACAGCATACCTCCTGCATGTCCTGCATGTCTTAGCTAGAAGACAGCATACCTCCTGCTGTCCTGCATGTCTTAGCTAGAAGAAGCATACCTCCTGCATGTCCTCATGTCTTAGCTAGAAGACAGCATACCTCTGCATGTCCTGCATGTCTTAGCTAGAAGACAGATACCCCTGCATGTCCTGCATGTCTTAGCTAGAAGACAGCATACCTCCTGCATGTCCTGCATGTCTTAGCTAGAAGACAGCATACCTCCTGCAAGTCTTCGACGTAGAAGACAGCATACCTCCTGAATGTCCTGCATGTCTTAGCTAGAAGACAGCATACCTCCTGCATGTCCTGCATGTCATTGCTAGAAGACAGCATACCTCCTGCATGTCCTGCATGTCTTAGCTAGAAGACAGCATACCTCCTGCATGTCCTGCATGTCTTAGCTAGAAGACAGCATACCTCCTGCATGTCTTAGCTAGAAGACAGCATACCTCCTGCATGTCCTGCATGTCATTGCTAGAAGACAGCACAGTCGTATTTGCAATGCCCACCGATTGGCTGGAGGCAGAGAAGTTGGTCTGTAAGTGTATCAGCTCCCTAACTGTTCACAGCCACAGCAAGTCAGACAGAATTGTACACTTCAAAAGGATTTAGATACAGATACATTATTCTTCGGAAATAACAACCTCTGTTTAATAGTCTTTAGTTCTCCCTAAATATTGCAGTAACCCATTAAGTATACCTGAATTTCTGTTTACTTGTGTTTGTGGAATGACGATCTGACAAGAAGTGCACTCACTGGTGTTTCTGATTGGATGGCTGAGAATGCAAATAACTCTTATGACTTGACCAATCTTCTTCACCTGATCAGGCACATAACTAGGGTCACATATCAGCTGCTTACAGTAGGCAATCTGCAAGACATGACAAACACAGAGACACATCCAGCTGAAATACCCATAATCCAATTTGCACCAGTGCAGTAAAAATATTGAGCTCCTATTAAACTTAGAGATGTAATGTGAGTTTGAATAGATCCCGGGTTCGAATCAAATCTGAGACAAAACTTTAAGAACTCCTGGATTTCATGGAACCCGAATTTTCCAAATTTTTGATATTTATCGAAAATAGACGATCATCAAAAATCGACGATTATCAAAATAACCCTCGAAAGTAATGATTGATTTCGGTAACTCTCGAAAATGGAATGCGGGAGCTCGAAAACAGCCCGATCGCGAGGAAAGATAGTTTTAAAATAAGTTTTGGTTCTATTTACGGGTTTCCCAGACCATTCCCCTGGTCTCTGTGTCATTTACAGTAACCTTCTGTTACTATTTGTCCCTCAAAATGGACAAACTATCAAATTTTTTTCTCTCAAAGACTTCTATGGGTCCGTTTTTCGAATTTCGAAAACGAAACGAAACAATTTCGAGCATCTCTAATTAAACTCATCAGATAACTCTTCCAGTGTGGTGATCGTGGATGAGATAGGGCCCTCCCTGTGCTTTATCAGTTAACTCCCAGCAGGCAAGCCAGTGGCTCCTGGACTGGCAGAGAGCAGTATGGTGTGCCCTCTACCCTCAGTACCAGTATATACTAGGAAAGGGGTCTGCACTGTAGAGCCACTTATCCCAGGTTTCTCAGTAGGACCCATGATGAGCTGCAATAATGAGGTTCAATAAATGGTGGTAAATCCAGAATATTTAAGTTTAAATCTACACCAAACTCTAGACCATTTATATTGGGGAGTTCTTGGGAAAATGCTAAGTTTGCCAGATTAAACCTAATGGAAAAATAAATGTGATAGGGCCGATATTTCAGGCTGGCTGCTCACGTAGCCTACTGAAAATTTGCTCTTGTCTTTAAATGACCTTGACTAAAAAACAGTAAAAAAAATGGTTAATATCGAACATGTCGGTAATTATGGATGATATTAATCGGGCAAAAGGATTTTATCGAATGATCCCCATACAGACAGGCTGATTGACATTAGCCAAGCAGCCTGTACTGTTTTATATGGAAGGGGAAAAATCAGGAAACTTACTGCCCATCGCTCCCTGACATTGTTAAGCAATCCAGCGGGATGGAACCTCCACATATGTTTTCTATTGTGCATGCATTGAAGGGCACTTACCGGCCTAATCAGTGTAAACCCACCCTACCTGATATATTGGGTTAACATGGGTTTTACACTGACAGGGGCCAGTGTTGTTTCTGAAACTCTGAGTTTTATGTTAATCCTGTAGCGTGAAACATAATGTCTAGTGAATGGAGTCGTAAGGTGGCACTTGTTACTTGACTGTGATCCCACAATGCATTATTGCAACGCAATGTATTATTAGGCAGGTAACTTGTGTAGCTTCAAGATACTGCATAGTCCAAGTCCTAACCAGCCTAGTGTAGTGCAGACCCATGTGTTCCGACTCCTATATACTGACAGGCGATGGGGCTGCCTGGGGGGCCCCCAATGCACTGCTCAGTAGGTGACTCAGATACCAATGATATAAGGTTGGTTTAGCTCAGTCTGTGGAGATGATGGTGGATGATGGAATATTAATACATGGAGAGGAAGAAACAGATAACAGAACATCTTACCTCCCCTTCTGATTTGACTCCAACCACTTGTCCATTTTCCATCAAGATTTCATCCACTGGCTTATTTATCATATAGATCCCACCATTCAGCGCACTTAGCCTGGGAACAGACGTTATTTATTATTATGAGAAGAATGATTAGGTCAGGTACACATGTGACTATCTTTTCCGAACCTGGTCATTTTGTTAAATCAGCCAGGGACTCGGATGCGATTTCTAAAACAACTGACCGATATGTCGGTGCCATTGGTCAGTTTTTATTCTGCTACAATAGATTGATATATTGGACACAGCGACCATTTGTAATTAAAATTGTCTGTGAAGTTGTGTACCCGGCCTTAGTCCTTATTTACAAAGTGTTTCCCAGAAGATCTTACAATCTGATTTCCTTTTATGGGCAACCATGGCCTATGGCATGATGGAGCGAATATGGATCATACATATGTTTGCAGGTTGGATCACTGCCAGAAAAGGTGGAGTTAGGGCATTTAATAAGGGAGGAGTTAAATATTCTTCTTCTTTGGAGTCCTTTTCCAAGGTCAAAGGCCACATAGTTTGTCAACTCCTGATCCAGCCCCAATTTAATCAGAGGCCATTTATACTATCAGTATTATTATTTATAAAAATCATAAACATGGCAAAAGTATAAAAATCATTATAATAAAGCAATAAGGGTAACTAACTACTAAATTGTGAATAATAGTGGAAAAGATATGGGAGAGAAGCCGCACTGACATTAAAGCTGGGTACATCCGTGCACTATTGGAAGAAAATGACAGACATCTGCAACATTTTCTAACTATTGCGCTGCACATAGTCCTGAGCGTTTACCCTGTGTAAAGCATACAGAGAATGCTTGAGACTACAGCTGTCCACCAGCCGTGGCGACTTCCCTATACTTTAATACAGGGAGACGAGCATGGTCGAAGGAAATTTGGGGGGTTTTCCGAATGTTCGTCTGCCTCGCGATCGTTTGGAAAATGTGCTACACACACCAACGATAAAACGCCAATACCATCGGATCCGACGGTATCGCTGCTTTATTGTTACTGTGTGTACCCCGCTTAACACTTACAGAAAACAAATAGTAAGGATTCCAGTGAATCTGGAAATAACAGCAAACTGATATATCGTTCATTAAAAAATAACTTTATTCAACATTTAACAATACAGAGAGCAACTTCATCAGGACAGAGAGTGCAATCCAGTCGTTAAACCAGTCTTACCGTGCGAAACCTTGGGGGAGCTCTCCCAGTCCATACAGAGGGTAGAGATAGGGGCTCTTACTGTACTTAACCAGGGATTCATAGTATAGTCTGATACGGTTTATTGTTTCCAGACATGGAAGGTCCAAGTAGCTGTGAATCAAGTGGAAATATTATCATTACAATATGTATTAATAAGAATTATTATTAATTTATTATAAGGAATGAAGGAAAACAACCCCAACACAAATTAATACTATCGCCTGTTGGTCAGATGTTCGGACAACTGTCCAATCCCACATGGAATCTTCCAATGGGAATGAGTGGTTTGGTCAATCAGGTCTGTGTAGGTTACCATAGTGCCAATTCATCGCTCAAGGTATGTTATAGATTTTATTGGTGTTGGTGCTGACTGCTGAAGTCTATTAATAACCTCAGTCTGCCTGGGGAAAAAATCACTTCTTGCAGAGTGTGCCTTCCCATTGGTTAGGCCTTGGGCCAAAATTGGGGGGGTGGATCTACAAAAGTACAGGTTGTCTTTTAACCACTATGATTTTAACTTTATGTCTTTTGACACCAGCAATAAAGAATAAATTCAATAAAGAAGAATGTGGCTGATGCCAGAAAGTGCTCGTTTTGTGTTAGTGATGTAAAGAGGAATACCACCAATTTTGAAAGGCATGTAACATAGCTGATTAGAATAGGAACTCTGGACCTTCTAAGGGAAATTTTAGCTGCTAACCTGAACCCCATTACCCACTTACTCATCTGTTCTGTACAAGGCAAGGGCGTGACCAGTAAAAGCCATAACATCTGGGCCCAGATCAAACCTTCTGTACAGCTCCCTCATAGTCATCTTCCTTGGGTCAATGTCATACTGTGTCTTGGCATTGTGATCACTGAAATTCATCACAAAGAGGAGGAATTTTCGGAAACGCCTCTTTTCAAATATTCCCATTAGATCTGCAAATGAGAGGCAGAAAGTTTTCAAGTTCCCAACCAAATTAGACAATATTCCAACCCCCACACCATATTCCCATTTCCGCACAAAAGTATGAAATTGTATATAAATATATCAAAACCTCTGGTGAAGGCCTAGAAAAGAGGAATTATGGGATTGGACAATTTCTATAAAATAAAGCTTCAGCTATGGCACTGCAACAGCCACTGGTGTAGCCCCTAACCACACAGACACCCTCAATATTTCCTGTTCAGCCCTTGCCCAACACAACCACCATTAATTGAATAGGCCTCACACACCACATAGCCCCAGTGGGCTAAGGCAATCTGTAAACAGGCCATATGTGGTCCAAGCTTGGATAGCTGCCATAAACTTGCCATTTATAGAGCCAAAATCCTGGCTACCAGCTTTTTTCTTTCTTTGAGAATTGATGCCACCCATTTTCCTTATTTTCCCTAGTCAATGGGCCATAAGATGGAAGAGTTAGACAGCACATGTACCAGTTCCCCACTGCAACTCATCAGACATCACTTCCCCCAGCTCTGTGGGAAAAGACTAAACAAATCATTTGAAAAGTTTAAAGGGAATGTCCACCCTAGATCAAAAATGAATACTAACCTTCCCCTCCCCACCCCCAAACCCAGAGACTGATAAAGTTACTTACCTCTCCTTGGTCCCTAAAGCCCATAATACTCACAATTCTACAGCACAAGAAAGCCTGCATCTAACATGGATCTAAGATCTAACTGCCATGACGTGGCGTTACAGCCAATGACTGGCATTGCACACCGCTACTGTCACCGCACCTTTGTATAAACTCTCTGAACTCACAGAGAAGGTGAGGACCGGGAAGGAGGAGTAACTATAACAATCTCAGAGTTTGGGGAGGTGGTATGGAAAAAGTCAGTTAAGATTTTAGATCAGGGGGTGAACATTCCCTTTAAGGTGAGATAATTATTGATATTTAACTTTACTTACCAGAAACCAAAGCTTCTTCTTCTGTACATGGGACTTTGTGAATTTTTCCAGCTTTGTAAACGTAACTTCCATCAACCACTTTGAAATCAATATATTGGGTGACTTCTGTGTACAAAAGCATCTTTACCAACTGCCCTATCAGGAGCAGAAAGATTAATACAGTATGTTATACCATGTTTAGGGGGGTTCCAGGTTCCCAGAATTCCCCCTTTTCACTGGCACATTGTTATCTGCTGTTTTGGAACTTTGGATATTGATGTGTTCTAGACTGAAAGCTCTCGGGCAGGGCCACAGTAATGCTGTAACTTACCACACTGAATGCTGCTGGACCAGAACTTGAAATATATGCACTTTGTTTTACTTGCACTAACCTTGTATGTAACATGTATGTTTTCCTCATGTAAATTATTGCAAATTTAAAGCACCACAGAAGATGTTAGCGCTACATAAATCCACAATAATAACAATAATGTTCACGTTATCTTCTCCCAGAAAGCATCTTGCTGAGCCTGGCACCCCCTGTTGAGGTCCCCAGAGTTTGCAAGGGGTGTCTGATTGGCTGAAATTTACTGAGAAATCTGACTGATTTTTTTTTTTTGGTCAGTCAGAACCTGATCTACCAAATATGGCACCGAACAGTCCATTTGGCTTAAATATTGATCTTACATGTACACGTTAGATAAAGATTATCATGCATCTTTCCATAGGTGAGGTCCCAAATCGAGATAGGGGTAAAGCTGTATGGCACCTGCAAGTTTACAGTAAGTAGGTATTATACTTGATCTAAGGTGAACCCAGTTGTGAGGGCCTAGTGGTTTAGCTCCTCACCCTGGGTACTTTTATTGGGAACCAAAATAAAGGGTTGTATTACACGTTGGGTTGGGGTTTGTATAATGCAGCTTCCTTACCATTGGCCATAAGGAACTTTGGTATGAGATCCACATTCCATTCTCGCCCTCTACCCATTGGCTCCGGAGGTCCAATAACATTAAACCTTCGATATAGCTGAAAACACAGCATAGTTATACAATGGTAGCTAGTCTATAACATGCAGTCCTAAAGTTGACTATAGATTAGGTAGATTATGTTTTTTTCCCTGTTTTCCTATTCCTATTGGGTCCCTTACAGGATCACACACTTGAAGGTAACTAATAGCAGATCATGACCCTTAGGGCAGATCGATTGGCAGAAGGTCTATTTATTATGTGGCCCTGTCACTGACATTTCTGCATACGTGCTGCGATAAATACTTATGGTTAAGAAGCCGCACGGCTCTGGTTAATAATAAGATACTTGTAAAGCTGCCACAGCCTTGGGGTATTGGATCAGTTAGCGCGACTTTAACCCTCAAAACAAGCAAGCGATTTGTGTTAATGTCCCAAACATTTGTAGTTCCAGAAAGCTTTCCGTCTCCTTACTTCCAAAGTGGGAACTGTTTAATGTTAATGTTTAGATGGTTGATGGGAAAATGTTTTTCTCATTAAGAGAGAGAAAGTTTCCATCATTCGGGGCACTTGGCCAAAGATCCGGGGCACGTAAGTTTTAACATAGCGACGCCACTGAGGAGGGATCTAATTAGGTATTAACAGGCCCTCCAGGCTAACTTTCCCCTGACCCACTGCTGGCTACTAGTGTAATTATCAAAGAAGCAGCCTTAGTAGCATAACAGGGAATTATTGGGCCCCTAGAAAAACTATGATGGGGCCCCTATCTGTGCTTCATTCACAAAGGTTTTCTGGGATGAGACTATGGGGGCAATGCAATATCAGCCATTTTGGGGTAAAATTAAGACAAAACTCATGCTATGTACTATTGGGTTAAATCTAATATTGCACTGCCCGCGGAGGAGCGAGAGACTGGGAAAGTATCTTACCTTCCATCCCGGCTCCTGCAGGTTTATTGAGGAACGGGAGGTAAGACACAGCTCCATTACCTCCTGTTCTTCAATATAACTAAATCAATCAAAGTTGTTTTCCCAGTGGAGATTCCCTTTAAAAAGTTAAGTCTTTCCTGACCGGGATCCCGCAATGCAGTAAGTCTAGTGAGGGACTTTAAAGCATCATGGGATTCTGGTCAGGAACAACGGAACATTTTTAGTGCTATATCGGCCTGTATGTGTATATACATCTGTCACAGGAAAAATAAGAATATGGGGCCCCCTTGGATCCCAGGCTCCCCTGCAATCAACAGCTCGCAGAACCGACGAGTAGTAAACGTTAATTCGATTTTCCCCTGCTTTATATGAATATTATGTTATATTAATATTACATCTTTGAAATATTTCCTAACTGTGCATAAGTTCTATTTCTGGTGCCAACTGTAAATATGTAAATAAGTGTTAACTATGAAGTTTACAATAAGAGGCACGGGCACTTTAATAAAGGGTGAAGTAGATCCACCTATGTTAACACTCCATATATACACTGTACATAGTAAAAAGAACACTGTATTATGCACCTTATATTTTTATAGTACTAAGGAGTGAAAAATATGCACTTTATTAATGGATTTGTAGTACAGAGCAATGAATTGATTAGGACTTTATACAATGTATTTTAAGATTATGCACTTTATACGATGTATGTTATAATGCATTTTATGAGTGGACACTGAAAATGATTCTTGTTATATATGATACCTGGTGGGGCCAGTGTAGATTGGACTAATGGGTTACTAACAATGGACTAATAATGATAAACTGGGGGATTGATTGTGAAGGGTTAACCGGACACCCTCTACAAAGTTGTGTAGCACCTGATAAATTCTATTAACTGTTGCGTGTTCGATTGCACTTGAAAAAGAACTCATAGCATTCGAAACATGTTGTGTGGTATGCTGCGTAATAAATAAATTCAGGGGCGTACCTGTAGGGGCCAAGGCCCCCCCCCCGCGAGATTTGAAGCCGGGCCCCTGACCCCCTCGTCCTTCTAAGCTGTTTTCTGTAATCAGCCATTTTAAACAGCTGATCAGCGTATGAATGAAACATACGCATGATCAGCTGTTTAAAACCGGACCCGAACTTCTGGAACTAAACCAGAAGTTTAGGTGCGGTCTTTTAAACAGCTGATCGTGCATATGTTACATTCATACGCTGATCAGCTGTTTAAAATGGCTGATCATGGAAGACAGCTGGTCGCGGGGGTGGCAGGGGCGGTAGTTACGCCACTGAATAAATTATTTGCAAGCTTAGTCCTTGGAAGGATTTCGGAGTGTGTATGCGGCCGTACAGCATGGGTGGACACGGATAGGTGGTAACATAGTAATTGAGTTTTTTTTTTAACCTTACCTAACTGTTGATCCAGAGGAAGGCACAAAACCCCAGCAAAAGGGGGAAAAAATTCCTTCCTGACTCCAAATGGCAATCGGAACGTATCCCTGGATCAACCAGATCTATATGTAATTAATACCAGTAATTCTCAATATTATATAGTATCCCTGTACCAACCAGAAATTCAGTATATGTATTAATACCAGTAATTCTCAATATTATCTAGTATCCCTGTACCAACCAGAACTACAGTATGTATATTAATACCAGTAATTCTCAATATTATATAGTATCCCTGTACCAACCAGAACTTCAGCATATGTATTAATACCAGTCATTCTCAATATTATAAAGTATGCCTGTACCAACCAGAACTACAGTATATGTATTAATACCAGTAATTCTCAATATTATATAGTATCCCTGTACCAACCAGAACTACAGTATATGTATTAATACCAGTAATTCTCAATATAGTTTTAATCATTTATAAGGTGCTGAGACAACCAGGTACACAATGTTTCGGGGGTCCAACCCCATTCCTCAGGTGGAAGGGGGTTGGACCCCCAGAAGCGTTGTGTACCTGGTTGTTTCAGCACCTAATAAATTATTAATGCTATAAAGCCTTTTTGAGTGTGCCTCCCATCAAACATTTATACTTTTATTACCGATTGTGGCTATTAGGGGGAGCACCTCACAACTTACCTGTTACCACTCCCTGTTTAAAGTTAACTTTCGCCCTGACCCACTGCCGGCTGCTAGTGTAATTATCGAAGGAGCAGCCTTAGTAGCATAACTAGAAATCACTGGCCCCCAGCAAAACTATGATGGGGCCCCTATCTGTGCTTCATTCACAAAGGTTTTCTGGGATGAGACTATGGGGGCAATGCAATATCAGCCATTTTGGGGTAAAATTAGGACAAAACTCATGCTATGTACTATTGGGTTAGCATGGGTTTTAAACTAGTATTGCACTGCCCGCGGAGGAGCGAGAGACTGGGAAAGTATCTTACCTTCCATCCCGGCTCCTGCAGGTTTTATTGAAGAACGAGAGGTAAGACACAGCTCCATTACCTCCTGTTCTTCAATATAACTAAATCGATCAAAGTTGTTTTTCCCATTGGAGATTCCCTTTAAAAAGTTAAGTCTTTCCTGACCGGGGGAGGGACTTTAAAGCATCATGGGATTCTGGTCATGAACAACGGAACATTTTTAGTGCTATATCGGCCTGTATGTGTATATACATCTGTCATAGGAAAAATAAGAATATGGGGCCCCCTTGGATCCCAGGCTCCCCTGCAATTGCTCCCCTGGTAGTTACACCCGTGAGCAGCCTCCACAGATATGGGGAGACCAATCTGCTGGGCCTGCTCCCTGGTAGAAACAGTGGAAAATATTTAACTTTACTAAGATTAAGACAGGGATCAATGGTGGCCTAACAGTTCATGTTAAATTTCACCAACATATAAGGGCCTTAGAACCCCCTGGAAGTAGAATTGATATAGGACTCACCTCTTCCAAGGGAGTGATTGAGGCCATTTCCCCTCCATAGTGATTGTTCCGATCTATGTGTAAAACCTTCTTGCCATTCACAGACATAATACCTGATAATATGCATTCCTGTTAATATGACAAAAAATATACTGTTCCATAAATATGTAAAAAGTAAATGGCATCATGGCGTTTATATATGATCTGTTGACATGCTTGAAAGATTTGAAGCCAGGACATGGGCAGAGGTTAAACATGGAGCACCCAGACATGCAACCACACATAAAACTGCACAATGTTATATGCTATTTAGACACATGCCTTGAACAAGCTTATACAATTCTCCTGTGAATTGGCTACCTGCATATACAGTAATCACAGGACAGGACTTTTATCAAATAAACTGATTAAATTTAATTAGAAATAACCATTCCCACTAAATTCTTTCCATAGACATGTCTCTGTGAGAAATTTTATTACAGGAAGTCCTGGAATTATTAATCATGTCTTTACCACTGGTACAGACATGCTCAGTGATGTTACCCAGAGGGAGAGAGAGATGATCTCTATTTAGGTATTGTATGAACTAATATATAAGCCTCTGTGCTAAGACAGTGATCATAGAGTCTGGTGAAACATATTGCTGGTGTTATAAGGATGTAATGTTGCACAGTAATTCCATAGCAAAACAGATAATCTATCATTATACACAGCAGTTTTGGGGCAGTAAAGCTATTTCACTGGAATCTGTAATATGCCATGACAAATGCAGACACTCACCCAACTGGCCTTCCAGGTTCCTTATGGGGAAAGTCAGTCGATTGAGCAACTGAGTACCGACCTCTATTAGTAAAAGGAATCAAGTCTGACCGGAAATTTCCATCTGGACTGAACCCTTTACGATGCCAAAAGTGGTAGTTTATCTCCATCACACATAGGGGATAGAGATGGACTAGAACTCGGACTAGAACTGAGTTTGAATCAAACTTTAATAGTTTGAATGAATCCGAACATTTAGAACTTTTCGGATTTCAAACTTTCAAGAATTTTCGAATGAAATTCACTTTTTGATATGTCTACAATCTGTCTCTGAATTAAAATAGCAATGGTAACGTACTGCACATGGCTCTGGGACTAACATTCAATATTTTTAGACTCTCCCTCTGAATCAGTCTCTTTTTAACCGTATTTTAACCGAACCTTTCAAACTATTGGTCTCCATTGACTTTAATGGGTCCATTTTCAAACTTTTTATGACCAACCAAAGTTTAGGAAGTTCGGCCTTCTCTAATAAGGGATATGGGGGAAATAACCTTAAAAAAACAAGGTGAACACTAACAGGGCCCTCAGGGTGGACAGAGTGGTAAGTTAATGTCCAAGTGAGCTTACAGTCTAAAGTAAAACTAAGATGAAACACAAGACAAAGCGATTTAGTAGGCTGTGTATAGGTTGGCAGTGAAGTTCAGAGGGTTGGCCAAGTTATATTATGTACTTGCATAAAAAGAGTGGTTTAAGGTTGTAGAAAGATCTTGATATGTGATAGATTCAGCATGGAAGGAAAGTATGTATGTATGTATGTATGTATGGAGGGGCTGAATTTGAGAGTGCCTTACAGGACAGAGTTAAAAGCCTAGCAGCAAAGTTCAGGGTGGATAAGAAGCGGTGCCCATCAATTTCCTACAGTTTACAATAGTCCAGCTGGGATATGATGAGAGCATGCACTATAATACACTAGTTCTGGATATATTTTAGTTGTTGCCAACTAAACACTTAGAATGCAGGAGGATGTTAAACAGAGAGCTGGATATAACTTATACTGTGAGTATTAACGTGGTACTGTTAGGTCAGCCCTCCAGTTCATCAGCCAGTGTTGACTTGACTAGTAAACTGGAAGGATGCCCACAGTGATTTAAATTTGCCCACAGTGAGTGACTGGTACATACAAGTTTGCCCATTGTGAGTATAACTGGTACATACAAGTTTGCCCACAGTAAGTGTGACTGGTACATACAAGTTTGTTCACAGTGAGTTTGATTGGTACATACAAGTTGCTCACAGTGACTGGTCCATATATGTTTGCCCACAGTGACTAGTACATATAGTTTGCCCACAGTGAGTGTGACTGGTACATATATGTTTGCCCACAGGGACTAGTACATATAAGTTTGCCCACGGTATATGTGACTGGTACATACAAGTTTGTTCACAGTGAGTTTGATTGGTACATACAAGTTGCTCACAGTGACTGGTCCATATATGTTTGCCCACAGTGACTAGTACATATAAGTTGCCCACAGTGAGTGTGACTGGTACATATATGTTTGCCCACAGGGCTAGTACAGATAAGTTTGCCCACGGTATATGTGACTGGTACATACAAGTTTGTCCACAGTGAGTGTGACTGGTACATATAAGTTTGCTCACAGTGACTGGTACATATATGTTTGCCCACAGTGACTAGTACATATACTGCAGGACTTTAGAGGCACGTGTGGGATCGCACAATTTTATTTTCTCTTACAACTGGACCCTGGAGTTGGGCCCCAGGCATCTGCCTAGGTTGCCTTGTGGGTAATCTGGCCCTGCTTTGTAATCATGGTGAACATAGAGGTCGGTATTTATGGACATAACACTGCTGCTTTCAGTAGATAAATCAGCTACATGATTTGTTGATGCTATTGAACAGATTACAATTTTTAGGTATGGTAGCTCCCATTCATAGGTTGTTATTCCCCAAAAAATAGGGTTTAGATTACTTTGAACTGGGGGCTGTAGTATAGTGAAGTTTAATGGTTATATGTTGTCCATCCACTGTCCCGATATTTGCTAAAAAATGGAAAAAATTGTATTGGATACAGTGATGTCATTTTTAATGGGCCATGTAATCGGTGGCATAACATGTTGGCGTTGGCTTTAATTCCCATCAAACTACAGTCAATTAAGTTTATTGATAGGTAGTCTGTCTGAAGGGAATACTGGCCAGTGTGTGCGCAGACTAATTAAAGGAGAACTATAGTTGCATATTGAGTATTGAGTCCAACCTCCCTGTCCCAGGTACTTTTCCTTTTGGAATATAGGAAGTATAGTTGCCCTTTAAAATTGTGTGTGAAGAAAGGCCATTGGATCCCCAGCTTTGTTTATGTTGTTATAAGAATACAGATAATCTGACTGATGTCTCACAGAGAGGAATTAGCCAGTGACAATATCATAAATCCTCTTAATAGTTTATACCTTACAGCTGCCCTGATAAGTTAGTGAGGTCAGCAATTGCAGGGGTCTAAAACCTGACAAGATATCACTGTCTACTACAATTACATCTTGACCCTATTTTCAGATCAACAGACTATCAATGAATAAACCGATGGTTAGACATTAAGGTTCGAACAAACGAGATAAATTTTTGTAATGGCAGAGAGTTTGCTAATCACTATCGCTTGGGGCAATAGTGAATACTTAACCTCTGGGGCTCCAATTAATACATTAAAAGAATAGTTCACTTTGGGAGTGAACTATTCCTTTAAACATGTTCAGTCTAAGGAGGCAGTGTTATCTGCTTAAGTTCAGGGGCTTCAGCAGATAAAGGTTTGTACACATGCTCGATTTATAAGCGATCAACTCTGGTGCTTCCACTGTGTAAAGCTGCTGTTGTAAGTATATGGTTTTATCTCTCCTGCACAGCAGACACCAATGCTGTTAATTCACCTGCCCCTTTAAAAGGTAAGGCTGGGTACACATGGAGGGAGTTTTTGTCCCGACCGAGCACTCGCTACGAGTGAGCGCTCGGCCGGGACAAATGTCCGTTGGTCGCGGCAAATTCGTCTGCGGACGAATTTATGAGCGATCAATCGACTGTGCAGTCCCATAGGGAACCGCACGATCGATCAGAATTTACCGACACGTCCAATCGTTCCGATTTGGCCGAACGAACGATCGATGACGGCCGTGGCTGCCCGCCCCACACCAGCCACCGAAAGTGCCAGGAATCAGTCGGTCGGCCGAAAATATTGGCTGGTGTGTACTCAGCCTTAGTCAGTTCTGTGATAACACAAAGACCTGCTTCTCTTTCCAGGCACAGAAAACTAAGATTTTACACTTTGTCAACTGTGACTTTAACTCATCACATACAGAAAGAGCAGTGGCGACTGCAGGGGGCCCAGACAGTAAGAGGGCCCACCACAAGATCCACGATCAGCTGTTTATAAACAGCTAATCACATGTATAAAGGAAACATACGCACGATCAGCTGCTTAAAAGACCGTACCAGAACTTCTGGAACCGAACCAGAAGTCTTTTAAACAGCTTGATCGCTAGTATGTTTCCTTCATACGTGCGATCAGCTGTTTAAAAACAGATTATTGTGGAGGGGGTGGGTCAAAGGCCTGGCCGCCAATCTAGTGGGGGGACGGGGACCCTGCAATTATGCCCCTGAAAAAAGAGGATGCTAATCTTTTATCAACATTGAATTTCATCTGCCACTTAGCAGCCCAATGTGACAATCTATCTAGATCCCCCTGCAACGATTGCACATCCTCTGAAGTTTCCAAAGCTCTGCATAATTTATTGTCCATCAGCAAAAACACCGAGACCTGCTCTCATGCCCCCTTCTAAGGAGTCTTATAAACAGATTAAACCAATCGGCCCCCGTACAGAACCCGGAGACGCCGCTTAGAACTTTAGCCCACATGAGATGTAGCTCCATTAACCACCCACTCTCGTTTTGCGGTCCAATCAACCAGTTCTCTATCCATGAACAAATGTTTTCTTCAGGCCAACAGTCCGTCAGTTTTATACATTAGTCGCCATGTGGGCACAGTATCAAAGGCCTTTTGCAAATCCCAAATATACCACATCCCCAGCTGTGGCCTGAATCTAACTTCTTATACTCACTTTCTTCATACAACCATTAACTTGTCTGGCATGATCTATTTCTCATAAATCCTGCTGACTACCTACTAATAAGATGATCTCTGGAGACAAAGTCAGATATGATCCCTTAACAAAGTTTCCATCCCTCCCTACCAACTGATGTTAGGCTTCAGGCTATAGTTACCACAGCTGTGAACGACTACCTTTTTTTAATATTGGTATTCATTGGCTTTTTCCAATCCTCCCGCGGAACAATCCCCGCAACAAAAGCGCATCTGAAAAGATGAGACACAGTGGTCTTGCCTAGAATGAACTCAAGCTCTTTTAAAATCCTAGGAGCAATCCATCTTCCTGGTCGCGCTTTTATGATCCTTAACTTTGTCCTAATTGATTCCGTAACCATAGCCTCTCCTTTATCCAATGTGAAAACTCTTCTTTCCCCTCCCTGCACATTGTTACAATCCCTACTGTAAGGATTTCTCAACAGTAAAAACCGCTGTAAAAAAAACGGTTTAAGTAGCAATGATTAGCCTGTTTCGGCATCCTCTTACAACCACCTCACTCCATTATTTAATGGTCCCCATTCTCAGCTCCTCATTTTTTCGTCTTATGCCTTTATAAAAAACATCTTGGGGTGGACTTGCTTTGTTTCGGCAATCCGTATTTCATTTTCTATTTTAGCTAGTTTTATTGCTTTCTTGCACTGCCTTTATTACCATTTGGAAGTCCCTGTAGCCTGTTTTCTGTCCTCTGCTTCAAATTTTAAAGCCTTTTCTTTTTTTTTTCCATTTCCCTTTTTGCCTGAGCAGTTAGCCATCAGGAGTGGCCTAATTTTTTTACACTTGTTTCCTAAGGAATCCGATTGGAAATGGTTATAGTTTAATATCCCTTTAACGTGGTCCCATCTGCGTCAGTATCTTACCTAGAAACAGTTCCCCCCCCAGTCTATGAGCAGGAGCGATTCCTTAAAAGCATAAAATTACTTTCCTAAAGTAAAAGTTTTGTTTAAGCCAGTGCACTTTATTTTCCTGCAAACCTATCATTAAATTGACACTATATCATGGTCACTATCCCTAAGCTTTGCCCTTACCTTCATCTCCAAAATGAGCCCTTGGTTAGTTAGATATCACACCATATCCAACAACGCCATTCGTTTCTAGTTAGGAACTTCTCTACCATCTGTGAAGAAAATGCTCACTATAGAAATTTAAGAACTTTATACCTTTTGAGGTGCTGCTGTTCCATTACTCCATCTATTTCAGTGTAGTTAAAATCCCCCATACCAGAATGCCCATACCAGCAGCCGTCGCCACTACGCATATGGGAGATCTCACTTTTCCACCGTCTTCCCCACATTTGGCGGCTTTATAACCACTCCAACAATTAATTTACCTACCTTCTTGCTTCCTGTACACAGTTTCCCCCCATAATGTTTTCTGGCCGCTCGTTTGCTCGCCCCATCTATCCATCTTTTAAATTTGCTTCATTCCTGTTTAAAACATACATACATCTCCCTCCTCCTTTCTTATTAACTCATCGGTTCATGTCCTAATATAGGTACCCTCAATATTTCTGTCGCAGTCATGGGAATCATTAAGCCTTGATTCTCTATACCAATTACATCATATCATACTTTCTTAACGCTATTATTTCAAGTTCGCCGGTTTTTCCAGCCAGACTCCTTGGCATTGGTAACATAACCTTTTAGATTATCAATTGGATTTACTTCCATACATGTCGTACATGCCTCCTTAATCCTCTATGCTCCCCCCTCCTCCTTCTCTTCCCTCCGCTTGTGTTACTGAGCCCCCAACCCTAACTTCTCTATCTCACCCCTGTGTAGTTAAACGTTCCCTCCCCCCCATACCTAGTTTTAAAGTCTCCTCCAACCCCCTAGCCATCTTCTCCCCCAAACATTGCACCATCACCATTGAGGCCCATCCGTCACTACTAAAGAGCCTGTAGCCTAACAGAAAGTCAAGCCCGTTCTCTAAAAACCCAACCCCAATCTCCTTACAAGTACAAACACTCTTCTTTAGCCACGCATTTATACTCTGGCCTCCCTTTGCTACCAAGCGTAGCAACGTGGCTGCGGTGTATTTCCTGCGAAATCACTACCCCTGGCAGGTCCTTGCTTTAACTTGGCCCCTAATTCCCTCTCGGAAATCATTTTTTAAGGACCTCACCTCCTCCTCTACTTTGTCATGGCACCAATGTGAACCAAGACCGCCGCCTGGTCACTCCCAGCCCGGATGTGACCTGTCCACTCTCACATTGTATGTATATATTTATTGTAACAGCTGTGTATTGTAGTAATATTTTTATTGTGTGACCTGCCACATCTGTGTATTGTTAGTAATATGTATTGTGGACCTGTCCCAGCTGTGTATTTCGTAATTTGTATTTGTGTTGACCTTCACAGCTGTGTATTTTAGTAATATTTTATTGTGTGACCTGCCACATCCTGTGTATTGTAGTAATATTTTATTGTCGTTACCGTCACAGCTGCGAATTTCAAGTATATTGTATTGTGGTTGACCCTGTCACAGCATGTGTATTGTAGTATATTGTATGTGGTGGACTGTCCACCGCCTGTTTGTATTAAGTGTAGTTGAATCGTAGTCGATGAGTATTTGTATTGTGTGACCTGTCACAGCTTCGATTGTAGTAATATTGTATTGTGTGACCTGTCACACGCTTTGTATTGAGTAATATTGGTATTGGTGGACCTTTCCAACAAGCTGTGTATTGTAGTATATTGTATTGTGTGACCTGTCACAACTGTGATTGTTAGTTAATCATTGTAATTGTGTGACCTGTCACACTGCGTGATTGTAAATTTGTATTGTGAATGCTGTCGACATCGTGTAGAGTATAGTGAGGTGCGCACAGCTGACAATGAATTGTAGTAATATTGTATTGTTGACCTGTCACATCTGTGTATTGTAGTTATATTGTATTGTGGACCTGTCCAACTCGCCTGCGAATGTGTATTATATTGTATTGTGTGACCTGTCACAGCTGTGTAATGAGTACTATTGTATGTGTGACCTGGTCACATCTGTGAAAAAAAAAAATATTGTAGTAATATTTGTCTTGTTTGACCTGTCACACTTGTGATTGTTAGTGTATTTGTTATTTGTGACTGTCCACAGCCTGCGAATTGTAGTCATATTGTATGTTGACCTGTACATCTGCGCTATTGTAGTAATATTGCTATTGTGTGACCTGTCACAGCTGCCGAATTGTGTAATATTGTATGTTGTGACATGTCACACTGCGTATGTGTAATATTGTAACTGTGTGAACATGTCACAGCTGCGCTGTATGTATAAAATTGTACCTATGTGACATGTCCAGCTCCGTGCCGTATGTAGTAAATTGTAGTGTGTAACCTTTCACAGCTGCGTATGTAGTATATTGTATTGTGTGACTGTCACAATCGCGACTTGTATAATATTGTATTGTGGTGACCTGTCACAGCTGCGTATTTCAGTAATTTGTATTTGTGCATGTCACGCTCGCGTATGAGTAATATTGTATTGTGTGACCTGTCCAAGCTGTGGTATGTAGTAAATATTGTATTGTGTTACATTTCACAGCTGCGTTGTTTCCGCTTGTCGCAATGTCGTATTTCACAGTAATTTTCCCTTGTACCCCTATACGAATAGTACAACAAAAGGTGATCTGAGCGAATGTGGCCACCCCCATTTGCCCACACTACTTGTGCGCTTTTTAGGGGTTGGAAGCAGGTAATTGACACGTAACCAGTTTGTTTTGTTTAAAAGGCCATTACCACCATAAAACACATATATTTTTTAATTGGTAGCTCCCCTGCCACACTTTACTGCCAGCAGGGGACAGACCGGCGCAATTTGTGATGTGTGGAGAAGCCGTGTGCTGCATGAAATTGAGGCTCCTGCCAGGAACCAAATAGCTGTAAGTTACCGTATTACAATTATTTTATTCTAGGTGGAAGGCGAGGATGATCCGTATGGTGGGAGGAGAAGAAACAGGCTCCACATTGCCAGCACTATCCTCTCCATAGCGCAGATCAGAGGCAGAACCTTTTGGTCAGGTGAAGTACACTCCGTACTCTTCACTTTCCTGGACTTTGGACAAGCACTGCATGGAGAATCCATAGGGAGCAGAGATGGATGTAAGGAATTTGTAAAAACACACATTGGGGGCCAGTAGTGGGTTAAATTTTCTAGTTTGGGGGGGTGGAAACCCATCCCTTTAATCAACTGGTCTAGCTACAATCTAGATGTAATTGTGTTATAAAGGGATCGTAGCGAAGAGGTCTGTCTTTTGGCACATTACATGCAAATCAAGTAAAAGTAACTGATATCTTCACAACTTTCCAAACTATGACTAGAGCACATTTTCTCAGGTATATTAGATGGGCAATGTTTTTAATAATTGTATTTGTACTTTTACCATGCAGATCAGTTTAGTCTTGGTAGAAGTTTACGGTAATAATACAACACGATAAATAAAGGATGATTCCGTCCCTCTTTAGTCCGTTTAGCGCGCATGGAAGACCAAAACCCGAAATAATTTTTTCCCTTCTGTCTGAGCGTTCCTGATTGCCGACGAATCCATGTCGTCTTTGGGAATTCTCAGCCTTCGGAAAATTTCCCTTGTTCGTGGTCACCCCCCTGTAGTAAAACATAGGAGATGTGGAAGGAAAATTTTCCGTTCCCCGAACTTCTCTCTATACTTTATATATACTTTATATAGGGAGTATGACGGTCACTTACATTCTCTCTATACTTTATATATACTTTATATAGGGAGTATGGTGGTCACTAACGTTCACTCTATACTTTATATAGAGTTTATATAAGGAGTATGACGGTCACTTACATTCTCTCTATACTTTATATATACTTTATATAGGGAGTATGGCGGTCACTAACGTTATCTCTATACTTTATATAGAGTTTATATAGGGAGTATGGCGGTCACTTACGTTCTCTCTATACTTTATATATACTTTATATAGGGAGTATGGCGGTCACTAACGTTCTCCCTATACTTTATATAGGGAGTATGGCGGTCACTAACTTTCTCTCTATACTTTATATATACTTTATATAGGGAGTATGGCGGTCACTTACATTCTCTCTATACTTTATATATACTTTATATAGGGAGTATGGTGGTCACTAACGTTCTCCCTATACTTTATATATACTTTATATAGGGAGTATGGCGGTCACTAACGTTATCTCTATACTTTATATAGAGTTTATATAGGGAGTATGGCAGTCACTTACGTTCTCTCTATACTTTATATATACTTTATATAGGGAGTATGGCGTCACTAACGTTCACTCTATACTTTATATATACTTTATATTGGGAGTATGGCGGTCACTAACGTTCTCTCTATACTTTATATATACTTTATATAGGGAGTATGGCGATCACTGTTCTCTCTATACTTTATATATACTTTATATAGGGAGTATGGCGGTCACTAACGTTTTCCCTATACTTTATATATACTTTATATAGGGAGTATGGCGGTCACTAACGTTCGCTCTATACTTTATATATACTTTATATAGGCAGTATGACGGTCACTAACGTTCTCCCTATACTTTATATATACTTTATATAGGGAGTATGGCGGTCACTTACGTTCTCTCTATACTTTATATATACTTTATATAGGGAGTATGGCGGTCACTAACGTTCTCTCTATACTTTATATATACTTTATATTGGGAGTATGGCGGTCACTAATGTTCCCCCTATACTTTATATAGGGAGTATGGCGGTCACTAACGTTCTCCCTATACTTTATATATACTTTATATAGGGAGTATGGCGGTCACTAACGTTCACTCTATACTTTATATATACTTTATATAGGGAGTTTATATATACTTTATATAGGGAGAATAGCGGTCACTAACGTTCTCCCTATACTTTATATAAACTTTATATAGGGAGTATGGCGGTCACTAACGTTCTCCCTATACTTTATATAGGGAGTATGGCAGTCACTAACGATCTCTCTATACTTTATATATACTTTATATAGGGAGTATGGCAGTCACTAACATTCTCCCTATACTTTATATATACTTTATATAGGGAGTATGGCAGTCACTAATGATCTCTCTATACTTTATATATACTTTATATAGGGAGTATGGCAGTCACTAACATTCTCCCTATACTTTATATATAATTTATATAGGGAGTATGGCAGTCACTAACGTTCTCCCTATACTTTATATATACTTTATATAGGGAGTATGGAGGTCACTAACGTTCTCCCTATACTTTATATATACTTTATATTGGGAGTATGGCGGTCACTAACCTTCTCTCTATACTTTATATATACTTTATATAGGGAGTATGGCAGTCACTAACATTCTCCCTATACTTTATATATACTTATATAGGGAGTATGGCGGTCACTCACGATCTCCCTATACTTTATATATACTTTATATAAGGAGTATGGCAGTCACTAACGTTCTCCCTATACTTTATATATATTTTATATAGCGAGAATGGCAGTCACTAACGTTCTCTCTATACTTTATATATACTTTATATAAGGAGTATGGCAGTCACTAATGTTCTCCCTATACTTTATATATACTTTATATAGGGAGAATAGCGGTCACTAACGTTCTCCCTATACTTTATATATACTTTATATAGGGAGTATTGGCGTCCAGTAGTTCTCCTATAACTTTGAATATATACTTTATATAGGGAGTATGGCGGTCACTAACGTTCTTCCTATACTTTTATATATACTTTATATAGGGAGTACGGCCGTCACTAACGTTCTCCCTATACTTTATATATACTTTATATAGGGAGTATGGGGGTCACTAACGTTCTCTCTATATTTTATATATACTTTATGTAGGGAGTATGGTGGTCACTAACGTTCTCCCTATACATTATATATACTTTATATAGGGAGTATGGCGATCACTTATGTTCTCCCTATACTTTATATATACTTTATATAGGGAGTATGGCGGTCACTAACGTTCTCTCTATACTTTATATAGACTTTAAATAAGGAGTATGGCGGTCACTAATGTTCTCTCTTTACTTAATATATACTTTATATAATGAGTATGGCAGTCACGAATGTTCTCTCTATACTTTATATAGGGAGTATTGCGGTCACTAACGCTCTCTCTATACTTTATATATACTTTATATAGGGAGTATGGCAGTCACGAATGTTCTCCCTATACTTTTTATATACTTTATATAGGGAGTACGGCGGTCACTAACATTCTCTCTATACTTTCTATAAGGAGTATGGTGGTCACTAACGTTCTCCATATTCTTTATATATACTTTATATAGGGAGTATGGCAATCACTAACGTTCTCCCTATACTTTATATATACTTTATATAGGGAGTATGGCGGTCACTAACGTTCTCCCTATACTTTATATATACTTTATATAGGGAGTATGGCAATCACTAACGTTCTCTCTATACTTTATATAGACTTTATATAAGGAGTATGGCGGTCACTTACATTCTCCCTATACTTTATATATACTTTATATAGGGAGTATGGCGGTCACTAACATTCTCTCTATACTTTATATATACTTTATATAGGGAATATGGCGGTCACTAACGTTCTCCCTATACTTTATATAGACTTTATATCCATCAAGTGCATGATGTTGGGGCCCGGACTCTCCTGCAAAGGTAAGGTTGCAGCATTATGATGTACTGTAGTAGTGTAGTGTACTGTAGTAGTGTAGGGTATGGCAGGGTGAGAAGATGGTGCAGGGAAATAGGTTTTATTCCTGGGGCTGGAGGGGAGAGTAAGGAGTCAGGGACAGGGTATTGTTTTTTTGGGTTAGTGTGGCAGGGTAGAGAATGGGTGCAGGGAGTAGTGTAGTGTACTGTAGTAGTGTAGTGTAGTGGCAGGGTGAGAAGATGGGTGCAGGGAAATAGGTTTTATCCTGGGGCTGGACCTGGGGCTGAGGGGAGAGTAAGGAGTCAGGGACAGGGTAGTGTGTTTTTGGGGTTAGTGTGTGGGACAGGGTTTGTGTTTTGGGGTTAGTGTGTGCATTTCCACTCCAGATGTTTCTACTCCCTACTCCACTCCCTTCTACTACTCTACCCTCGACTTATACTCGAGTCAATTGGTTTTACTCATTTTTGAGGTAAAAATGGGTACCTCGACTTATACTCGAGTCGACTTATACTCGAGTATATACGGTATGTGTGTGTGAATGTATGTAAGTATGTGTGTATGTCTGTGTGTATGTATATGTATATGTGTGTGTATGTGTAAGTATTGTGTATGTAGTGTGTGTATATATGTGTGTATGTGAATGTATGTAGGTGTGTATGTATGTGGTTATATGTATGTATGTTTGTATGTGTATGTATGTGTGTATGTGAATGTGTGTATGTGTGTATGTATGTGTGTGTATATGTGTATGAATGTGTGTATGATGTATTTTATATATGTGTGTGTATGTATGGTGTGTATATATGTATTTTGTATGTGTATGTGTTGTGTGTATGTGAATGTGTGTATGTATGTAAGTATGTGTGTATGTCTGTGTGTATGTATAGTATATGTGTGTGTAGGTGTATGTATGTAAGTATGTGTGTATGTATGTGTGTGTATTATATGTATGTATGTTTGAAGTGTCTGTGTGTGTATATGTGTATGTATGTGTGTATGTTTGTGTGTATGTATATGTCTATATGTGTGTATGTATGTAAGTTATGTGTGTATGTATGTTGTAATATGTAGCATGTTTGTATGTGTATGTATGTGTGTATGTGAATGTGTGTATGTATGTAAGTATGTGTGTATGTTATGTTGTATGTGTGTATGTTTTGTGTCATGTATATGTATATATGGTGTGTATGTATGTAGTATGTGGTGTATGTATGTGTGTGTATATATATGTTTTGTATGTGGTATGTATGTGTGTATGTGAATGTGTATGTAGTAAGTATGTGTGTATGTCTGTGTATATGTATATGTGTGGTGATGTAAGTATGTGTGTATATATGTATGTTTGTATGTGTATGTATGTGAATGTATGTATGTATGTGTGTATGTATGTGTGTAGATATGTATGTATTGTGAAATGTGTGTATGTATGTAAGTGTGTGTGTATATTGTGTATGTATGTGTGTATGTTTGTGTGTATGTATATGTATTATGTGTGTATGTATGTGTGTAGTATGTTGAATGTGTGTATGTATGTGTGTGTATATGTGTATGTATGTGTGTATATATGTTGTATGTTTGTTGTTGTATGTGGTGTATGTTGTAGTATGTGTGTATGTGATGTGTATGTATGTGTGTATGTGAATGTGTGTATGTATGTAAGTATGTGTGTATATGTGTATGTATGTGTGTATGTTTGTGTGTATGTATATCTATATATGTGTGTATGTATGTGTGTATATATGTATGTGAATGTATGTATGTATGTGTGTATGTGTATTTGTATGTAAGTATGTGTGTATATGTGTGTATGTGTGTATGTGTGTGATATATGTATGTATGTTTGTGTATGTGAATGCATGTATGTATGTAAGTATGTGTGTATGTATGTTTGTGTGTATATGTGTATGTATGTGTGTATGTATATGTGTGTGTATGTATGTATATATGTGTGTGTATTTAAATGTTTGTATGTATGTGTGTGTGTATGTTTGTGTAGGTATATGTATATATGTGTGTGTATTTATGTGTGTATTTATATGTATGTGTGTATGTATATGTATGTATGTATGTATGTTTTTTTTAGTGTGCATTTATGTATGTGTGTGTGTGTGTGTGTGTGTGTATGTACATATGTTTGTTACATTAGGCTAACAGCAATACATTTCATTGCAGGTATGGGCCTGGGCCATTCTATTATTTTAAAAAGGGTAAAATATCCAACATATCCATATCTATCATACCATCATCCACATATGCCAATCATACAACCATACAGACATATATCATTCATTCATCATCATAAAATACACATCATTGCATATATCATTTTGGGATATCCCATATCAGCATGATATCATCCATCATCATCACATAATCACCCCATACATCCACATACATATCATCATTAACACTAATATTTTACATCACACATCATACACCAACAATAATTACATTTTATACAATATCATGACACAAAATATCATAATCAAATCAGCATCACAACATATTATACAGTATACAATAAGCACACCATATTTTTTTCATCACATATATCACACAGAATTCACAATTATAAATGTCCAACAATAATGATATTCACATCATCCTATTATCAACAATCACACCATATAGCAATATGCAACAATATTCAGCAATACCAATAGTTCACATCAGATCATCCATCAGCATTCAGTCGATTACACATCCGTACCACCCAAAAAATCAACTTTTCACTACAGGTAGTTTAGTGGTGCCCTACCTGAAACGCCTTATTACCTTTTCCAAACTACTTTTTGTTCAAAAG
This sequence comes from Hymenochirus boettgeri, assembly GCA_019447015.1. Taxonomy (NCBI): domain Eukaryota; kingdom Metazoa; phylum Chordata; class Amphibia; order Anura; family Pipidae; genus Hymenochirus; species Hymenochirus boettgeri. Next base: position 252,417,300 of record CM033472.1, on the reverse strand, counting down.
TTATAATTCTCTGCATTTCAGAAGCCTTAGGCCGTTTCTCTCCTAATGCGCCTGTCAATCAGTGACGCAAGAACGCTGTGCGCGATCACAGTCTCGCGCCGTCTTATTCCTGCCCTCTGAAGAACTCTAATAGCTCAGCCCACTCCCCGACGATGCAGGGCAAAATCAAAACAAATGCACGTGGCTACCCGCGAGAAGTGCACTGTTGATGATTTTGCACCTCGCGGGTAGTATTCCTCGGGAGACGTACGTTGCGGTACTCTGCTATTACACGGTAAAAGAACAAACTTACAATGTGCTCACATTATTTCTGTATTTATTTCAATTTGTCTTAAAAAGCTTGGAATTGATCTAAATGAATTATATGCCAGCAAACAGTATAAAAATGTGATTAAATTTATAACACCATCTTATTTGTGTCTGTATTTGTTTTAGTGAGTGAATTTTTCTATGTGTATGTAAGTTTATGTATGTATATGTATATATACCGTATATATTCGAGTATAAGTCGAGGTTTTCAGGCTGTGAAAACAGCCTGAAAACTGAACCTCGACTTATACTCGAGTCAGTCACACTACCATACTACAGTACATCATAATGCTGCAACCTTACCTTTGCAGGAGAGGTCCGGGCCCCCAACATCTGCACTTGATGGAGGAATCCGGCTGCCGCGTCCACTGATGGTCGCATCCACTGAGTCAAGACTCGGCGCCGGGAAATTAGACTGGCGCTGAGTCGTGACGTCAATGGATGCGACCATCGTGGACGCGGCAGCCGGATTCCTCCATCAAGTGCATGATGTTGGGGGCCCGGACTCTCCTGCAAAGGTAAGTTGCAGCATTATGATGTACTGTAGTAGTGTAGTGTACTGTAGTAGTGTTAGTGTAGTGGCAGGGTGAGAAGATGGGTGCAGGGAAATAGGTTTTATTCCTGGGGCTGGAGGGGAGAGTAAGGAGTCAGGGACAGGGTATTGTGTTTTGGGTTAGTGTGGCAGGGTGAGAAGATGGGTGCAGGGGTGTGTAGTGTACTGTAGTAGTGTAGTGTAGTGGCAGGGTGAGAAGATGGGTGCAGGGAAATAGGTTTTATTCCTGGGGCTGGACCTGGGGCTGGAGGGGAGAGTAAGGAGTCAGGGACAGGGTAGTGTGTTTTGGGGTTAGTGTGTGGGACAGGGTAGTGTGTTTTGGGGTTAGTGTGTGCAGTTCCACTCCAGATGTTTCTACTCCCTACTTCCACTCCCTTCTACTACTCTACCCTCGACTTATACTCGAGTCAATTGGTTTTACTCATTTTTGAGGTAAAAATGGGTACCTCGACTTATACTCGAGTCGACTTATACTCGAGTATATACGGTATGTGTGTGTGAATGTATGTAAGTATGTGTGTATGTCTGTGTGTATGTATATGTATATGTGTGTGTATGTGTAAGTATGTGTGTATGTATGTGTGTGTATATAGTGTGTATGTGAATGTTGTATGGTGTATGTATGTGTTGTATATATGTATGTATGTTTGTATGTGTATGTATGTGTGTATGTGAATTGTGTGTATGTGTTGTTGTATGTGTGTGTATATTGTGATGAATGTGTGTATGTATGTATATGTTATATGTGGGGGGTATTAGTGAGTGTTATAGTATGTTTGTATGTGTATGTATGTGTGTATGTGAATGTGTGTATGTATGTGTGTATGTCTGTGTGTATGTATATGTATATGTGTGTGTATGTGTATGTATGTAAGTATGTGGTGTATGTATGTTGTGTGTTAATATGTATGTATGTTTGAATGGTGTATGTGTGTGATATGTGTATGTATGTGTGTATGTTTGTGTGTATGTATATGTATATATGTGTTGTATGATGTAAGTATGTGTGTATGTATGTGTGTATTAGATTGAGTTGTATGTGTATGTATGTGTGTATGTGAATGTGTGTATGTATGTAAGTATGTGTGTATGTATGTATGTGTGTGTATGTGTGTATATGTATATGTTATATAGGTGTATGTATGTATATTGGTAGTAGTGTGTATATTATTGTTGTAGTGTATGTATGTTGTGTTATGTTGAATGTGTGGATGTATGTAATATGTGGGTTGTGTGTGTATATGTATGTATGTGTGTGTATGTAAGTATGTGTGTATATATGTATGTTTGTATGTGTATGTATGTGAATGTATTGTATGTATTGTGTGTATGTATGTGTGTGTATGTGTATGTATGTGTGATGTGTGTATGTTATGTAAGTGATGTGTGTATATGGTATGTATGTGTGTATGTTTGTGTGTATGTATATGTAATATGTGTGTATGTATGTGTGTATGTATGTGTGAATGTGTGTATGTATGTGTGTGATATGTGTATGTATGTGTGTATATATGTATGTATGTTTGTATGTGTATGTATGTGTGTAGTGTATGTAATGTGATGTATGTGAAGTTATGTGTGATGTATGTGTATGTAGTGTGTTGTGAATGTGTGGTATGATGTAAGTATGGATGTATATGTGGTGTGTATGTATATCTATATATGTGTGTATGTATGTGTGTATATATATGTATGTGAATGTATGTATGTATGTGTGTATGTGTATGTGTGTATGTAAGTATGTGTGTATATGTGTGTATGTGTGTATGTGTGTGTATATATATGTATGTATGTTTGTGTATGTGAATGCATGTATGTATGTAAGTATGTGTGTATGTATGTGTGTGTGTATATGTGTATGTATGTGTGTGTTTGTGTGTATGTATATGTATATATGTGTGTATGTATGTAAGTATGCGTGTATGTATGTGTGTATGTTTGTGTGTATGTATATGTGTGTGTATGTATGTATATATGTGTGTGTATTTAAATGTTTGTATGTATGTGTGTGTGTATGTTTGTGTAGGTATATGTATATATGTGTGTGTATTTATGTGTGTATTTATATGTATGTGTGTATGTATATGTATGTATGTATGTATGTTTTTTTTAGTGTGCATTTATGTATGTGTGTGTGTGTGTGTGTGTGTGTGTATGTACATATGTTTGTTACATTACATTTAACAATTAAATTAATAAATGATTTTTAATAAAAATTCTCTTATCTCTATCATGTTTCCTCCACTTCACTCTATAAATTTAAAAATACATATTGTCTTTGTACATAATATAAAATATATGTGCATATGTATATATATTTTTATATTTTAATGCACTTTGTGTTGAATAATTAATTGTATAAATGTATATAGTTATATCTGTTGTATTCAATTAGATCAACTGGACTTGAAATGTAGTTCTTGAAGACGTTTCGCTAGTCATCCGACTGGCTTTCTCAATTCAGAATGACTTGTACAAGAATCTGTGGCAATTATGTACCCTGGAAAATCCCAATTAGCATATCACAGCCAGGTGTTAAGGGTGTGATTAGATAGTGGCTAAGAGGTGTTATAGGAACGCCCAGAGGAAGGTGTTAAACAGCATTGTACATGGCAGCAGTTGGTGTGGAACCCCCCCACCTCTATTTAGGCTTGGTTTCTTTATTTTCACATAAATGACCTCCTTAACACCTCTCTTGAACCAGTCACGTTCCTTCGCCAGTATGTTAACATTACAATCTTCAAAGGTATGTCCTTTATCCTTAAGATGCAGATACACGGCTGAGTCCTGACCCGAGGACCCGATCTGCATCTTAAGGATAAAGGACATACCTTTGAAGATTGTAATGTTTACTTCTATAGGGACTATGGCAGCCCTAACGTTCTCCCTTACTTATATATAACTTTTAGGGAGTATGGCAGTCACTAACGTTCCCTATATTTATATATACTTTATATAGGGAGTATGGCAGGTCACTAAACGTTCTCCCTGATACTTTATATATACTTTATATAGGGTATGGGTCACTAACTTCTCCCTATACTTATAATATACTTTATATAGGGAGTATGGCGGTCACTAACGTTTCTCCTCATACTTAATATATACTTTTATAGGGAGTATGGCGTCACTAACGTCTCCCTATACTTTATATATACTTTATATATAGAGAGCGATCAATACCTCACTTTCAAGATGACAGACATAATCCTCGTACAGATTTTCCTTATATATTAAGAGGGAAGATGTTTTATCTACAGCCACGAACTGTGAAACTGTGGGTTGTCCTTGAGAGGTAATTCATGGTATTAATAATATAAGTTTACAAGCTGATCCTGTAGATCCCAAGTGCCCAAATGGATTCAGAAGGATTTCCCCCTTTCGTAACAAACTGAAAGAAGCATCAGATTTTTTTTTTTTTCTTTCTTCAACTATCAACTATCAAAAGTTTAATACTGGGGCAAGCACAGAATTTCCAAGGAAAGTGTTATTATATCTAGTAGTTTTTAGCAGCTCAGCGCATTAACCAATATTTAGCCACAACATCATTGTAAAGGTCACTCTTTACTATATTTTTCCTTGCGCCCTATACTTTGCTGCATGTATGTCTAAATATCTCAAAATGTACAATAAATATAAAGTCTTAAAAAATTACTGATTCCCTCTAAACTACTGTGGGGCCCCTGATCATTTTTCACTCCTGTCCCCAAAAATTAACACTTAAAGGACATGTCCACCCCAAAACTTAATTTCCCCACTACTGGCCCCATCTGTAGTTAATAAAATGCCTTACACTTACATTCCCTGCTCCAAATGGCTGCCCGCTATGCCCCTCCAAAGTCCAGAAACTGGCCAACAGAGCCTGGCAAAGTCCATATATGACTCTGCTCCTGGCTCTCCTCTGGAGAATTTTCCTTTCCCTGCAGCCCTCCCTCCTTCCGCTCCCAGCCCTCTACCTCCCGTTTTGCTCTCGCGCTCCCCCAGCTCAATCCCCGTTGTTTATAATTGTTATGGCCTCCTGCCCCACCGCTATAATAGATTTTAGCAGAAACTCACTTAACTCTACTACTTCCTTCTCTCTCACCGTGTTTGCCACTGCCGGCAGCCGTGTCCGTTATTAGCTGAGAGGTAGCCGGTCCGGCCCCCCTGCTTGCAGTTTCATGCAAGCAGAGGCCGGGACAGTAAGGCCATAGGAAAGAGGTACGTTAAGTAGAGTTCTGGGGATTTCTGAACAATCTATTATCGCGGTTGGGCGGGGATAGTAAACCTGACTGTATACCAACCTTTTTTAAAAGGGTGGACATGCCCTTTTAGTTTCATGTCTGTATCTTAATCTTTTGCTCCCATTGTTTTAATATTCCCTTTCACACTGGCACCCTTGTACTTTTCCTATAATTCAAGGTTCCAGAACTGCAGTAACTATAAACTAGATGAAAGGGGGATCCTGGGCACCTGTAACTCCCCCCCTCTCCTAAATTGCCCCATGAAATCATTGGTTGGGAGAAAGTGTTGAAACTGAATGGCCATCTTTATATCCCACCCACATCTGTACTAGAGCATGGGTCCCTGAAACATATATGACCCCAGAGTAGGAAATGGTGTAATTTAAGGGCATGTCACCCCCCACCACTAATATCAATAAGAGCCGGAACAGAGGAAAGTACAGCTGCAGAAGTAAAATATAATATACGCTTTAGAGCGCGTTTAGTGGCGTTTTATATATGTACAATCTTGGGGATTGGGGGGATGGGTAAGTATTGATTTTTAGTGGTGGGATGGACATGCCCTTTAAAATAAATTATCATTCGGAATAAACTTTGGGGGGTTTTTTTGATTGGGGGTCCTTTTCAAAGTTTGTTTTCTGGTGCAAAAAAATTCTAGAACACACCCGTGATACTACTGCAAATATGTAGGCCAGTGTCCCCCTCTCTTGCAGGCTGCACTGTCCATATCTTTTGAGAGTGAAATCAGAATGGTAGCAAAAGTACTACTGCCAACAGGCCAGGACTGGGGATGTCGATTAAGAACCAAGAAAAACAAGCGGAGATACTAGCATCGTATAACCTGGTGCCTTACTTACAGTATTTTGGAATTTCAATTTCCTTGAAATCCATAAAATGGGCAGTGTTTGGTTTCCATAGGACTAGACCAGGGCATTAACATAATGAGTTTACTTAATTCTGGGGGTGTTTTTTCCAATCCTGATGTGGTTGGTGTTCTACCCATATGCCGTATGGTGGTTTCCCTCTTGTACGGTTTCTTCTGCATTGCCAATGTTTTTCGTGGCTGTTAAAAGTGCACATCTTATCATATACTTTGGAAAAAGTGCTGAAACGAATTCATTATTGTTTAAACTTTGTTCACGTGCTTCATAGCATTTCAGAATAAAAAATTGCACAAAAACGTATTTTTGTGTACCTCCCCTGAATACTTGTGTGTGTCTCCGGTGTGATATGCGCTGCCATCTGTCAGTATTGCGCAATTGGGAGCCAATGCGAAAAAATGTTGATCACATCACGCCGGAAAGATCAGACCAATTGCCAACACTAACGCAACCTTTTAACGATCGAAATGCTACGTGTGTAGCCTACCTAAATAGGAAAAACCTTTCCAACCTTTGAAAAAAACTTTGCAAGGTGTAAGGATTCTTAACCTGAAGTACTAGAAGGGGCTAATGTGGCCCCCATGGCGTACTAGGAATCACTGGGCCCCAGCAAAACTGATGATTGGACCCTCCTCTCCCACTGCTTCATTCAAGTGGTTTTCTGGGATGATGCTATATCCGTCATGAGGAAAAATAAGAGGGGCCCCCTTGGCTCCTGGACCCCCCTGCGGTTGCCTCCCTCGCTCCCCCCCCCCGGCTCCCCGTTTGCCCCATAATCTCATATCAGCAGGATCATTCTTTAAATAGGACCCTAATTAGCACCCTATCCATATAGGAGAGGTGCAAGCTTTATGCGTTCCTAATAAAAGTGATGTACTCCCAACCTACCACATTTAGTCTAACAGATGAGAATTTTCAATATTATACATTGTCTCTATACTTCATATAGACTTTATATAAGGAGTGTGGCAGTTACGAATGTTCTCCCTATACTTTTTATATACTTTATATAGGGAGTATGGCGGTCACTTATGTTCTCTCTATACTTTATATAGGGAGTATGGCGGTCACTAACGTTCTCTCTATACTTCATATATACTTTATATAGGGAGCATTGCGGACACTAACGTTCTCTCTATGCTTTATATATACTTTATATAGGGAGTATGGCAGTCACTAACGTTCTCCTTATACTTTATATATACTTTATATAGGGAGTATAGCAGTCACTAACGTTCTCCCTATACTTTATATATACTATATATAGGGAGTATGGCGGTCACTAACGTTCTCCCTATACTTTATCTATACTTTATATAGGGAGTATGGCGGTCACTAACATTCTCTCTATACTTTATATATACTTTATATAGGGAGTATGGCGGTCACTAATGTTCTCTCTATACTTTATATATACTTATATAGGGAGTATGGCAGTCCCTAACGTTCTCCCTTACTTGCAATTAACGTTCTCTAGGGAGTATGGCAGTCACTAAACCTCTCCCTATAACTTTACATATATACTTTATATAGGGAGTATGGGCGTCACTAAAACGTTCTCCCTGATACTTTATATATCTTTATTAATAGGGCGTATGGTGGTCCTAACGTCTCCCTATACTTATATATACTTTATATAGGAGTATGGGCGGTCACTAGACGTTCTCCTCCCATACTTATATATCTTTATATAGGTGAGTAGGCGGCACTAACGATCTCACCTATACTTTATATATACTTTATATAGAGAGCGATCAATACCTCACTTTCAAGATGACAGACATAATCCTCGTACAGATTTTCCTTATATATTAAGAGGGAAGATGTTTTATCTACAGCCACGAACTGTGAAACTGTGGGTTGTCCTTGAGAGGTAATTCATGGTATTAATAATATAAGTTTACAAGCTGATCCTGTAGATCCCAAGTGCCCAAATGGATTCAGAAGGATTTCCCCCTTTCGTAACAAACTGAAAGAAGCATCAGATTTTTTTTTTTTTCTTTCTTCAACTATCAACTATCAAAAGTTTAATACTGGGGCAAGCACAGAATTTCCAAGGAAAGTGTTATTATATCTAGTAGTTTTTAGCAGCTCAGCGCATTAACCAATATTTAGCCACAACATCATTGTAAAGGTCACTCTTTACTATATTTTTCCTTGCGCCCTATACTTTGCTGCATGTATGTCTAAATATCTCAAAATGTACAATAAATATAAAGTCTTAAAAAATTACTGATTCCCTCTAAACTACTGTGGGGCCCCTGATCATTTTTCACTCCTGTCCCCAAAAATTAACACTTAAAGGACATGTCCACCCCAAAACTTAATTTCCCCACTACTGGCCCCATCTGTAGTTAATAAAATGCCTTACACTTACATTCCCTGCTCCAAATGGCTGCCCGCTATGCCCCTCCAAAGTCCAGAAACTGGCCAACAGAGCCTGGCAAAGTCCATATATGACTCTGCTCCTGGCTCTCCTCTGGAGAATTTTCCTTTCCCTGCAGCCCTCCCTCCTTCCGCTCCCAGCCCTCTACCTCCCGTTTTGCTCTCGCGCTCCCCCAGCTCAATCCCCGTTGTTTATAATTGTTATGGCCTCCTGCCCCACCGCTATAATAGATTTTAGCAGAAACTCACTTAACTCTACTACTTCCTTCTCTCTCACCGTGTTTGCCACTGCCGGCAGCCGTGTCCGTTATTAGCTGAGAGGTAGCCGGTCCGGCCCCCCTGCTTGCAGTTTCATGCAAGCAGAGGCCGGGACAGTAAGGCCATAGGAAAGAGGTACGTTAAGTAGAGTTCTGGGGATTTCTGAACAATCTATTATCGCGGTTGGGCGGGGATAGTAAACCTGACTGTATACCAACCTTTTTTAAAAGGGTGGACATGCCCTTTTAGTTTCATGTCTGTATCTTAATCTTTTGCTCCCATTGTTTTAATATTCCCTTTCACACTGGCACCCTTGTACTTTTCCTATAATTCAAGGTTCCAGAACTGCAGTAACTATAAACTAGATGAAAGGGGGATCCTGGGCACCTGTAACTCCCCCCCTCTCCTAAATTGCCCCATGAAATCATTGGTTGGGAGAAAGTGTTGAAACTGAATGGCCATCTTTATATCCCACCCACATCTGTACTAGAGCATGGGTCCCTGAAACATATATGACCCCAGAGTAGGAAATGGTGTAATTTAAGGGCATGTCACCCCCCACCACTAATATCAATAAGAGCCGGAACAGAGGAAAGTACAGCTGCAGAAGTAAAATATAATATACGCTTTAGAGCGCGTTTAGTGGCGTTTTATATATGTACAATCTTGGGGATTGGGGGGATGGGTAAGTATTGATTTTTAGTGGTGGGATGGACATGCCCTTTAAAATAAATTATCATTCGGAATAAACTTTGGGGGGTTTTTTTGATTGGGGGTCCTTTTCAAAGTTTGTTTTCTGGTGCAAAAAAATTCTAGAACACACCCGTGATACTACTGCAAATATGTAGGCCAGTGTCCCCCTCTCTTGCAGGCTGCACTGTCCATATCTTTTGAGAGTGAAATCAGAATGGTAGCAAAAGTACTACTGCCAACAGGCCAGGACTGGGGATGTCGATTAAGAACCAAGAAAAACAAGCGGAGATACTAGCATCGTATAACCTGGTGCCTTACTTACAGTATTTTGGAATTTCAATTTCCTTGAAATCCATAAAATGGGCAGTGTTTGGTTTCCATAGGACTAGACCAGGGCATTAACATAATGAGTTTACTTAATTCTGGGGGTGTTTTTTCCAATCCTGATGTGGTTGGTGTTCTACCCATATGCCGTATGGTGGTTTCCCTCTTGTACGGTTTCTTCTGCATTGCCAATGTTTTTCGTGGCTGTTAAAAGTGCACATCTTATCATATACTTTGGAAAAAGTGCTGAAACGAATTCATTATTGTTTAAACTTTGTTCACGTGCTTCATAGCATTTCAGAATAAAAAATTGCACAAAAACGTATTTTTGTGTACCTCCCCTGAATACTTGTGTGTGTCTCCGGTGTGATATGCGCTGCCATCTGTCAGTATTGCGCAATTGGGAGCCAATGCGAAAAAATGTTGATCACATCACGCCGGAAAGATCAGACCAATTGCCAACACTAACGCAACCTTTTAACGATCGAAATGCTACGTGTGTAGCCTACCTAAATAGGAAAAACCTTTCCAACCTTTGAAAAAAACTTTGCAAGGTGTAAGGATTCTTAACCTGAAGTACTAGAAGGGGCTAATGTGGCCCCCATGGCGTACTAGGAATCACTGGGCCCCAGCAAAACTGATGATTGGACCCTCCTCTCCCACTGCTTCATTCAAGTGGTTTTCTGGGATGATGCTATATCCGTCATGAGGAAAAATAAGAGGGGCCCCCTTGGCTCCTGGACCCCCCTGCGGTTGCCTCCCTCGCTCCCCCCCCCCGGCTCCCCGTTTGCCCCATAATCTCATATCAGCAGGATCATTCTTTAAATAGGACCCTAATTAGCACCCTATCCATATAGGAGAGGTGCAAGCTTTATGCGTTCCTAATAAAAGTGATGTACTCCCAACCTACCACATTTAGTCTAACAGATGAGAATTTTCAATATTATACCCTATACTTTATATATACTTTATATAGGGAGTATGGCAGTCACTAACGTTCTCCTTATACTTTATATATATTTTTAGAGAAAAATATGTTTCTATCCTTGTATAGAAGTCAACTATGCCATTATAATAGCTTACACCAGTGATCCTCAAACCATGGCTCTCCAGATGTTTTTAAAAATACAATTCCCAGCATTGCTCAACTACAAAGAGAAGACAGGGAATGCTGGGAGTTTTTGTTTTCAAACATCTGGAGGCCATAGTTTTCGGAAGTGTTATGACTACCTCAGAAAAGGGCCAATGTTTCACGTTAAAGGGTAAGTTCAGTACATAGGGTAATAATGAGTATGTCCTCAGTAACGTTAATTTGCCGATCCAGCATTTTGTCTACGTAAAGTAATTTGATTCATGGTCTCGGTCTCTGGGTTGATTTAGTTGCTCAGTAGAGATCTGAGCATGTTTGACCCATCCAACAGCCAATCAGTAGAAATTCCTGTTAATAGTAGGATGTGTGCATGATCTAAAGGAAGGACCTTTGCATGATCTTAAATAGCAGCTCCCAACGGACCAATGACCAAGCATAGCAAAATGATAGTTTTTTTTCTAAATATGTATAATTACCGAGGAACGTATTAAATAAACAAGTTATTTTTATAAAAATAAATAATATTTTTCACTGAGCCTTTTTTCAATCCAACACGGGGGTTTTTTTCTGTAGGTAACTATGCCCAGAAATACTGTATAAAATCTAACTGTGAGGTCAGCACCTTGATAAGAAATGTAATAATAATCCCCATAATTCTCTTTTTTCCCATTTCCCTTCCCTTTATATATACTTTATATAGGGAGTATGGCGGTCACTAACGTTCTCCTTATACTTTATATATACTTTATATAGGGAGTATGGCAGTCACTAACGTTCTCCCTGGTACGTTATTGGCGCGGTCTACGCCATTATGTCGATTTCGCCTCTCTAGTTTACTTTATATTTTACTTTATATTATGGGAGATAGGGCCTGTCCATCTACACGTTCGGCCATTCCCCCACCCTGTCCGCATATCCTGTTATAATATACCTGATCGCCACTCAAGGCCTGTTCTGGCTTCCTTGCAATACGTGTGCCCTATAACTCGTATCATCTACTTTATGAGGGACGCGCCTTATAGCTTATTCGTCATAATCTGTTCTCCCTCCTTTTATATGACTTTTATCTCGGGCAGTATGGCTTCCCGGTCCACTAAACCCTTTTTCCCTATGGCACCTTTCCATTTATATACTTCTTATCAGGAGCAATGGCAGGTCCTTAACGTTTTCTCTGCGTCAACTATGTTATCTTATACTCTAGGCGTCTGACATCATCCCTTCCTCGTCTCACTAACACGTTCTTATTTTTCCACACTTTTCTCCTCCCTACCTCTATTATTTACCTCCGTTCTTATTTGGCGAGGCTTCTGTCGCGAGTCATCTAACGTGTTCTCTATGCGTTTTCCATAGCATCACTTATATAGGTCGTATGGTGGCGTCCACTAACGTTTCCCTTATCCTTTTTGTGGCTTATCATGGGAGTACAGCTAGTCACTCCGTTATCCCTTCCATTTTTTATCTTCTATATATACCATCTTTTTAAGGGAGACATTCGAGCCTTGTTTTTGCGGCCACCTTGTTCTCTAACATTCTCTTATCTTTCGCCCCTCCTTACCTTATTCTATCCTCTTGTTATGAGTAGGTCTAGTATGTGCCTGGGGTCCCATCCTAATTTCCATTATAGATCGTGTTCTTATTTCTACGGGGTTTTGCCTAGTCGCGGTGCACTCAATCTCTTCCTCCTCTCTATATCCTTTATATTTCCCTTTATATCGCGGAGTCACAGAAGAGTACAATATGGTTGTCCTCCTATTATTTCTCAGATATTACTCCCTATGTATAGGATGTGATGCGGCCCTTTTGTGGGTTCACTAAAGGTCTCTTCAACATCTTCTTATCTTTTACTCATGCTTTATACAGGGTTAGCTATTGGTCATTTGCGTGTCTTTTTATCCTTTTTGGTGCACTAACGATGTTGTTATCGCGGTCCGCTCCCATAATGTCTATTTATGATTCCTTTATATAGTTCTGGTTAGTAGGCCGGTGTTCACATTTTTACACATTGTCCCTTCCCTATACTCTTATATCTACGTTCTATGTAGAGTGTGAGCTGACTCCGCCCCTCGCTTGTGTGTCACTATCTGTCTCTTCTCTCTATCTCCCTTTTTTACTACTTTTCATTGATATGTACCCTTTATATCCGGTGTAGCGATCCGGGGGGGGCTTTTTATGCCCCTTTGGTTGACCACAAGTTTGTCTGCAGACTATTTCTTTCATACCCCCCGCGATTTACGCTATATAGGGAGCTTATTGTGTGCAAGGAGGCCACTAAGTCGTCTTCCGCTCTCACTCTTATATAGCTCGCCCTTTTACTTATTAGGGTGGCCTACTTGCACGAAGTCCCGACCTTACGCCTGCTACCCCTTGAAGTGTAAATGATTCCTTAGATAGGGAGGTATGTCTGTCGAGGTTCACCCTCGGTTTGATCATAGTCAGGTCTTCTCCTACTATTCTCCTAGTCGCACCCGCTATATATACTTAATATGGACGGCATTTTATCGGCCCTTGGTCAAATAAGCTTCTCTAGCTATCCTGTAGTCCTTTTATTACTTTGATATAATGGAGGTATGTCGCCGTTTGTGCGCATGTTTTTTAGAAAATACGTTTTCTATTGTATTCTATAATGTCCTTATTAGGAGTAGGGCGTCACTAACGTGTTGTGGCATCTATATCGTCTATATTATACCCTTGTCATCTTCGGGTATGGCACCTCCTGATATATTCTCCGCTTTACCCCGTTGAATTTTATTGCTCCCGCATGGCCATTTCCCCCCCGATCAAAGTACCCTTCTTTCCCCTTGGTTTCCTTTTCCCTCTTGTTATCTCGGTTTTTGTTTTTTCCCCCTTCTCCGCTTTCCGTTCTCTGTTTCTTACACCCCCGCGGTGTCTTTTTCTTTCACTTTCTTCTTCTCCGCCATCCTGTCGCCTCTAGCACCTCTTCTTTCCATCCCCGTTTTGCTCCTCTCGTTACCAGTGTCTCCCTTGATGTTGGTAGCGGTGTTTTCTCCCCTTTTTTCCCTCTTTTTCCTCCCGCCTTTCTTTCCCCGGGTGTGTATTCAGCTCTTTTTGTCCTGTCTTCCTTTTCCGCTTTCCTTTTTCTCCCTCTCCCCTGCTCCCTCTCTCTCCTCCCCCTGTATATCGCTTCCACCTCCCTGCTTTCTTGATCTCTTTCCTTCCCTCCTTTTTCTTCCCTTTTTTCTCTTTCTCCCCTTTTTCGCTCGTTTTTCTTCCTTTCCTTCCTCTCCCCTCTTGTCCAGTCTTTTCCCAGCCCTTCCTTTTTTTGCTTTGTCCCCCTTTCGCACCCGTTTTTATCTTACCCCTTCTTTTTTGTTTGTGCGGTCCCCCCATCCCCCTTCCCTTATATATCGCGACTGATTTTTTAGGGAGTCTCTGCCGGTCATCTAACGTGGGTCTCCTATTATTGATTATCTTTATCTTGCTATAGGGAGTATGGCGGTCACCTAAGTTTTTTTCTCGCCTATACTCCTATACTATCCGGTACCTACTTTAGGGAAATATGCAATCACTAACACTTGTGTTTCTTATGCTTTATAATACTTTAGTAGTAGGGAAGTTTATAGACGCCCAACGTTCCGCCCCTCATACTTTATATATCTTTCTATAGGGTAGTGTTTTTAGTATGGCAATGATGTCACGAATATTCTCCCTATACTTTATACCTAAATCTTGCCTTAGGTGTCGGGTACGCCTCATGCCGTCGGTGCTTACTTATTACGTTTCCTTAACTTCCGATAGATATTTAATTTGCAGACGGCTTTGTGTGTGTGATCGTGCGCACCCTAACAGTTATCTCTCTTCTTGTATACTGTATTTGTGTATTGTCTACCGCGTGTTAGTTACAGCCGTAATAAGTTTCTCCCACTGTACTTTATTTATCTACTGTCATAGTAGGTGTTCGTATGGCGGACGTCACCACATCCGTAATTTATATATATTTTATAAGGGTCGTGTGTACTGGGTCATAATACGTCTCTCTATACTTTTAATTATACTCTTATTAAGGAGTTATCCGGCATTGGTACTGGATCATTCTCCTTCGTAGTATTGGAAATGGTTTTATATAGGGAGATTTCTTGGCGGGTCCCCGTAACATTGTCTATTACGCGCTAAGAGAATTTAATAAGGCCAGTTTGTATGGCTCCGCGCTTTTGTTTACTTAATGTCTTGACCCTACACTCGCTATATATGGCGGCCCCTATGATTATTTGTGGAGTTGTATTGCTTGCGGTGCGCATCATTGTCTGGAACGTTTCTACGCAATGTGAGATAGTTATGTATAGGAGCGATGGCGGTCCATTAAAGTCTGTCGCTTGCACTCGTCTCATACTTACTATAGGGAGGTATGGCGAGGCACTACATGCCTTGTTATATCTGGTGTATTTTTTTCCTTCAGCGTATATTTCTTAGGGAGGATTGGGGCCCTATTCAATTGCTCTCCGTACCTGGAAAGAGATTGTTCTCTAGAGGCATCTATGGCGTTGGTGTCACTCACATTGTCACTCTATACTTCATATCGACTCTAATCTAAGGAGTTGTTGGCAGTCACGAATGTCCCCTTATTTTATACCTTATCTAGTTGTAGTAGGCGGTCATATGTTCGCTCATTTACTCTTGTGTTGAGAGGGCGTCCACTACCGTCTCCCTTTTTTTTGCCCCCCGATCTCTACCTCCTAACCCCTCTATAGCGAGCATAGCGGCACACAACTTTTACGTCTCTTAGCTTTATCTACACCCGCCTACGGTGTAGTCTGTGCAGTCTGATCCCGGTTCTCTGATTCTCTACTTACGAAAGGGAGTATTTGGCGTCCACGTTCCTTTCCCTCACCTCCTACCCCTCCTGTCCGTACCTGCATTAGTTGTGTTATGTATGGCCGCGCTCCCCCCCCACCGTTTCCTTTTCACCTCGTCTATCTCTACTAGATTCGTGAGAGCACCCCCGTTTCAACTCCTCCTTTTCACTCGATGAGCACCTGAGCTTCTCGGGTATGGGTGGCTGGCACACTTTAAACGTCGTGTGCTTCCTTCCCTTGGTCCTGTTCATTCTGTTATGTGCGTCACCTGTTCCGCGATGTTATAAGGTTTTGTGTTTGTTACTTATTTTCTAGTTTAATTCTGGGGGTCCGTGGGTGGTTTTCGGGGCTGTTCCCTCCCACACATATGTATCACTCTTTATGTATGGCTCTGTCATGATCGGCCGTCTTTTTCTTTTCATCCTAATCCTTGTTTGATGTCTTATAGCAGGTTCTTCCCTCCTTCGTTCTGGTCGGTTTTCATTGTGTATTGTGTTCCTTTACCTCTCCCACTAGATGTGCTTTCTACTCTTTCTACAGGTGAGGAATCGTTGTGCCCCTTCATGTCTACTACTTTCTCTCGCTTTACTTTTTTGTACGAGTGTAAGGACGTACCTCGTCCACCTGGTTTATCCCATTTTCTGCCTCGCCGTTTGACTACTGTCCCCTTGACGATGCTGCGCGGAAGTTTTCAGTGGCTGTGCCACTTCACGTCCTCATCCCCTTTTTTTTTTCCCTTGTCGTTTACCAGTCTCCTTTTTGATCCATGGTTTTGATGTTGTAGTGCTCTTTGTCGTTGTGTATGTACCCTTTTACATTTACCTCGCTTCATCTCTGGCGTTGTCCTGTTGACAGGGTGGCTCACTGCTTTTCGTTTCTGGCTCCCTCCCCCCTTCGTCGACTCTTACTCGCGTCTCTTCCTAGCCACAATTGTAGCTACTCTGGGAGTATTTGGGTCCTCACTAACACGCCTGCTCATTTACCACAGACACCTCTCTATCTGGGCCTAGGCCTGGGCCTCCTCTGACCTCTTGTCTCTCCTTCCTTATGAGTCCCCCCATCTACGGTCTTCCGCGTCGGCCAGTTTCGATGTTTGACTCTCTTTACTGGATATATGCAATCGGCGCGTTTCCAGGACGGTAACTTAGTGTCTTTTTTTTGATTTCCTTTTGATAAGGGGTATGGCGTTTGTCGCCATGATCACACCGTTTCGTTTACTTTATATCACTC
Source organism: Hymenochirus boettgeri (assembly GCA_019447015.1). Lineage (NCBI taxonomy): Eukaryota > Metazoa > Chordata > Amphibia > Anura > Pipidae > Hymenochirus > Hymenochirus boettgeri. Next base: position 252,400,543 of record CM033472.1, on the reverse strand, counting down.
TCTTGTTCATCTGCCTATACCCCTTCCCCTCTATCCTGTTCCTTTTTTAAATTAACTTTAGACTATGGGCCCGACATCCCTGCGCGCCTGCCCACAGCCGTTTTCACATCCTCTCTTTCCTCACTTGTGTTCTATATTTAGATGCATCCTTATCATGGGGGGGTATACGCCGTTCCCAGCTAACGTCGTCTTCTACTCATTCATCTAAGACTTTATATACTAGGGGCGTATGCGCCGGTGTGTCACGTTAAGCTTTCTAGCATCGACCCTTTCGTAGGAACTGGGCGTTCAGATCTTTCTTCCGTGTTAACGGGGAGGCTGGCGGCTATGTTTTCTCATATAAATTATATAGGGAGGGAGTCAAAGCGCTCCTTTTTATTAGGGCGGTGGCCTTCCCCGTCTCCTGTATAACCAATAGGCGTCTACTCTTCGCCTTCCACACTTACTACTCTCCAGTTCGTCGGAGGCCCCACCCTACTCGGCCTGCACTCTGGAGGCGTGACCTGACTATATCTCCTTCTATCCTCTCCGCTTGTCTATAATAGGCGGATTGTGCTTGATTCTTTTTTTCCTCCCTCTTTTTTCCTCTTTCTCAGATCTCCTTTCCCCCTCCCCCCCTTTTCTTTCTACCCCTCTTCCCCGCCGTTCACGCTCCCTTCTCTTTTTGAGCGAGAGTGTTAGTTCTCTTTTATTCCTCCCCCTCCTCTCTCCTCTTCCAACTTCCCTCCGACCTCTTCCGCCTCCCTCCTCTCCGGTTTTGATAGATTAACTCCCCGAGTCTACTTTTATTTCTTTCCTCCCTTTCTTTGCTCACAAGAGTCCTGCTCCGACTACAGCCCCATTCCTCTCACATCTCCCCCCCCCCCACCCCCCCCCTCTCTTGCTTTTCACCCTTTTTTCTTTTTCCCTTCTTGTACCACCCGCTCCCCCTATACCTCGAGCACTCTCCAGGACCCCTCTGGCCTAGGCCCCAACAGAGACAACCGGGGGGTGTGGTGAGAGATGGAAAAACGGTGATATATAACTTATATAGGGAGTATGGCGGTCACTAACGTTCTCCCTATACTTTATATATACTTTATATAGGGAGTATGGCGGTCACTAACATTCTCCCTATACTTTATATATACTTTATATAGGGATTATGGCGGTCACTAACATTGTCTCTATACTTCATATAGACTTTATATAAGGAGTGTGGCAGT
>CM033472.1:252332399-252399220 GCA_019447015.1 Hymenochirus boettgeri | reverse complement strand
ATCTCTATACTTTATATATATCACTTTATATAGGGAGTTCAGGCATTCACTAAGGTTCTCCCTGTAACTGTATCTATACTTTAATAGGGAGTAATGGCGGTCACTAATGATATAACTTTATATGGTAGAATGACGGTCCACTAACGTTCTCTCTATACTTTATCTATCTTACTCTATCATAGGGATCGTGTCAGTCCACTACTATTCTCCCTATACTGATATATAGTTTATATAGGTAGTATTGCGGTCACTACTTAGTCTCTATCTTTTATATAGACTATTATATAAGGATAATGACGCGTCACTTACTTCTCTATACTTTATATACTTTATATAAGGGTATATGCGCGTCACTACGTTCTCTCCCTCTACTTAGTATATAGACTTTATATAGAGTATGACGGTCACTTACTTCCTCCCTAACTTTAGATTATACTTTATATATACTATATATAGGGAGTATGGCAGTCACGAATATTCTCCCTATACTTTATATATACTATATATAGGGAGTATGGCAGTCACGAATATTCACCCTATACTTCATATATACTTTATATAGGGAGTATGCCAGTCACTATCGTTCTTCCTAAACTTTATATATACTTTATATAGGGAGTATGGCGGTCACTCACGTTCTCCCTATACTTTATATATACTTTATATAGGGAGTATGGCAGTCACTAACTTTCTCTCTATACTTAATATATACTTTATATAAGGAGTATGGCGGTCACTAACGTTCTCTCTATACTTTATATATACTATATATAGGGAGTATGGCGGTCACTAACATTCTCCCTATACTTTATCTATACTTTATATAGGGAGTATGGCGGTCACTAACACTCTCTCTATACTTTATATATACTTTATATAGGGAGTATGGCGGTCACTTATGTTCTCTCTATACTTTATATATACTTTATATAGGGAGTATGGCAGTCACTAACGTTCGCCCTATACTTTATATATACTTTATATAAGGAGTATGGCAGTCACTAACGTTCTCCTTATACTTTATATATACTTTATATAGGGAGTATAGCAGTCACTAACGTTCTCCCTATACTTTATATATACTTTATATAAGGAGTATGGCGGTCACTAACGTTCTCTCTATAATTTATGTATACTATATATAGGGAGTATGGCAGTCACGAATATTCTCCCTATACTTTATATATACTTTATATAGGGAGTATGCCAGTCACTAACGTTCTTCCTAAACTTTATATATACTTTATATTGGGAGTATGGCGGTCACTAACGTTCCCTCTATGCTTTATATATACTTTATATAGGGAGTACAGCAGTCACTAAGGTTCTTCCTATACTTTATATATACTTTATATAGGGAGAATGGCGGTCTCTAACATTCTCACTATACTTTTTCTATACTTTATATAGGCAGTATGACGGTCACTAACGTTCTCTCTATACTTTATATATACTCTATATAAGGAGTATGGCGGTCACTTACATTCTCCCTATACTTTATATATGCTTTATATAGGGAGTATGGCGGTCACTAACATTGTCTCTATACTTTATATAGACTTTTATATTCTTTATTAGGAGTTGCGGTCACTAAACGTTTCGCGCCCAAATTTATATATACTTTATTATAGGGGAGTATGGAGGTCAGTAAACATTCTCCCTATCCTTTATGTATACTTTAATATAGGGAGTATGGCGTGTCACTAACGTTCTCACTATACTTTATATATCTTTATATAGGGAGTATGGACGGTCACTACGTTCTCCCTATACTTTATATATTGCTTTATATAGGGAGTATGGCGGTCACTACATCTCCCTATACTTTATATACTTTTATATAGGGGAGTCTGGGGGTCACTAACGTTTCTCCATAATCTTTATATGTACTTTATAGGGAGTATGGCGGTCACTAACGTTCTCTCTATCCTTAATTATACTTTATATAGGGAGTATGGCCGGTCACTAACGTTCCCTCTATATACTTATATAGGGAGTTATGCGTCACTAACGTTCTCTCTATACTTTCTATATACTATAATAGGATATGACGGTCACTTACGTTCCTCTATACTTTAATATTACTTTATATAAGGAGTATGGCGGTCACTTAATTCTCCCTATACTTTAATATATACTTTATATAGGGAGTATGCGGTCACTAACGTTCTCCCTATACTTTATATATACTTTATATATAGGAGTATGGCGGTCACTAATATTGTTCCTATATTTATATAGACTTTTTAATATAAGGAGTTGGCGGTTACTACATTCTCCCTATACTTTATATATGCTTTATGATGGGGTATTGGCGGTCACTAACGTTTCTCCCTATACTTTATATATACTTTATATAGGATATGGAGGTCAGTAACGTTCTCCCATCTTTATATATACTTATATAGGGAGTATGGGGTCACTAACGTCTCCTGTACTTTATATATACTTTATATAGGGAGTATGACGGTCACTACGTTCTCCTATACTTTATATATACTTTTTAAGGGTATGCAGACATTAACGTTCGCCCTATACTTTATATATACTTTCTATATGGGAGTATGGCAGTCACTAAGTTCTCTCTATACTTTTTATAGGGAGTATGGCGTCACTAACGTTCTCTCTAATACTTTAAATACTTTATAGGAGTATTGCGGTCACTAACGTTTCTCCCTATACTAGTGACCGCCGTACTCCCTATATAATATACTTTATATTGGAGTCGGAGGTCACTTAGAGTTCTCTCTATACTTTATTTAACTTTATAGAGGGAGTATGGCGGGTCACTAACGTTCTCTCTATATATATATTTATATAGGGAGTATTGGCGGTCACTAACGTTACTCCCTATACTAGTGACGCGTACCCTTATAATAAGTTTATATAGGGAACGAGGGTCACTTAGGTTCTCTCTATACTTTATCTATACTTTTTTATGGGAGTATGGCGTCACTAACGTTCTCCTATACTTTATATATACTTTATATAGGGGTATTGCGGTCACGAACTTACTCTCTATACTTTATATATATCTTATATATAAGGATAATGACGGTCACTTACGTTCTCTATACTTTATATTTACTTTATATAGGAGTATGGTCGGTCACTTACGTTCTCCCTATACTTTAATATAAACTTTATATAGGGAGTATGACGGTCACTAACGTTTTCTCCCTAACTTTATATATACATTATAGGGAGTATGGCCTTCACTAACATTTCCCCTATCTTTATATATACTTTATATAGGGATTAGGCGGTCACTAAACGTTCTCTCTATACTTTAAATATACTTTATAGGCAGAGTATGGCTGGTCCACTAATTTCTCTCTCTTACTTTATTAATATACTTTTATAGGGAGTAATGGCGCACTAAACGTTCTCTTCTAATCTTTTACTATAAGGGGTATGGCGGTCACTACATTCGCCTATACTTTATATATCTTTATATAGGGAGTATGGCGGTCCACTTAACTATCTCTCTACGTTTATAAGTACTTTATATAGGGTAGTATGGCGTCACTTATCGTTCTCTTCTATACTTTAATATACTTTATAGAGGGAGTATGTTCGGTCACTACGTTCTCCCTATACTTTCTATAGACGGGAGATAGGGAGGAGGCGGTCACGAAACGTTCCTCCGATACGGGTCTATAGACGAGAGTAGTAGGAGATAGGACGGCACTTGTTTTCGAGTTCGTGCGGTAGGGTTGTCGGGGGTTCAGGTCTCTTGGTGGGGGGAGGAATGGGACCGAGAGAAGAGAGGGGGCGGGCACGGATTAGGAGCAAACAAAAACAATACAATTAAAGCGAGAGGTTCGAATCAGAGAGAGCGGGAGAGAGGGAGGAGGGCGGGCAGTACTGGCGGCCCGAGACCTGGAAAGAGACGGAGAGAGGGAGGAGGGGGCGGGCACGAACATGGCGCCCGAGACGGAGAGAGACGGGAGAAGGTGAGGGGGCGGGCACCACGAACGGCGCGCGAGGACGGGAGAGAGACGGGAAGAGAGGGATGAGGGCGGGGACGAACAGGCGCTCTAGAGCGTTTGGCAAGGGTCTGGGTCTGGCGGTGTGGAGGTCTCGGTCTCTGGAGGGGGAGTAGCGGCACAACGGGCTTCTCTATACTTTATCAATATTTAAGGAGGAGGCGGGGCGGCACATAACGGTCTCGCGAGACTGGAGAATAACTGGAGAGGGGAGTAGGTGGTCACTAAAGGGGGCTCTGATACGGTATATAGGGAGGATGCCAGTCCATAACGTTCTCCGCCCTAGACTTTATATAGACTGTATAGGGGCGGATGTGTGGAGTGGTGTGTGGGGGGGGGGGGGGGGTGGGGGGGTGGTGGGGTGAGGGTGTGGGGTGATGTGTGGGTTCTGGGGGGGGGGGGGGTGGGGTAGGGTATGTGGGTGTTGGGGGGGGCTTAGTGTTGGGAGGTGAGGGGGGGGGGGGTGTGTGGTGGGGGGGGGCGGTCACTAACATTCGCCCTAGACTTGATATCTACGTTAAATGGGATTATGCGTCCCACGACATTGTCCTATACTTCATATAGACTTTAGATAAAGGAGTGTGGCATGGTTTCACGAAGGGGCTCCCGATACTGGGTTAGAGACTGGATATAGTGGGGATGCGGCACGATGTGCGTGTGGGGGGTCGCAAAAACGGATAGGGGTCGTCGTGAGAGAGGGAGGAGCGGGCACGAACGGTCTCACCTAGACGGCAGATAGACTGGTATATAGGGAGCAGCGGACACTAACGGGCGCCTCTGGTACTTATATTATCGGCTTATATAGGAGTATGGCAGTTCACTAAAACGTTCTCCTATACGTATATATACTTTATATAGAGTATAGCAGTCCCCTAACTTCTCCCTATACTTTATATCTACTATATATAGGGAGTAATGGCGGTCCACTAACGGTTCTCCCCTATACTTTTCCTAAACTTTTATATAGGAGTATGTGCGGCACTAACATTCTCTCTATACTTTATAGAATACTTTATTATGGAGTCATGGCGGTCATTAATGTTCTCTCTATACTTTATAGATACTTTATATCTGGGAGTTGGCAGTCACTTAACGTCGCCCTATACTTTATATATACTTTTATTAAGGAGTATGGCAGTCACTAACGTTTCTCGGGTGGGGGGGGTGGGTGGGTGGTGGGGGTGTTTTTTTGGTGTGTCTGTATATTTCCCTCTGTTTTGTGTTTGCGTTTTTATTTGATGTTTTTAGGCACTTGCTTGCGGTAACGGTCAGCTGTTGGGTTCCTGTGTTGTTCGGAGCGGGAGTGAGGGGAGGGATGCGGGGCATCGAACAGGCGCGCGAGAGACGGAGCAGAGACGGGAGAAGGGGGGAGAGGCGGCACGGAGGGCGCGCAGACGGTGAGAGCGCGGGAGAGAGGGGGAGGAGGCAGGCGTACGAACGGGCGGCCCAGACGGGAAGTAGAGACGGGAGAAAGAGAAGGGGCGGCACGACGGGGCGGCCGAGCCGGAAGAGGAGGGAGAGAGGGGGAGAAGAGCAGGCACGACGGGCGCCCGAGACGGGAAGAGAGATGGGGAGAGAGGAGGAGGGGCGGCCACGAACAGGCCCCGAGCTGGAAGGCAGACCGGAGAGAGAAGGAGGAAGGGGGCGGGCACGAAACGGGCCGCTAGAACGGAGGGGAGACGGGAGCGAGGAGGAGGCAGGCACGATAACGGGCGGCCGAAAGGTAGAGAGACGGAATAGGGGGAGGAGGGCGCACGAACGTGCGCGCCGAGGCGGGGAGAGAGACGGAGAGCGGGAGTAGGGGGGGCACGAACCGGCGCCCGAGACGTATAGAGGGAGTACAGCAGCCCACGAGGGCGCCCTAGACGTGATATATCCTTTATATAGGGAGAATGCGGCTCTAACATGCTCCTTTAATACTTATCTATACTTTATAGGGAGTATAATGGCGTCACTACTTGATATCTGCTTTATATGAGGTATATGACGGTCCACTACGTTCTCTCTATACTTTTAGATACTTTATCTTGGAGTACAGCAGTCACTTAAGGTTCTCCCTCTACTTTATATATCTCTTAAAGGAAGTTTGGCGTCACTTAATTCTCCTATCCTTATATATGCTTTATATAGGGATATGGCGGTCACTACATGGTCCTCTATAATTTATATGACTTTATATAAGGAGTATGGCGGTCACTACATCATCCCTATACTTTACCTATAATACTTATATAGGGAGATGGCGGTCACTATTGGTTCTCCCATACTTTATATATCTTTATATAGGAGTATGGAGTCACTAACGTTCTCCCTTATACTTTTATATATACTTTATATAAGGGAGTTGGCTCCACTAACGTCTCCTTATCCTTTATATAGGGAGTATGGCGGTCACTAACTTCTCCCTATACTTTATATATACTTTATATAAGGAGTATGGCGGTCACTAACGTTCTCTCTATACTTTATTGTTATACTTTATATAGGGAGTATGGCAGGTCACTAACGTTCTCTAACTTTATAATACTTTTATATAGTGGAGTAGGGGTCACTAACGTTCTCTCATACTTTATATATATTATATAGGGAGTATGGCGGTTCACTAACGTTCTCCCTATACTTTATATAGGGAAGTACGGTCACTAAGTTCTCCCTATACTTTATATATACTTTATATAGGGAGTATGGCGGTTCCTAACGTTCTCTTATACTTTATTATACTTTATATAGGGAGTATGGCGGTCACTAACGTTCTCCCTATACTTTATATATACTTTTATATAGGGATATTGGCGGCACTAACTTTCTCTATACTATATAACTTTATATAAGGAGAGTGGCGGTCACAACTGTTCTCCCTATACTTTTTATTACTTTATATAGGGAGTATGGCGGTCACTTATGTTCTCTCTATACTTTATATAGGGAGTATGGCGGTCACTAACGTTCTCTCTATACTTATATATTACTTTATATAGGGAGTGCATGTGCGGTCACTAACATTCTCTCTATACTTTATATATTACTTTATATAGGGAGTATGGCGGTCACTAACGTTCTCCTATACTATATATACTTTATATAGGGAGTATGGCGGTCACTAACTTCTCCTATACTTTATATACTTTATATAGGGAGTATGGCGGTCACTAACGTTCTCTCCTATACTTATATATACTTATATAGGGAGTATGGCGGTCACTAACGTTCTCCCTATACTTTATAATACTTTATATAAGGAGTATGGCGTCACTAACGTTCTCCTATACTTTATATAACTTTATATAGGGAGTATGGCGGTCACTAACTCTCCCTTAACTTTATTATATACTTTATATAGGGAGTATGGCGGTCACTAACTTCTCCCTACTTTATATACTTATATAAGGAGTATGGCGGTCACTAACGTTCTCTCTATACTTATTATACTTTATATAGGGAGTATGCGTCACTAACGTTTCTCCTATACTTTATATATACTTTATATTGGAGTATGGCGGTCACTAACGTTCTCTCTATCTTTATTATACTTATATAGGGAGTATGGTGGTCACTAACGTTTCCTATATGACTTATAAGGGAGTAGCGGTCACTAAGTTTTCCCTATACTTTAATAACTTTATATAGGGAGAATGGCGGTCTTAACATTTCTTTATACTTTATCTATACTTTATATAGGGAGTATGGCGGTCACTAATTATATATGCTTTATATAGGTAGTATGACGGTCACTAACGTTCTCTCTATACTTTATATATACTTTATATAGGGAGTACAGCAGTCACTAAGGTTCTCCCTATACTTTATATATACTCTATATAAGGAGTATGGCGGTCACTTACATTCTCCCTATACTTTATATATGCTTTATATAGGGAGTATGGCGGTCACTAACATTGTCTCTATACTTTATATAGACTTTATATAAGGAGTATGGCGGTCACTTACATTCTCCCTATACTTTATATATGCTTTATATAGGGAGTATGGCGGTCACTAACATTGTCTCTATACTTCATATAGACTTTATATAAGGAGTGTGGCAGTCACGAATGTTCTCCCTATACTTTTTATATACTTTATATAGGGAGTACGGCGGTCACTAACATTCTCTCTATACTTTATATAGGAAGTATGGTGGTCACTAACGTTCTCCCTATACTCTATATATACTTTATATAGGGAGTATGGCAATCACTAACGTTCTCTCTATACTTCATATATACTTTATATAGGGAGTATTGCGGACACTAACGTTCTCCCTATACTTTATATATACTTTATAAAGGGAGTATGGCGGTCACTAACGTTGTCCTTATACTTTATATAGGGAGTATGGTGGTCACTAACATTCTCTCTATACTTTATATATACTTTATATAGGGAGTAGGGCGGTCACTTATGTTCTCTCTATACTTTATATATACTTTATATAGGGAGTATGGCAGTCACTAACGTTCGCCCTATGCTTTATATATAATTTATAATAGGGAGTATGGCGGTCACTAACGTTCTCCTTATACTTTATATATACTTTATATAGGGAGTATGGCGGTCACTAACGTTCTCCCTATAATTTATATATACTTTATATAGGGAGTATGGCGGTCACTAACGTTCTCCCCAGACTTTGTATAGGGAGTACGGCCGTCACTAATGTTCTCTCTATACTTTATATAGGGAGTATGACGGTCACTAACGTTCTCTCTATACTTTATATATACTCTATTTAAGGAGTATGGTGGTCACTTACATTCTCCCTATACTTTATATATGCTTTATATAGGGAGTATGGCGGTCACTAACATTGTCTCTATACTTTATATAGACTTTATATAAGGAGTATGGCGGTCACTTACATTCTCCCTATACTTTATATATGCTTTATATAGGGAGTATGGCGGTCACTAACGTTCTCCCTAAAATTTATATATACTTTATATAGGGAGTATGGAGGTCAGTAACATTCTCCCTATACTTTATGTATACTTTATATAGGGAGTATGGCGGTCACTAACGTTCTCACTATACTTTATATATACTTTATATAGGGAGTATGACGGTCACTAACGTTCTCCCTATACTTTATATATGCTTTATATAGGGAGTATGGCGGTCACTAACATTCTCCCTATACTTTATATATACTTTATATAGGGAGTATGGGGGTCACTAACGTTCTCCCTATACTTTATATGTACTTTATATAGGGAGTATGGCGGTCACTAACGTTCTCTCTATACTTAATATATACTTTATATAGGGAGTATGGCGGTCACTAACGTTCTCTCTATACTTTATATAGGGAGTATGGCGGTCACTAACGTTCTCTCTATACTTTCTATATACTATATAAGGATAATGACGGTCACTTACGTTCTCTCTATACTTTATATTTACTTTATATAAGGAGTATGGCGGTCACTTACATTCTCCCTATACTTTATATATACTTTATATAGGGAGTATGGCGGTCACTAACGTTCTCCCTATACTTTATATATACTTTATATAGGGAGTATGGCGGTCACTAATATTGTCTCTATACTTTATATAGACTTTATATAAGGAGTATGGCGGTTACTTACATTCTCCCTATACTTTATATATGCTTTATATGGGGAGTATGGCGGTCACTAACGTTCTCCCTATACTTTATATATACTTTATATAGGGAGTATGGAGGTCAGTAACGTTCTCCCTATACTTTATATATACTTTATATAGGGAGTATGGCGGTCACTAACGTTCTCACTGTACTTTATATATACTTTATATAGGGAGTATGACGGTCACTAACGTTCTCCCTATACTTTATATATACTTTATTTAAGGAGTATGGCAGTCATTAACGTTCGCCCTATACTTTATATATACTTTATATTGGGAGTATGGCAGTCACTAACGTTCTCTCTATACTTTTTATAGGGAGTATGGCCGTCACTAACGTTCTCTCTATACTTTATATATACTTTATATAGGGAGTATTGCGGTCACTAACGTTCTCCCTATACTAGTGACCGCCGTACTCCCTATATAATATACTTTATATTGGGAGTACGGAGGTCACTTAGGTTCTCTCTATACTTTATTTATACTTTATATAGGGAGTATGGCGGTCACTAACGTTCTCTCTATACTTTATATATACTTTATATAGGGAGTATTGCGGTCACTAACGTTCTCCCTATACTAGTGACCGCCGTACTCCCTATATAATATAGTTTATATAGGGAGTACGGCGGTCACTTAGGTTCTCTCTATACTTTATCTATACTTTTTATAGGGAGTATGGCGGTCACTAACGTTCTCCCTATACTTTATATATACTTTATATAGGGGGTATTGCGGTCACTAACTTTCTCTCTATACTTTATATATACTATATATAAGGATAATGACGGTCACTTACGTTCTCTATACTTTATATTTACTTTATATAAGGAGTATGGCGGTCACTTACGTTCTCCCTATACTTTATATAAACTTTATATAGGGAGTATGACGGTCACTAACGTTCTCCCTATACTTTATATATACATTATATAGGGAGTATGGCCGTCACTAACATTCGCCCTATACTTTATATATACTTTATATAGGGATTATGGCGGTCACTAACGTTCTCTCTATACTTTAAATATACTTTATATAAGGAGTATGGTGGTCACTAATGTTCTCTCTATACTTTATTTATACTTTATATAGGGAGTATGGCCGTCACTAACGTTCTCTCTATACTTTATATAGGGAGTATGGCGGTCACTAACGTTTTGCCTATACTTTATATATACTTTATATAGGGAGTATGGCGGTCACTAACGTTCTCTCTATACTTTTTCAATACTTTATATAGGGAGTATGGCGATCACTAACGTTCTCTCTATACTTTATATATACTTTATATAGGGAGTATGGCGGTCACTAACGTTCTCCCTATACTTTATATATACTTTATATAGGGAGTATGGCGGTCACTAACGTTCTCTCTATACTTTCTATATACTATATATAAGGATAATGACGGTCACTTACGTTCTCTCTATACTTTATATTTACCTTATATAAGGAGTATGGCGGTCACTTACATTCTCCCTATACTTTATATATACTTTATATAGGGAGTATGGCTGTCACTAACATTCGCCCTATACTTTATATATACTTTATATAGGGAGTATGGCTGTCACTAACATTCGCCAGTACCCAGGGTGAGGGCCTAACTGCTGGTCCTCACCATGGGTTCTTTTAGATAAGCTGATAAGTCTGTAAAGTCGTTATCCCTTCTTCCTGGGAGAAAAAACAATTGGTTTTCAACTGCTCCGTCGTTACACATGAGGGGACATTCCTAGTTCCCACGGTCAATTATTGACAGCTGTGACAGGGGAGAGAGGGGAGGACTAGAGAATATAGATTGGAATATATATCCAGGTCAGTGACCCATTCGGTACAGCTAGAAGTAGAGCTAGAAACCTTGCAACTGATACCTGCAACGCGAGGCCTGAGTTCGATTCCACCCTTGGACACATCATGTAAGGAGTTTGTGAGTTCTCCCCGTGCTTGCGTGGGTTCCTCAGGGCCACTCGGCTTCCCCCCACAATCCATAAAGAACTACGAAGGGTGTACGGTGTACAAAAGGGATTAGATTGTAAGCTCTTCGGGTCAGGGTCTGAGTGATGGTACATGTAATTGCACAGCGCAGGGAAGATGTTGGACGCTTATTAAAAATCCACAATAATAATAATAGGATGATTCTCCAAACATGCGGATCAATCAATCCAGCTATTCTATTTGTTTTAATGCTGCGTTCCTTGTTTCTCTTTTCCCATTCCATAATCACATTTAAAATCAATATGACTATAAATTATCTTGTTAAGCGTAACCCTTTTGAAATAAAAAATAAAAAAGTGGTATAAAGGTGATACCTTATGGCTAACTAAGATCATTTAAATTCTTAATATAGTTAGCCAATAACCCCTTTCAAAAGGGTGACCCTTGTAAACATTTTAATGGCTAACAAAGTAACACCCACCTTTCCCCTGCGCTACATTATCGTGAATTGGAAAGTGGAATCTCCTCTTTAAAAAATAGGAATGGTGTTTGGACAGAATGAATGAATGCAGATTACATACGGCTATTTAACGATCACAGTGAGTCTGCAGACCATTCAGTGGGAAGCAAGGGAAGGTCAAAAAGAATTCAATAGACATTTTTCCAAATGTGGACTGTTCCACCGAGATCTTGGCATAGAAAAGGATATCGTTTGGTTATCTCCCATTTGGGATAAGGTACCGAGTTGTTACTGAAAGAAGATTTTACACATCTTTACACTCACACAAAATCATTCACATCAGGCCCTGTCCCGAAGAGCTTACAATCTAAGCACATTTATTTGACACATACAAACCTATCAGAGTATGTTATGGACGATATATTGGAGTATGTCGCAGTCACTAACGATTCTTCCCTATACTTTATATCCCTATACTTTAGATAGGGTAGTATGGCGTCACTAAAGTTTCTTCCCTATACTTTATATACTCATATAGGGAGTATGGCCGTCACAATTATCCCTATACTTATAATATACGTGTATATAGGAGGTATGCCGGTCACTAACGTTCTCCCTATACTTATATATACTTTATCTAGGGAGTATGGCGGTCATAAACGTTTCCCATTATACTTTATATATACTTTATATAGGGAGTATGGCGGTCACTAACGTCTCTCCTATACTTTATATATACTTATATAGGGAGTATGGCGAGGTCACTAAACAGTCTCCTCAATACCTCTTATATATATTCTATATAGGGAGTTGGCGGTCACTAACGGTCTCTCCGTATACTTATATATATTTATATAGGGAGTATGGCGCGTCACTAAGTTACTCCCTATACGTGTATAATACTTTATTTTAGGGGTATGGCGGTACTAACGTTCTCCTATAATTCCTATATATACTTTATATAGGGAGTTATGGGGTCACTACGTTCTCTCCCTATACTTGATACTATTATATTATAGGAGTATGGCGGTCACTAACGTCTCCCTATACGTTATATATACATTTATATAGGAGGTATGGCGGTCACCTAACGTTCTCTCCCTATACTTTATACATACTTTATATAGGGCGGAGTACTGGGGTCACTAACTTCTCCTCTAATTTATTATATTACTTTATAGAGGGAGTATGGCGGGTCACTAACGTTCTCCCTATATTTATATTATACTTTATATAGGAGTAGGCTAGTCACTAACGTTCTCCTAACTTTGATATATATTTTATATAGGGAGATGGCGCATCACTAACGTTCTCACATATACTTTATATGATTTATGATTAGGGAGTATGGCGGTCACTAACGTTTACCTATACTTTATATATACTTTATATAGGGCGTATGGGCGTGCACTAACAGTTTCCTATACTTTATAACGATTATATATAGGAGTATGGCGGTCACTAACGTTTCGCCTTCTTATATACTTATATGGATATCGCACTATCTCCTTCTTTACTTTATAGGGAGTCATGGTGTGGCGGCACTAACGTGCTACTCCGATATTTAATATATAATACTTTTATATAGGGAGTATGAGCTCACTAAACGTCTCTCCTATACTTATATATACTTATATAGGGAGTATGGCGAGTCAGAACGTTTACCTCCCCATACTTTATATATACTTTATATAGGGATATGGCGGCCACTAACGTTCTTTCTCTATTTACTTTATATATATTTATATGGGAGTATGGCAGGTCACTAACGTTCTCCCTAACTTTAATATATACTTTAATAGGGAGTATGGCGGTCACTAACGTTCTCTCGATTACTTTATATAGTTTAGGGTATGGCGGTCATAAACTTCTCCTATACTTTATATATAATTTATATTAGGGAGTACGGCGGTCATAGTTCTTCCTGAATAATTATATATACTTTACTATAGGTAGATATGGCGGGTCACTAACGTTCTCATATACTTTATATATACTTTATATAGGGAGTATGGGATAAGTCTCCTACGAATATACTTATATAGGAGTAGCGCACTGTTCTCCCTATACTTTATATATACTTTATAGTAGGGAGTATGGCCGTCACTAACGTTCTCCATATTTTATATATACTTTATATAGGGAGTAGGAGGGCACTAACTTCGCCCTATAACTTTATATATCTTTATATAGGGATATGTCGGTCACTAAGTCTCCCTATACTTTATATATACTTTATAGAGAGTATGCGCTGTCACCTAACGTTCATCTACTAGACTTTATATATACTTTATATAGGGAGGTATGGCGGTCACTTTTAACGTCTCTACCATACTTTTATTATACTTATAAGGGGAGTATGGCGGTCACTAACGTTCTCCTATATGGATATCTATACTTTATATCGGGAGTGTATGGCGGTCACATAACGATTCTCCCATACTTATATATACTGATATAGGGAGATCGGCGGTCTACTAACGTTTCTCCCTAACGTTATATATAATTTATATAGGGAATATGGCGGTCACTAACGTTCTCTCGTACTTTATATATACTTTATATAGGGAGTATGGCCAGTCACTAACGGTTCTCCATATACTTTATATATACTTTATATAGGGGCATGGCAGTCACACCGTTGCCCTATACTTAATATACTTTATATAGGGAGTATGGCGTCACTAATCTCTCTCTACTTTATAATACTTTATATAGGGTGATGGCGGTACTAACATTCTCTCTATACTTTATAATACTTGATAAGGGTATGGCGGTCACTAACGTTCTCCTTCTATACTTTATATATATTATATAGGGAGTATGGCGGTCACACAACGTTCTCTCTATACTTAATATACTTTTATATGGAGTATGGTGGTCACTAATCGCTCTCTATCCTATATATACTTTATATAGGGAGTATGCGTCACTAACGTCTTCCCTATACTATATATACTTTATATAGGAGTATGGCGGTCACTAAACGTTCTCCCTCTATACTTATATATACTTTATATAGGGAGTATGGCGGTCAATAAAAGTTCTCCCTAACTTATATAACTTTATATATAGGAGTTTGGCAGTCAAATGTTCTCCCTATACTTTTATATACCTTTATATAGGGAGTATGGCGGTCACTTATCGTCTCTATCTATATACTTATATAGGGAGATGGCGGTCACTAACGTTTCTCTATACTTAATATTTACTTTATATAGGGAGTATGGCGGCCACTAACGTTCTCTCTATACATTTATATATACTTTATATAGGGAGTATGGCGGTCACTACGTTTCTCCTATACTTATATTACTTTATATAGGGAGTATGGCGTCACTAACGTCTTCCCTAACTTTATTATATACTTATATGGGAGTATGGCGGTCACTAACGTTCTCCTATAACTTTATTATACTTTATATAGGGAGTATGGCGGTCACTAACTCTCTCTATACTTTATATATACTTTATATAGGGAGTATGGCGGTCACTAACGTTCTCTCTATACTTTATATATACTTTATATAGGGAGATGGCGTCACTAAACGTTCCCCTATTTATTTATATACTTTATATAGGAGTATGGCGTCACTAACGTTCTCCTTATACTTATATTACTATATAGGGAGTATGGCGGTCACTAACGTTCCCCTATACTTTATTATACTTTATATAGGGAGTATGGCGGTCACTAACGTTCTCTCTATACTTATATATACTTTATAGGGAGTATGGCGGTCACATAGTTCTCTCTATACTTTATATTACTTATATAGGGAGATGGCGTCACTAACGTTCCCTATACTTTATATATACTTTATATAGGAGTATGGCGGTCACTAACGTTCTCCTATACTTTATATACTTTAATAGGGAGTATGGGTCACTAACGTTCTCCCTATACTTTATATATACTTTATATAGGGAGTATGGGCGGTCACTAACTTCTCTCCTATACTTTATATATACTTTATAGAAGGAGTATGGCGGTCACTAACGTTCTCTCTATACTTTATTAACTTTATATAGGGAGTATGGCGTCACAACGTTCTCCTAATACTTTATATATACTTATATTGGAGTATGGCGGTCAAACGTCTCTCTATCTTATATATAACTTTATATAGGAGTATGGCGGTACTAACGTCTCTCTTACATATACTTTATATAGGGAGTAGCGTCACTAACGTTCTCCCTATACTTTATATATACTTTATATAGGAGATGGCGGTCTCTAACAAGTTCTCTCTATACTTTATTATATTTAATAGGGAGTATGGCGGTCACTACGTACTCTCTATATTTATATACTTATATAGGAGTATGGCGGTCACTAACGTTCTCTATACTTTATATATACTTTAATAAGGGAGTCAGCGTCATACGTTCTCCTCTATACTTTATATACTTATAAAGGAGTATGGCGGTGCATACAGTTTCTCTCTATACTTTATATACTTTATATAGGGAGTATGGCGGTCACTAACTTGTCTCTATACTTTATATATACTTTATATAAGGAGTATGGCGGTCACTACAGTTCTCCCTATACTTTAATATACTTTATATAGGGAGTATGGCGGTCACTAGTCTCCCTATACTATATATACTTATTTTATATAGGGAGTATGGCGGTCACTAACGTTCTCCTTATACTTTATATATACTTTATATAGGGAGTATGGCGGTCACAAAGTTCTCCTACTATATTATATATACTTATATAGGGAGATAGCGGTCACTAACGTTCTCCTATACTTTATATATACTTTATAGGGAGTAGGCGGTCACTAACGTTCTCCCTATACTTTATATATACTTTATAGGGATGTTGCGGTCACTAACTTCTCCTATACTTTATATATACTTTATATAGGAGTATGGAGGTCACTAACGTTCTCTCTATACTTTATATATACTTTATATAGGGAGTATGGCGGTCACTAACGTTCCCTATACTTTATATATACTTTTATAGGGAGTATGGCTCAAACGTTCTCTCTATACTTATTATATATATATAGGGAGTATGGCGTCACTAACGTTCTCCCTATACTTTATATATACTTATTAGGAGTATGGCGGTCACTAACGTTCCCTATACTTTATATATACTTTATATTGGAGATATGGCTCACTAACGTTCTCATATCTTTATATACTTTATATAGGGTAAGAGTCACTAACGTTCTTTATACTTTATATATACTTTATATAGGGAGTATGGCAGTCACAAATTCCCCTTACTTTATATATACTTTTATAGGGAGTATGGCGGTCACTAACGTTCTTCCTATACTTATATATAATTTTAATGGGAGTATGGCGGTCACTAACGTTCTCTCTATACTTTATATATACTTTATATAGGGAGTACGGTCACTAACGTTTCTCATACTTTATTATACTTATTATAGGGAGTATGGCGGTCACACTATATTTATATATACTTATATAGGGAGATTAGGGTCACAACGTTCTCTCTATACTTTATATATACTATATTAAGGAGTATGGCCGTCACTAACGTTCTCCCTATACTTATATATACTTTATATAGGGAGTATGGCGGTCACTAACGTTTCTCTATACTTTATATAACTTATATAAGAGTATGGCGGTCACTAACGTTCTCCCTATACTTTATATATCTTATATAGGGAGTATGGCGGGTCACTAACGTTCTCCCTATACTTTTATAACTTTATATAGGAGTATGGCGGTCACTAACGTTCTCCCTATACTTATATTACTTATATAGGGAGTTGGCGTCACTAACTTCTCTCTATACTTTATATATACTTTATATAGGGAGTATGGCGGTCACTAACCTCTTCCTATACTTTATATATACTTTATATAGGGAGTATGGCGGTCACTAACGTTCTCTATATTTAATAACTTTATATAGGGAGTATGGGGTCACAAGTTCTCCTATACTTTTATATACTTTATATGGGAGTATGGCGGTCACTAACTGTTCTCTACTATACTTTATATAGGGAGTATGGCGGTCACTAACGTTCTCCTATACTTATATATACTTATATAGGGAGATGTGCGGTCACTAACGTTCTCTATACTTTTATATACTTTATATAGGGAGTATGGCGGTCACTAACGTTCTCTATACTTTATATATATTATTTATAAGGAGTATGCGTCACTAACGTTCTCCCTATACTTTATATATACTTTATATAGGGAGTATGGCGTCACTAACGTTCTCCCCTATTACTATATACTTTATATAGGGAGTATGGCGTCACTAACGTTCTCTCAACTTTATATATACTTTATATGGGAGTATGGCGGTCACTAACGTTTCTCTATACTTTATATATACTTTATATAGGGAGTTCAGCGTCACTAACGTTCTCCTATACTTTATTATACTTTATATAGGGAGTTGGCGGCATAATATATATACTTTATATGGAGTATGCGGTCACTAAACGTTCTATCATACTTTAATATTCTTATATAGAGGAGTATGGCAGTCACTAACGTTCTCCCTATACTTTATAATTTATATAGGGAGTATGGCGGTCACTAACTTTCTCTACTTTATATAATTTATATAGGGAGTATGTCGGCGGTCACAACGTTCTCCTATACTTTATTATACTTTATATAGGGAGTATGGGCGGTCACTAACGTCTCCCTATACTTTATATACTTTATAAGGAGTATGGCGGTCACTAACGTTCTCCCTATACTTTATATATACTTATATAGGGAGTATGGCGGTCACTAACGTTCTCCCTATACTTTATATATACTTTATATAGGGAGTATGGCGGTCACTAACTTCTCCTATACTTTATATAAATTTATATAGGGAGTTATGGCGTCTACGTCATACTTATATCCATATACGCTGTTTTCCTGTCTATATAAGGAGTATGGCGGTCACTAACGTTCTCCCTATACTTTATATAGGGAGTATGGCGGTCACTAACGTTCTCTCTATACTATATATATACTTTATATAGGGAGTCTGGCGGTCACTAACGTTCTCACTACACTTTATATATACTTTATATAGGGAGTATGACGGTCACTAACGTTCTCCCTATACATTATATGTACTTTATATAGGAAGTATGGCAGTCAGTAACGTTCTCCCTATACTTTATATTTACTTTATGTAGGGATTATGGCGGTCACTAACGTTCTCTCTATACTTTATATAGGGAGTATGGCGGTCACTAACGTTCTCTCTATACATTATATAGGGAGTATGGCGGTCACTAACGTTCTCCCTATACTTTATATATACTTTATATAGGGAGTACGGCGGTCACTTAGGTTCTCTCTATACTTTATCTATACTTTATATAGGTAGTATGGCGGTCACTAAGGTTCTCCCTATACTTTATATATACTTTATATAGGGAGTATGGCGGTCACTAACGTTCTCTCTATACTTTAAGATATTACGTATATAGTAATACTCGAGTATAAAACCGACCCGAGTGAGTATAAACCGAGGTGTACCAATTTCAGCTAAAAATCCTAATAAAGTTGTTGACTCGGAGTATAAACCGAGGGTAGAAATTGGCATTCAGATGTTTGGAAACTACAACATCCAGCTATAAGCTCATGCGGGAGTTGAGTTTCAAACATCTTGAATGCAAAGTGAGGGTGGCATTCAAGATGTTTGGAAAATACAACTCCCAGCATGTTTATTGGTGGGAGTTGTAGTTTCCAAAACATCTTAATGCCACACCTCCCCCTCCCACCCAGTTCAGTACCTGTGGGTTCTTTCCCTGTGGGCTCTTCTCCATCCAAGCAAGAGCCAGCATTGAAGAATCCTTGGGCCAGCAGTGAAGAAGCATTGAAGTCTCCTCTGCATTCTGGCAGCCGCACGATCTTTCTCTGCACTGGCGCGCGGCTGGACGTCACTGCCCGGTGCCGGGCTTGGCGCCGGGCTTGTGGAGTCAGGCCGGCGCGCTAGTGCAGAGAAAAAGATCGTGCGGCTGCCGAATGGTAAGGTAAGCTGTGACTCGAGTATAAACGAGTCCAAGTTTTCAGGCTGATTTTTAGCCTGAAAAAAACTCGGTTTATACTCGAGTATATACGGTATACTTTACATAAGGGTATCGTGGTCACTAAGTTCTCCATACTTTATATAGGGAGTATGGCGGTCACTAACATTCTCCCTATACTTTATATATACTTTATATAGGGAGTATGGCGGTCACTAACGTTCTCCCTATTATTTATATGTACTTTTTATAGGGAGTTTGGCAGTCACTAACATTCTCCCTACACTTTATATATACTTTATATTGGGAGTATGGCGCTCACTAAGGTTCTCCCTATACTTTATATATACTTCGACGGGGATTATTTTTTTTAACATTTATTCTCCCAAGGGTTAAATTTAGATGTGAACTGGCTAAAATCCCCAATACAGTACACTGTATCTTCATTTGGAAGCTGATCTTTTAAAATACTGGTGCCCATATTTTTTTTACATATGCCCCTCAGAGCCTACCTATAGATTGCAAAGTTGCGAGCGCGCAGTGTACTCGAGACTGTATGGCTCGGATATACCGCGCCGTCTCTCTGAGAAGCCTTGGCCCGCAACTCTGGTATTCTGTTCCGAGCACTCCTCTGGCAAGGCGTGTGTTGTGCCACACACGCGATGTCAAAAAACAGCTGCAACCGCCATCAGTGAGGTGCAAACCTATCTCTACTAAAGCATAACATCTAGCTTGTTTAGTATCCAGATTCTGTTGTAGGGGCTGGCTAACTACAATAATATGTTACTATGTAACGTTAGACAGATTTGAGGGTAGGATATAAAGGTTGAACTAGATGGTTGTATGCCTTATACAACCTAAAATACATGTGTTACTATGTAACTGTTAGACAGACTTATGGATAAGGTATAAAGTTGGACTAAATAGACACATCAGTATACAACCTCCAATACTATGCTGCTATTTAACTGTTAGACAGGCATTATGTAGTAGAGTATAAAGGTTGGCCTAGATATATGTTTGTCTTTTTCAACCTCCAATACTATGATTATATACTGTTGACAGACATTATAGTTTTTCAACCTCCAATTATTATGTTAATAAATAACTGTTAGAACAGATATTATGTGGGTATACAAGTTGACTGAGAATGGATGTATGCCTTTAAATAACCTCCAATATAATATTTACATGTGACTGTTATATAGACATTATGAGTAGGGTATAAAGGTCGGACTAGATGGATGTATGTCTTTATTCAACCTTCAATACTAATTACTATGTACTGTTATATAGCCATTATGGGTTAGGGTATAAGGTCGACTAGATGGATGTATGTCTTTAATCACACCTCCAATACTATGTAACTATGTAACTGTTATCGACATTATGGGTTAGGGTATAAGTCGGACTAGATGGACGTAGTCTTATACAACCTCCAATACTATGTTACTAGTAACTGTTATACAGACATTATGGGTAGGGTAAAAGGTTGGACTAGATGGACGTATGTCCTTTATGTAACAACTCCAATACATATGTTACTATGTAACTGTTTTATACAGACATTATGGGTAGGGTATAAAGGTTGGACTAGATGGATCGTATGTCTTATACAACCTCCAATACTATGTTACTATGTAACTGTATACAGACATTATGGGTAGGGTATAAAGGTCGACTAGATGGACGTATGTCTTTATATAAACTCCAATACTATGTTACTATGTAACTGTTTACAGACCTATGGGTAGGTATAAAGGTTGGACTAGATGACGTATGTCTTTATACAACCTCCAAATATTGTTACTATGTAACTGTTATACAGACATTATGGGTAGGGTATAAAGGTTGGACTAGATGGAATTTGTCTTTATATAACCTCCAATACTATGTTACTATGTAACTGTTATAGACATATGGTAGGGTATAAGGTTGGACTAGATGGAATGTTGTCTGTTATACACCTCCAACTATGTACTATGTAACTGTTATACAGACATTATGGGTAGGGTATAATGTTGGACTAGATGGACATATGTCTTTATACAACCTCCAATACTAGTTACTATGTAAACATTTTACAGACATTAGGGTAGGGTATAAAGGTTAGACTTGATGGACATATGTCTTTATACACACCTCCAATAGTAGGTACGCTTGATATTTCAAAGAAAAAAGGCATAAGTGTAACCAATTAAGATGGAAAGTATTGGAACAGGTCCAGGAAGGGGTTGATGGAGAAGAAGTTATTAAAAGAGAGGCATATTGGATTTGGTTGTTACAGACAGTGAACCCAAAGGGGTTGAATGAGAGTTTGAATTTGACCGCTTTCTGGGAATTAAGAATTAGTCCTATTTTATTTTAATACTATTATTGAGAAAATATCTTAGGAAAGGCACTTTATGTAATGCAATTTGTCATGTCTTACAGACTTTAATGGTATTTACTAAATTTGTTCTATTAGCTCCCTCTAGGGGTCAGTTAGTATATCGATACCAATGTTTGTTCTTTGCAACCACCTTACTTGTTAATCATATTGCATTCTGGGATCTCTACTCCATTTATAAATCATGCTGTGGAGCAAACTATTCTTTATTACAGTCTCCCTTAGCAAAGCATCACTGTAAGGAATAGTAATATAAATTGGCTCCAGCTAATGTGTTTTAGTTAGAAGGGTAGAGTCACTGTTATATATACATCTTTAGCAGGTATTTGCTAAGTTTGTCTGCTCCAATGCTATCTCAAGCTAAATGTATGTAATGTTGTTAATTAAAAAGTATATTGGTCCTATACTGGATGTTATATCATTTTGTTTATTATTTAGTTTCACCAGTCTTATTTCTCCAATAAATGCTAAGACTTCAACTACAGTCTTGTTTATTTGAAGATAAGAAGGTTTATCTGTATGTCTAACTGCAAACCAGCCAAGTCAGTGTTTACGTGTAGTGAGGAAAGAACATGTGAAACAGTGGCTAATCAGTAAGAGAGATTCAGCACGGACTACAGAGGGCCTGATATCCTGTCAGCACAGCAACCGTTATAGGGCACTACATCAGTCTCTACATAGTTCAAGCACCACTGCAACAGCATCATGTGTCAAAGTCATCTTCTCTAACAACCTAGATCTCAAATATCCAGATCATCCAAGTGCTCTTCTGTTAGCAATGCTTTTCCATTGCTCATGCAAAAGCAGCTAAGATACGTGCCTCCTTTATAGAAAGGAGATGGAAATCAAAATAAGAAAGCCCGACGCGAAGCATCTCTAGAAAAGCTCACAATCGAAAAGGAAGCTGCAACAGTCCATTGCTGAAGAGAAGCTTTACAAGCAGCAATATGTCCTGATAGTGAAAACACAGCAAGGTTCTAGATATGGAACAGAACCCCAAGATCCCTTGCAACGCACCTCAGAGTATGTCCAGCAACACTCTAGAGAAAATAGTGATTCTTATCCAACCCAAGCATGGAACATCACATACAACTAACATAACAAAAAATGCCTCAAGTTACAAGTACATAAAAAAGAAAACTTAGGGCAAAGTGACCATGTTTACTTCAGCACCTTTACAGACCAACCACGTAAAAGTCATATTATTTCAAATTCTGACTCTGCAATAAAGCAGTATAACACAACCTTGCCTAAACAGAACTTTCCACAGGTATGATCAAACACCTTTGCACTACAATAATGTACAACCAATAGATTCTGGTACAAACCAGACTGCAATGGATTTGCCAAGTTCTTTGCGCACGACGTGACTTAGTCACCCAAGGACTCAAAAAGTTTAATGATCGTCTCTGAAAGCTACAGATCCTCCTTCCAAAATATATCAGAGATCTAAAATTGTCAACTAAGAGAAGAGATAGACCTCTTAATTAGATACCTTGGAAATGAGGTCTACTGAACCTGCCAAAAGAATCAGAGTGGTACAATAAATTATCCTGAAAATGGTTTAAAATGATCTGGGATCGACTTGATGAGTCTACAGCTCACCAGATCAATAGAAATTGCTCTTTTCAAAGGAATTGATGACTTTCCTAGGATATCCAACAGAAAGATCGAAACTTAAGGAATTAAGTGACCTTTGGAACTTTATGTAGCCAAATTAGAAGGAATTATTCAGGGTCTGGAATTCCTTGATACAGCCAGAGGTATTAATCCAATAGTTCAAAAATTGCCCTTTAATTTACAAGAGCAATGGATGACACACGGGCCCAGGTATAAAGAAATGCAATTATCCATTTCCCCCTTTGATGTTTTTGTAGAATTGATGACCACAAGCCAAAATGGAAATGATCCCAGTTTGATTTTTACCATCGTGTGTCATTAACGTAGGACCCAGCTCCCGCAAAACAGCTTGTCAGTTCAAAGATTAATATCTCTCCAGATTCTGCCCATATATTATACTGTCTCCTCCTACAGAGAGAGTAAAGACAAGGATCCTATACAAGAGTTGTCCTTTACACCGAAAACCTCCATTCCCTCCTAAAATGCAGGGCATTTAGAGAGAAATCCATAGAGGATTGTAAAACCTTTCTCAAAGACAATGATATATGTTACAAGTTGTTCATCAAGATCTCACCTTGCCAAGAACTGTAAGGTTAATGTTAAATGTACTGAAGGTAACAGTACAAGTCACAATTCAGCTTTCACAATGGTCCAGCTCCATGGAACAACCATGTACGACAGTGCCAACAAGTATGGTGGGGAGGCAGATGATACTACAATAGCGTACACCAGACTTCTCAATGCACAGACATCTGTAAAGGAGCTATAGAGGGAAGGTCTTGCTCTAAAATCTCTTTAGTGAAAGTATACCCTACAGGATCAAAAGACAAAGCTGTCAAGCTTTATGCAATTCTGATGTCAAGAGTAATAGATCATTAGCCTGTTCACATTCTTGATATGTTGTATAGAAGAACCAAGCACTCCTTCTCCTTAAAAACGTGCAGGTATCGTTGAAACTGCAGGAAGGAGAGCTGCTGCGCTATAGATTCCGAGATCATTTGTGGACCGTATGTGCCGTGCCAAATATAATTGAATGCAGGAACACACACACTCAAAAGGATAGCACATTTAATCCCAAATCTTGACCCTGAAGCGCAAATATTGCTTTTAACTAATCTAATCTAATCTAATACGAGTATCAATAAAGAGAGATCAAGTTAATGGTCCCCACGATGCACCTCATGCTCAGAAGCTAGATCTTGGTTGGGTCATAGTAGGTGATGTTTGTTTAAGAAATACACACCAACTGTCCTCTGTAAGCAACATGCATACAAGTACATTAGAAAATGGTCGACCCTCTATCTTTCAACCAAGACATAATAGTTTCTTTGTTAAAGAATTGTTCAACAGTGCCCACTACCATACATAGATATTTTACATGACAGTTATACCCGTGACAGTGATCAAGACCACCTAGCTGTACAGTCTTCCAAAGAACCAAAGAAGTCCAACCAAGTGGCAAATGTCTATTGAGGATAAAATATTTTAGAAAATGGAAAAGGGTCTAGTTAAAGATAGTAACAAACCACTGGGTCGCACCTTTACCTTTAGACCTAAAGACAAAAACTTCCTAACAATAGAGAACTAGAATTAAACGTTTTATTCCTTAAAACGTAACCTTCAAAGGAAGCCAGAGATGAAAGATCATTTCTTTCCTTTATGCAAAAGTATTTTGAAAATTGACATACTGAAATAACTCCCACACTTAAAGTCTCAAATGAATGTTGGTACTTACTGATTTTTGGAGGTGTACCACCCAAAGAACCCTGGGCAAAAAGGTTGTTTTTGATTCTAGTGCTAAGTTTGATGGTGTCTTCCTTAATGATGTTCTCCTGTCAGGTCCAGATCTTAATAACAAACTTCTGGGAGTCCTCCTTCGTTCCGCAAAGACCTAATTGCCTTATTGCGGACATTCAACAATGTTCTATTGTTTCTGTCGAGAGGAAGACAGGAATTTCCTTAGATTTTTTTTGGTTAGAGACAATGACCCTAACAAAAGACATAATAGAGTACCGTATGAAGGTACATATCTTGGTAATAGCCCATCTCCAGCAGTTGCTATCTATGGCCTCAGACGTTCAGCTCAAGAAAAAGAAGGAGAGTGTGGAACAGATGTCAAACAGTTTATGGAAAATAATTTCTATGTAGAGACTGCTTAAGTCATTACTTCAAATCAAGCTGCAATTAGTCTCTTAAAAGAACCCAAGAGAGTTTCGATGCTCAAACCTTAGACTTCACAAAATAGCTCTACCAGCAGAGAAGTAATGGAAGCTTTCATCCCAGGACCACTCAAATGAACTAAGTAGATTTAGATTTAGGAGCAGAGTTTTACCTATGCAAGGAGCCTTGGTCTTCTTTGGATCTGAATTCTGATACTTTTACTTTTCAAGTATGTAAAGAAGAAAAACCTCGTACACCCGCAGAGGAGTTTCTATCCACAATTAACCGTCTGTACATCCTTTAGGGTTGCCTGCTTCTGTCACTATTCAAGTAAAGCACATCTACGAGACTTGTGACACTATAGACTGGGATGCCCCATTAGCCCCCGAGAAAAGGATTGTGGTTAAAATGAAAAACTCTTTAACAGCCTTATCTAAATCCATGTGACACGCCCCTATGACCAATACCTTCTATAGAAGTGAAAAGCCAAAGACTTTGTGATTCTCAGATGCTTCTGTAAAGCATAGCAGCTGTTGCTTACCCAAATCAATGGCATATGTGTGTCAACAGAACAGAATCCTGCAGACCATGCCACCAGATCAGTCACTGCTAGTCACCTCAAGAACATTATGGCTCACAGGACCTTCATGCTGATCAAATGTTTGTCAGAGTAAATTTGAATTAGTCAATGCAGAAGTAGATGTTGAAATACGTCCTTTGGTGCCTACTTATTTTACAGTCAGCATAGGCACTCAGATTAGTCCCATAGATTCCAAAAATGTTCAACTTGGAAATGCTTGATAAAAGCTATAGCCTGCCTAGTAACATAGCTAAATCATTCATATTTTCTGTGGGTACAAATGTGAACACTTGTACAGGTTGGCCAAAAAGCTTACCCTACAGCAGAACTTGAACATCCAAAGTAATTATTCGCACTGTTCAGTTTAGATTATCGAGAATGACATTTCTTACAAACGGACAACCATTCCTATGACAAAGTTTTGGGAAGCTTGACCCATTTCTAGACCAAATAGACTTCTGAGAGTGGGTGGTCGTCTTAATGCAGCTAAACTATCACCTGAAGAAAGAAAACCTCTACTGGTTTGGTCATCACCACATTTCAACTTTGATTATACGTCATTATCATGCTCAGGTAAACATCAAGGCAGAGTCATGAGCCAGCAAGGCCAAAGAGTGCTGGTATCTGGATAGTTGGAGCAAAAGAAAAAATATAAATAGTGAAATCTTCAAATGTATCATATGCC
Source organism: Hymenochirus boettgeri (assembly GCA_019447015.1). Classification (NCBI taxonomy): domain Eukaryota; kingdom Metazoa; phylum Chordata; class Amphibia; order Anura; family Pipidae; genus Hymenochirus; species Hymenochirus boettgeri. The sequence goes on along the minus strand of CM033472.1, from coordinate 252,371,792 downwards.
GCAAACTTCGTGGCAGATTACAACACACAAAAGATGGCCATTCCAGCTGATGACTAAGCATGGATCCTCCATTTACCAACCAGACAAAGGAACACTAACAATGTGTTTGGCCCTGGTTTGTCTCCACAAGACGTACCAGAGGAGGAAGGGGTAAACCACAAACGTGGACAGTCCATTCACTTGTATGTCAGTCAGAGCTGTCCACATAGAGGGTATTGAGTCCATGACACTTCAAGTTTTATAAATGCCCTTAGACTCTTTGTTGCTATTCGAGGTCCTGTAAAACATGCACTCTGACAGAGGAACTAACTTTGTTGAGCAGTTAAGGAATTACAATACCATCAAATATCGATTTTTAAAACTGTTGGGAGAGATACCTTACAAATCAAGGATGCACCTGGACTTTTAACCCACCACATTCATCTCACATGGGTGGAGCTGGGAGAGAATAATTGGCATCGCTCGAGGATTCTTGATACTATCTTCTTGTGGGAACGGACAGGCTCACTCATGAGTCTTTAACACCTTTATGGCTGAAGTTTCAGCTATTACAATGCTGACTCTTGTACCTATCTCATATGACCAAAATGATAATTTCTTAATTTCTGCTGCTGTTCTTCTTACACAGAAAACTGAGGCAATTAGTACCCCTTCTGGAGAGTTTACTAATAAAGACTTGTACAAGTGTCAATGGAGACAAGTTCAGTGTCTTGCAAATAGCTTTTGGGACAAGTGGAGTGGGCGAAAACAATACATTTTCCACATTACAGCCACAACACAAGTGGCAATCTACAAAACCCAGCCTTAAAGGAAACTCAAACTCAGGTTTATAACAGAAAACTATGTGCCATCCGTTTGACAGCCGCTCTGTCCTGACCACGCGCCCTATCTTAGGCGCATGCGCGCCAATACAAAAGATAGGGCGCGCGATCGGGAGAGAACAGCTGTTCAGTGACTGAGCGGGGCTGCAGTGGAGCGGCGTGGTAGGTAAGTTCAGGTCCCCGAGTGTTAATATTATTCACAGGGAGGTGAGAATAAGCGTTCTCCACCCCCCTGTGAATAATACAAACGGATGGCACATATTTTTTTTTTGATTTAGTGTACTTAAGCTTGGTGATATTGTTCTCATAAAAGATAGTCAGTCACAAAGAAATGAATGGCCTTTAGGTCTTGTAGTCAAGACTTTCCCAAGTAAGGATGGTAACCATTCGCAAGTTGAGTAAAAATCTCCACCAAATTGCTTCTCAGACCAGTATCTGAACTTATTTGTATTGCATACTGAGAGTTCACATATGATATCGATTAATATCATGGGGGAGTGTCATGTCTACAGACTTTAATTGTATTTACTAAATTTGTTATATTAGCTCCCTCTAGGGGTCAGTTAGTATAGTCAGATATCAATGTTTGTTCTTTTGCAACCCACCTTACTTGTTTAATCATATTGCATTCGGGATATCATTACTCCATTTTACAAACCATGCTGTGGAGCAAACTATTCTTATTACAGTCTCCCTTAGCAAAGCATCACTGGTAAGGAATAGTAATAAATTGGTCCAGCTAATGTGTTTGTTAGATAGTTAGTAGAGTCACGTTTATTATACACTCTTTAGCAGGTATTTGCTAAGTTTGTCTGCTCCAAGCTTATCTAAGCTGTGAAATGTTATGTAATGTTGTGATCTACAAAAGTCTATCATTGTCTATACTGGATGTATATCATTTTGTTATTCTTTAGTCTTATTTCTACAACAAATGCTATAGACTTAACTACAGTCTTGTTTATTTGAAGATAAGAAGGTTTATCTGTATGTCTACTGCCAAACCAGCCAAGTCAGTTACTTGTAGTGAGGACAGAACACAATTTATGTATAGCACAGATGCACTTTAAGATAAGCTTATAGAGGTTCTCATCCATCCAGTCATGGTAATCTGTAATATTCATCCATCCAGGTCATGGTATATCTGTAATATTCATCCATCAGTCATGGTATATCTGTAATCTTCATCCATCCAGATCACGGTATATCTGTAATATTCATCCATCCAGGTATGGTATATCTTTGAATATTCATCCATCCAGATCATGGTATATCTGTAATATTCATCCATCCAGGTTATGGGATATCTGTAATATTTCCATCCATCCAGACACGGTTATCGTAATATATCCATCAGGGTCCGGTATATCTGTAATATTATCCATCCGGGTCACGGTCATCTGTAATATTCATCCATCCGGGTCACTGTATATCTGTGTAATATCATCCATCCGGGTCACGGTATATCTGTAATATTCATCCATCCGGGTACGGTAAATTGTAATATTCATCCATCCGGGTCATGGTTATATCTGTAATATTCATCCATCGGTCACGGTATATCTGTTAATATTCATCCATCCGGATCACGGAGTAAATCGAACATCCATCCGCGGTCAACGGTAGGTATATCTGTAATGTTCATCCATCCGGGTCACGGTATATCTGTAATGTTCATCCATCCGGGTCACGGTATATCTGTAATGTTCATCCATCCGGGTCACGGTATATCTGTAATGTTCATCCATCCGGGTCACGGTATATCTGTAATGTTCATCCATCCGGGTCACGGTGTATCTGTAATGTTCATCCATCCGGGTCACGGTGTATGTAATGTTCATCCATCCGGGTAACGGTGTATCTGTAATGTTCATCCATCCGGGTCACGGGGTGTATCTGTAATGTTCATCCATCCGGGTCACGGTGTATCTGTAATGTTCATCCATCCGGGTCACGGTGTATCTGTAATGTTCATCCATCCGGGTCACGGTGTATCTGTAATGTTCATCCATCCGGTCTTTGTTGTTATGTATTGTTCATCCTCGGGTCACGGTGTATCTGTAATGTTCATCCATCGGGTCACGTGTATCTGTTTAAGTTCATCCATCCGGGTCACGGTGTATCTGTAATGTCATTCATACCGGGTCACGGTGTATCTGTTTCATACATCCGGGTCACGGTGTTGTATCTGTAATGTCATCCATCCGGGTCACGGTTGTATCTGTAATGTTCATTCATACGGGTCACGGTTTTTTGGTTTTAATCTGTAATGTTCATTCATCCGGGTCACGGTGTATCTGTATGTTCATTCATCCGGGTCACGGTGTATCTGTAATGTTCATCCATCCGGTCACGTGTATCTGGTTACTGTTAATGTTCATCATCCGGGTCACGGTGTATCTGTATGTTCATCCATCGGGTACGGTGTATCTGTAATGTTCATCCATCGGGTCACGGGGTTATTGTATGTATCTGAATGTTCATCATCCGGGTCACGTGTATCTGTAATGTTCATCCATCCGGTACAGGTCTATCGTAATGTTCATTCATCGGGTCACGGTCTATCTTAATGTTCATCATCCGGGTCACGGTCTATCTGTAATGTTCCTTCATCCGGGTCACGGTCTACTGTAATGTTCATCCATCGGGTCACGGTCTATCTGTAATGTTCATGCTCATCCGGGTCACGGTCTATCTGTAAGTTCTTATAATCCGGGTCACGGTCTATCGTAATGTTCATTCATCCGGTGCACGGTCTATCTGTAATGTTCAATTCAATCCGGGTCACGGTCATCTGTAATGTTCATTCATCGGGTCACGGTCTATCTGTAATGTTCATTCATCCGGGTCACGGTCTCATCTAAGTTCATTATCGGGTCACGGTCTATCGTAATGTTTCATTCATCCGGGTCACGGTCTATCTGTAATGTTCATCATCGGGTCCGGTCTATCTCTAATGTTCATTTCATCGGGTCACGGTCTATCCTAATGTTCATTCATCCGGGGACGGTCTATCTCTAATGTTCATTCATCCGGGTCACGCGTCTATCTCAATGTTCATTCATCGGGTCACGGTCGTATCTAATGTGCATTCATCGGCACGGTCTATCTAATGTCATCATCCGGGTCCGGTCTATCTAATGTTCATTCATCAGGGTCACGGTCATCTCTAAGTTATTCACGGGTCACAGTCTATCTAATGTCATTCATCGGGTCACGGCTATCTCTAATGTTCATTCATCCGGGTCACGTCACTCTATGTTCATTCATCCGGGTACAGTCTATCTAAGTTCATTATCCGGTGTACGGTCTTCTATGTCATTCATCGGGTGCATTTCATGCATTCTGCATCTCTAATGTATCACCGGTCACGGTCTATCTCTATATTCAGGATCAACTGGCTTAAAGTTAGTCTGAAGACATTTTGCTAGCATCCAATGCTTTATCTCAGAATGACTTTTACAATCCAGAACTCCCAGGATTTCACTAACAAGATTGAAGAGCTATAGGACTCAGTGCGAAGAAACTATGGTTGTCCATATGTGACATCTCTCTTCACCTGTATACCCACCAAGGAGGCTGTTGGTATGGTAGGAAAATGGCTAGCCAAGACAGCACTCTTACCAGCAGAACAGATCTTAACCCAGAACAGGTGTGTTCCCTACTGGACTTGTATCTGAATACCACCTATTCAAATAAAGGGGTAAGTTCTATAGCTAAAACATGGATGTGCTATAGGATCTCCAGTTTCACCCATTGTTGCAAACCTTACATGGAGGAAGTGAAAACACAGGTGCTTATACAATTAAGGGCAACCAGCCACTGATTCAGATACGTAGATGACACTTGGGTTAAAATCCGCCAGAAGGAAATACAAGCCTTCACAGAACACATGGATGCTTGTAGACCAGAACATCATTACAAGGGAAGAGGTACAAAACAACACACTGGCTTTCCTGGATTGCTTAGTAGAAGTCAGGGAGAATAGTAAACTGGAAAGTAGGGGTTTACAGAAAACCAACCCACACATATCAGTATTTGATGTTCGAATCACACCACCCTTTATATCTCAAGTGGGTGTTATCAGAACCCTGCAACACAGAGCTGAGAACATCCCACTAGCACAGAGGGAAGGCTAAAGAAATGAAACAATCTCAGAGGAGCCCTTAAAACTTGTGGATATCCAACTGCATCAACGTATGGCCCAGCACAGAAGAGCCAATCCACGGGTCAGGACTCAGCGTGTACCTGCATCTTAAGGAAAAAGGACATACTTTGGAGATTGTAAGTTAACATATTTGCAAAGGAATGTGACTGGGTCAAGAGAGGTGTCAAGGAGGCCATTTATGTGAAAATAAAGAAACCAAGCCTGAACAGAGGTGGGGGGGTTCGACATCAACTGTCTTCCATGTACAATGCTGAGCAGTTCCTATAACACCTCTTAGCCACAATGCAATCACACCTTGCATTTTAATTGCAGTCATGGTTTCTATTTGACTCCATCCTATTTACACAGGGTTCTACAATAACTTTCCTTTGACTATGTCTAAACACTTGCTATGTGGATTAGAAAACAAGTCTATTCAGTACTAATACACTTTAAATTATCATTCATATGGGATGAAATCTTGTAAATTACCAACATTCTATTTACATTTTGACCAGAGACAGTAAATAGAACAAAGACCACAGGTTGTGTGTCTATTTTCTTTACTCTGCTCTCTATATAATGACGTTTGGATCAGCCAGGTCCCTTACACTGATCTACAGATGAAGCTGAATCCTCTAACCCCTGTGTTCACTCTGTATTACTGACTGCTGGGGAAACGTATTGTTACTGTGATTGGGACACATGCTCTATAAGGGTGCAATGCTTAAGGCTAAAACTGCACTAAATTCCTTCAAAGTACTGATGTTGTCTATCTCTGGGTGTGAGAACCTGCAGATTCTAGATCACAACCTGCCTGTCATCTAAAAGCTTTAAATTACTAAAAGAATATGAATACCTAGAAGAGGGAGATATCCTAATTGTGTGGAGTAATGACTGACGTGCCAATATCCTGTGATTCTCAGCCTAAAGCGTTTAATCCAAGTTTTGCGTTTTCAAGTAAGTAAAAATTAAATGCTTATAGACAGTATATTAATGACATAAAGCTATGATACATTCAAGGATGTAACCCCTTACTGCTGTATGTCAAGGACCAATAAAGGGTGGAACAGTCTAATAACAGACCAGGGTTAGAGACTTAAGCTGGGTCACACATCATGATGAAAGGCCAATCCTCTGGTACCAGATTTATCAGTAAATCGGTTCGGCCAGCGTTGGGAACGGTCATTTTGGTCATAAAAATTCCCTTGTTTGTGTCGGCGTCCCTGAACCTAGGGATAGATAGTGGGCCGTGATCGTAGGGAGTAGTCCACAACGTCTCCCTATACTTTATATATACTTTATAAGGGAGTATGGCGGTCACTAACGTTTCTCTATACTTCATATATACTTTATATTGGGAGTAGGCAGTCACTAATGTTCTCCTATACTTATATATACTTTATATAGGGGTATGGCAGTCACTAACGTTCTCTCATACTTTATATATACTTTATATAGGGAGTATGGCGGTCACTAACATTCTCCCTATACCTTATATATACTTTATATAGGGAGTATGGCTATCACTAACGTTCTCCCTATACTTATATATACTTATATAGGGAGTATGGCTATCACTAACGTTCTCCTATACTTTATATATACTTTATAGGGGTATGGCGGTCACTAACGTTCTCCCTATCTATACTAATAAAAGCAAAGCCCTCACTCACTCACTCTCATCACTAATTCTCAACCCATGGAGGCAGACGGCTTAAATTTGCAGGCTCATTCATGCACCTTACTTACAAAAGTTAAGCAGGTTTGTGTGAAAAGGCAAAGCCATCATCAATCATCATAATTCTCCAACGCGGGAGGCAGACGGCTTAAATTTGGCAGGCTCATTCATTGCACATACTTACAAAAGTTAAGCAGGTTTCGTTTGAAAAGGCAAGCCCCAACTCACTCATTCACTGACTTCTCAATTCAGAATGACTTGTACAAGAATCTGTGGCAATTATGTACCTGGAAAATCCCAATTAGCATATCACAGCCAGGTGTTAAGGGTGTGATGGATAGTGGCTATAACACCTCTTAGCCACTATCCAATCACACCCTTATCACCTGGCTGTGATATGCTAATTGGGATTTTCTAGGTACATATTGCCACAGATTCTTGTACAAGTCATTTTGAATTGAGAAAGCCAGTCGGATGACTAGCGAAACGTCTTCAAGAACACTTTTCAAGTCCAGTTGATCTAATGATACAACAGATATTTAAGCAGGTTTCGTTTGAAAGGCAAAGCCCTCATCCACTCACTCAACTCATCACTAATTCTCCAACTTGCCATGGAGGCAGACGGCTTAAATTTGGCCAGGCTCATTCATTGCACCTTACTTACAAAAGTTAAGCAGGTTTCGTTTCGATACTAATACAAGGTTTAAGAGGTTTCTTTCGACATTCCACCTGTAACGGTGAGTATCTGACATTGCACCTGTAACGGTGAGTTTGATGTCTCCCCTTTTATATTGTTCAAGAGCAAGAAAACACTTGGAATGGGAGGGAACTTGATTTATTCAAACAGAGAAACAGGTACAATACACTTTTCATCCATGCTATTCCCTAGCTTACTTCCTGATACTGCCCCTTTTTCCAGCTTGCCTCTGTGCCTTAAGAAAACAGTATTAACTAAACATGTAGAGTGTTACAATCATCCCTCTTTTTTTAACAACAAAACATACAAATAGTAATGAAAAAATAAATGAAACACAGGTATATTAAAATACAGATCAGTTTATATTATGAAGAGCTTATATTTCCTCAATAAGCCTTGGTGGTGGTTTTCGTGGTCGGCAGAGGGGTATCGTCTCCTTGAACATGGTTCATCCTGAATCTGAGACTGACCACCACTCTTGGTGATATTGAAGTATCAGCAGGTACATGGATGCATTCCGGTGATTGACTGGCCTCCTAATGTTGAGGAGACTCTCTGACTCCGTCTGTGCCTGTGGTATGTTATTCAGACTGGGGAGAACCTTAAAGTATGAAGCATTCCGGGTTATGCTATGTCCATCTCGCTGCTTGCCGTAATCATGCTACCTTTTTGGCTATGACATGGTAGGCTTGGGATTGTATGCAGAGGTTGTTTTGTTATGTCTCTTTTGTAAAAACAACCACCCTATCATTTAGACATGCATGGGAGGGACTGAGCATGACGTCCTTTGGTCCGCATATTGTTTCATTTTCTGTTTGGATTGAGAATCTGTTTCTCTAATAGAAGAGTCACTAGGTGGTGGATTGTGTGCACTAGGGAATTCTGGAGAAGATGTATGAATTGGCTGTTAAAGACAAGTTTTTGCAGGAGGAACATTAGTTGTTGAGTGGGGGTGTTCGGTAATTGTGTAAAATTTGTACAATGCCTGCTTTAGTGGAATTGTTCCAGATAAGCAGTCAACTTACTTAGAGTAACTCATGAACCGTTCTACAATGCCATTAGCTGTGGCCAGCAAGGAGTTATTTTTCTGCTGTGTTTAAATCCAAGATATGCAGCAAATGTGTGAAACAGATGTCCATTAAATGGTGGCCCGTTGTCTGTCTTTACCACTCGGGTATGCCATATGCTGAAAATATGCTGTCCAACGCAGGTAGTATAGTGGTAGCTGTGTGATGTAATGAATGAAATATCAGGATATCTTGAATATCATCTACAACAACAAGTAGGTATTGTCCATGGGTAGAGGACCATAAATGTCCACAGCAATTTCATCCCAAAATGTTGAGGGTAAGGAAGACATATGGAGTGGTTCAGGTTTGGAAGAATTTGTTACTACTTGGCAAGTGGAACAGTGCTGTATAGTTTTTTCCACTATTTGATCCAAGTTTGTAACCAAACTTTTTCTCTGAGAAGTTTCCTAGTGCCAACAATGCCACAATGTCCTTCATGGGCAATATTTACAATAGTTTGAGTCTCAGAAATTTCCAGGACCGTGCCATTTGTTAGAAGATCCTGCAAGCAACAATCTGCTGTAAAGCTTTGCGCCGTAGCTTAGATGAGTGCAGGATACAATGATTTGTGATGTGATTTTCATCATCAAAATCAGCGAAATTGCAGCTTTGTGCTAATTGTCTTAACGGGTGACAAAGGAGTCCATGGTCTCCTGGGGTAGTTGTTTAGGCAATTCTGAACTTGTATCTTTCATATCTGATGTTTTGCTTAGGATTAAAATATTCAGTTAGTGCTTTAGAGCATTTGGTAGTCAGTAGTGCTGTCTGTAGTAAGGTGCAGTAAATGTCATAAACCAGAGAACCAGCATAATGGAGTAATAAAGCTTTCTTTCTTTATCCCTGTGATGGCCATGGCCTCCAGGAAATTGTCAAAACGGAGTAGCCATTTTTTCCAGTTCTGTGCAAGATTATTGGTATCAGACAAATCAAAGTTGGGGAAGGTGTGGAGTTGCTCAGCCATATTAACTTTACTCTGGTGCAGCAGTGATAGAGTTAAACTGAACAGTGCAGAAAGTAGAATGAGAGCTGTGCAGTCTGCTGTAGATGGACAGTGACAGGCAAGTGAGTATAAACTGGGTCCTGTATGTGGAGGACTGGTACAGGTAGTCACAATGGTAAGTATGCTGGTACTCACAGGGTTAAAGTCTTTAATCCTCGTCGCCAGTTATGTCTCCCTTGTTATATTGTTCAAGAGCAAGAAAACACTTGGAATGTAGAGGGAACTTGATTTATTCACACAGAGCAACAGGTACATCACACTTCTCATCCCATGCTTTCCCTAGCTTACTTCCTGGTACTGCCCCTTTTTCCCAGCTTGCCTCTATGCCTTAAAGAAACAGTATTAACTAAACGTAGATGTTACAGATGAGTATCTGACATTGCACCTTAAAGGTGAGTATCTGACATTGCACAGACTGGTTGGTCCATTTCAACAGTTTGGTATGCATAACTCCTTACCAGTAAAAGGTTACCGAAATATTTTTTTAGGGGGTGGTGAATGGGGGGTGAATAGAATTTGAACTCTGCACACTAAGGCTGGACCGATTTTACCAAAATTTCAGGGTTGTGCGGGACTGGCTGAGGTGTAAGGGAAGGGTTTGGAGGTGGACAGTGAGGAATAGTGGGGGTATTGGGGGTGGACGGGGAGGGGTGGTGAGGGTTATTTCTCCACTGTCACATCACCGATACATGCTTGTCATAGCATCAACATTGCTAGAAGAGAACGATCATCCGAACACCCAAGAGCATCCGTTAAATACAGCGAAACATAACAGATTTTTGTTGTTGTAATTATAATTACAGCAATCTATGATAATTTATTCTCATAAAATTCGAAACTCCTGTTGCAATAGCATCTGCTGCGATGCTTTTTGCTCAGTACGTTTCTTGCTAGTAACTTATAATAATTTAGGATGTATGCGAACGTTCTCTCTTACTAAACACATACTAAGGGCTATGGCTCCTATTCCCATCTTTATAAATTATATGGAGTCTTGTGGTCACTAAAGTTCTCCCTACACTTATAATTACTATGAAGGAGTATGGCGGTCACTACGTTCTCTAACTTTATATATACTTTATATAGGGTATGGCGGTCACAACTTCTCCCTATACTTTAATATACTTTATATAGGGAGTATGGCGGTCACTAACGTTCTCCCTATACTTATATATTACTTATATAGGGAGTATGGCGGTCCTAACCTTCTCCTATAACTTTTATATACTTTATATAGGGAGTATGGCGGTCACTAACGTTCTCTATACTTTATATATACTTATATTAGGGAGTATGGCGGTCACTAAACGTTCTCTATATACTTTATATATACTTTATAGAGGGAGTATGGCTGGTCACTAACGTTCTCCCTATACTTTATATATACTTTATATAGGGAGTATGGCGGTCACTAACGTTCTCCCTATACTTTTATATATATTTATAGGGAGTATGGCGGTCACTAACATTCTCCCTATACTTATATATACTTTATATAGGGAGTATGGCGGTCACTAACGTTCTCTATATACTTTATATACTTATAGAGGAGTATGGCTGTCACCAAGTTCTCCCTATACTTTATATATACTTTATATAGGGAGTATGGCGGTCACTAACGTTTCCTATACTTTATATATACTTATATAGGGAGTATGGCGGTCACTAACGTTCTCCCTATACTTTATAATACTTTATAGAGGGAGTACGACGGTCACGACGTTCTCCCTATACTTTATATATACTTATATAGGGAGTATGGCGGCGTACTAACGTTCTCTATATACTTTATATTACTTTATATAGGAGTATGGCGGTCACTAACGTTCTCATATACTTTATATAACTTTATAAGGGAGTATGGCGGTCACTAACGTTCTCCCTATACTTTATATATACTTTATATAGGGAGTATGGGGTCACTAACGTTCTCCCTATACTTTATATATACTTTATAGGGAGTATGGGGGTCACTAACGTTCTCCCTATATTTATATATACTTTATATAGGGAGTATGGCGGTCACTAACGTTCTCTCTATACTTAATATATACTTTATATAGGGAGTATGGAGGTCACTAACGTTCTCCCTATACTTTATATATATTTATATAGGGAGTATGGCGGTCACTAACGTTCTCCCTATACTTATATATACTTTTATATAGGGAGTATGGCGGTCACTAGCGTTTCTCTATACTTTTATATACTTTATATAGGGAGTATGGCGGTCACTAACGTTCTCTCTATACTTTTTATACTTTATATAGGGAGTATGGCAGTCACTAACGTTCTCTATATACTTTATATATACTTTATATAGGGAGTATGGGGGTCACTAACGTTCTCCTATACTTTATATATACTTTATATAGGGAGTATGGGGGGCACTAAGTTCTCCCATACTTTAATACTTATATATAGGGAGGATGGCGGTCACAACGTTCTCTCTATACTTTATATATACTTTATATAGGGAGTATGGAGGTCACTAACGTTCTCCCTATACTTTATATATACTTTATATAGGGAGTATGGCGGCGGTCACTAAGTTCTCCCTATACTTATATATACTTTATATAGGGAGTATGGCGGTCACTAGCGTTCTCTCTATACTTTATATATACTTATTAGGGAGTATGGCGGTCACTAACGTCTCTCTATACTTTATATATACTTTATATGGGGAGTACGGCGTCACTAACGTCCTCTCTATACTTTATATATACTTTATATGGGGAGTATGGCAGTCACTAACGTCTCCTCTAATTTATATATACTTTATATGGGAGTATGGCAGTCACTAACGTTCTCTCTATACTTTATATATACTTTATATAGGGAGTATGGCGGTCACTAACGTTCTCCTGTACTTTATATATACTTTATATAGGGAGTATGGCTGTCACTAACGTTCTCCTATACTTTATATATACTTATATAGGGAGTATGGCTGTCACTAACGTTCTCCCTATACTTTATATATACTTTATATAGGGAGTATGGCAGTCACTAACGTTCTCCCTATACTTTATATACTTTATATAGGGAGTATGGCGGTACATAGTTCTCCCATACTTTATATATACTTTATATAGGGAGTATGGGGGTCACTAATGTTCTCCCTATACTTTATATATACTTTATTTAGGGAGTATGGGGGTCACTAACGTTCTCTCTCTACTTTATATATACTTTATATAGGGAGTATGGCGGTCACTAATGTCTCCCTAACTTATATATACTTTATATAGGGAGTATGGCGGTCACTAACGTCTCCCTATACTTATATAGGGAGTATGGCGGGGTCACTAATGTTCTCCCTATAATTTATATATACTTTATATAGGGAGTATGGGGGTCACTAACGTCTCTCTATACTTTATATATACTTTATATAGGGAGTATGGCAGTCACTATGTTCCCCTATACTTTAATATACTTTATATAGGGAGATGGGGGTCACTAACGTTCTCTCTATACTTTATATATACTTTATATAGTGAGTATGGCGGTCACTAACGTTCCCTATACTTTATATATACTTTATATAGGGAGTATGGGGTCACTAACGTTCTCCCTATACTTTATATATACTTTATATAGGGAGTATGGCGGTCACTAACGTCTCCTATACTTATATATACTTTATATAGGGAGTATGGGGGTCACTAACGTTTCTCTATATTTATATATACTTTTATGAGTATGGCGGTCACTAACGTTCTCCCTATACTTTATATATACTTTTAATAGGGAGTAGTCACTAACGTTCTCCTATCTTTATATATATTTATATAGGGAGTATGGCGGTATAAGCTCTCCCTATACTTTATATATACTTTATATAGGGAGTATGGCGGTCACTAACGTTCTCCCTATACTTTATATATATCTTTATATAGGGAGTATGGCAGTCACTAATGTTTCCCTATACTTTATTAGGGAGTTGGAGTCACTAACGTCTCCCTATACTTATATATACTTTATTAGGGAGTATGGCAGTCACTAATGTTCTCCCTATACTTTATATACTTTTATATAGGGAGTATGGCGGTCACTAATGCTTCCCTATACTTTATATATACTTATATAGGGAGTATGGCGTCACTAATGCTCTCCCTATACTTTATATGGGAGTATGGCGCGTCACTAAGCTCTCCCTATACTTTATATATCTTTATATAGGAGTAGGCGGTCACTAACGTTCTCCCTATACTTTATATATACTTTTATATAGGGAGTACGGCGTCACTAACTTCTCTCTATACTTTATAATGAGTATATACTTATCTTAGGAGTATGGCAGTCACAACGTTCTCTCTATACTTTATATAGAATTATATAGGAGTATGGCGCGTCACTAAGTTCTCCCTATACTTTATATATACTTTATACAGGGAGTATGGCGGTCAATTAACGTTCTCTCTATACTTTATATATACTTTATATAGGGAGTATGGCGGTCACTAACGTTCTCTCTATACTTTATATATACTTTATACAGGGAGTATGGCGGTCACTAACGTTCTCTCTATACTTTATATATACTTTATACAGGGAGTATGGCGGTCACTAACGTTCTCCCTATACTTTATATAGGGAGTATGGCGGTCACTAATGTTCTCCCTATACTTTATATATACTTTATATGGGAGGTATGGGGGTCACATAACGTTCTCTCATGGACTTTATAATACTTTATATAGGGAGTAATGGAAGTTCAATAATGTTGTCACTAATGTTCTCCCTATACTTTATATATACTTTATATAGGGAGTATGGGGGTCACTAACGTTCTCTCTATACTTTATATATACTTTATATAGGGAGTATGGCGGTCACTAATGTTCTCCCTATACTTTATATATACTTTATATAGGGAGTATGGCGGTCACTAATGTAGGTCCACACAGGGTACCTCAAGTTTTGTTACCCTGGCTATGAGATATATCACATCTAGAGACCAAATTGATAAAAGAAGGAGGTCCTTTATTACACGTGCAGAGACTACTGACAGATTCTTCGTATATGTCACTAGCCCAGTTTACAGAGACCTGCTCACTGGTTTATATAGGCAAAATGACATCACACTAAGGAATGTTTACATAATCCAAAACATATCATAATCCAAAACATATGTTGGGCGTATATTCATGGTAACAAAAAGACCAATCAGAAAAGAGGTATTGTGTCCCCTCCTAATACTATATGTGTTTTCCATTAAGGAGATGTGAAACCTATAACTTAAACCCCTTCACTCCAGCCTCAAATTCTTCTCCATTCTATACCTTGAATCCAGATTTCCTCCATTTAAACTTTGGTTCTAAACAATAGCTTTAGAGCCTGGTAGTCCTACACCTCTAGAGCCTTATAGTCCAATACCTCCAGAGCCTTGTAGTCCAATACCTCTAGAGCCTTGTAGTCCTAACCATTTTAACTCTTTGGCCATTAATTAGATATATCTGATTAGGGTATAATTATACATTATTATCAACTATATTAGGGACCCTAGGTGACCACCTGTCAACTAACGTTCTCCCTATACTTTATATAGGGAGTATGGCGGTCACTAATGTTCTCCCTATACTTTATATATACTTTATATAGGGAGTATGGGGGTCACTAACGTTCTCTCTATACTTTATATATACTTTATATAGGGAGTATGGCTGAGAGAGAACGTTCGTGACCGCCCATGACTCCCTATAATAAAGGATATATAAGTATAGAGAGAACGTTAGTGACCCCCCCTACCCCGATATAAAGTATATATAAATAAGGGATGAAAGTTAGTGACTGTCATACTCCCTAGTATAAAGTATATATAAAACGTATAAAGGAGAACGTTAGTTAGTGACCCGCCATTACTCCTATAATAAAGTATATATAAAGTATAGGTGAGATGTAGTGAACCGCCATAACCCCTATATAAAGATATAGATAGGCAGAAGTTATGTGACCGCCATACTCCCTTATAAAGGTATATATAAAGTATTAGGAGAGAACATAGTGACCAATCCTTATAATAGATATAATAAAGTTATAGAGGAAAAGTTGTTGACCGCCATAAACTCCCGATATAAAGTATAATAAAGTATAGAGAGGAGTAACGTATATATGACCGCAACTCCCTTATAAAGTGATATAAAGTATAGTGAGAACTAGGTAGTGACCGCCATACTCCCTATAAAAGTATATATAAAAGTATAGTGGCAGGAGAAGTCAGTGACTGCCATAACTCCTATAAAAGTATATGAAAGTATAGGAGAGAGCATTAGTCGCGCCATAACTCCCTATAATAAAGTATATATAAAGTATAGGAGAGAACGTAGTACGCCCAATTACTCCCTATATAAAGTTAATATATAATTATAGGCGAGAGACATTAGTGCGGCCAGTACTCCTAATAAGTATATAAAGATAGGGAGGAGAAAGTTAGTGACGCCATACTCCCTATATAAAGATATAGTATAGGAGAGCATTAGTGACCGCCACCATACTCCCTATATTAAAGTATATGAAAGTATAGGGAAGAGCATTAGTGACCGCCATCCTCCCTATATAAGTATATATCTAAAGTATAGGGGAGAACGATTAGTCTGGACCCGAAGTAGAGGGACCATATGACCCTACTCCATATATAAAGGATATAAAGTATAGGGAGAAGTTCAGTTAGTGACCGCCCATACTTCCCATATAAGGATATAAAGTATAGGGAGAGAAATAATAGGGACTGACCATACTCCCTATATAAAGGATATTATAAAAGTAAGGCGAGACGTTAGTGAACGCCTATATCTAAAAGTATAGGAGAGAACTTAGTGAGCTCCTAGCCTCCCATATAAAGTATATATTAAGATATAGAGCGAAACGTTAGTGACCGCACCATACTCCTATATAAAGATAAAAGAAGGAGAACTATAGGTTGACCGCCATACTCCCTATACAGAAGTATTATATAAAGTATAGGGAGAACGGTAGTGACCCCATACCTCCCTATATAAAGTATATATAAAGTTATAGGTGAGACGTTGTGACCGCCATACCCTATATAAATGTTAGTTATAAAGTATAGAGAAACGGTAGTGGACCCCCATGACTCACGATATATTATAAAGTATGGGAGTGGGAACATTAGTGACTGCACATACTCATATATAAAGTTTATATAAGCATAGGAAACGTTAGTGACCCGCATACGCCCTATACTATTAAGTATGGGAGACACCTAGTGACCTACGCCCTATATAAAGTAGATATAAAGATGAGACGTTAGTGACCGCCATTACATCCCTAAGTTATATATTAGGAGAGCATAGGACTCCTACTCCATATAAGATATTAAAGTGAGAACAAACGTTAGTGACCCCCATACTCCCTAATATTAAAGTATATATAAAGTATAGTGAGAGCGTTAGTGACCCATACTCCCTATATAAAGTATATATAACATAGGGGAACGTTCGGTGACCGCCCATACTCCCGGCTATAAAGTTTATTAAAGTATAGGGAGAGGTTAGGTGCCGCCATTACTCCCTTATAAAGTATATAGAAAGTACTAGGGAGAGCGTTAGTGACCCACCTACTCCCTATATAAAGTATATATCAAAGTAGGGATGAACGTTAGTGACACGCCATACTCCCTATATAAAGTATGTATAAAGTCAGTGGGAACGTAGTGACATCCTGACTCCCTATATAAGTATATATAAAGTTAGGAGAGAACGTTATGTTTTTGACGCACCTATACCCCTCCCCCACTATATAAGATATAAAGTTATAAGAGAAATTGTTTTAGTTTAGAGTAGTGATTAGTGACTCCACCATACTCCCCCCACATCATATGATATAGTAAGAGGAGAGGAGCAATGGACGTTTTAGAGTGGTGCCCGACTCCCGCTACTCCCCAATCATGTATAAAGTATATATAAAGTATAGAGAGAGAACGTGTTTCTATTGTTGTACCGGCCAATACTCCCTTATAGAAAGCTATATAATAAAGTATAGGGAGAAGAGACAGCATTAGTGGACCGCCAACTCCCCCATATATAAGTAATATAAGTATAGGAGAAAGTACGTAGTTAGTGACCGGCCAACTCCACTCTCCCCTATATAAAGTATAATATAAAAGTATAGGGAGTCTTGGGCAGTTAGTGACCCATACTCCCTATATAAAGTATATATAAAGTGGTTAGTATAGGAATATCTTAGATAGTGCCCGCCATACTTCTCCTCCCTTAAGGAATTAAAGTACTAGGGAGAACCTTAGAGACCTACTCCCTATTAAAGTATATATAAAGTATAGATGAGGAACTTGTTAGTGGACCCCATACTCCCTTTTTTAAGTATAGAACGAGTGAGCTACTATATAAAAGGTAATAAGTATAGATGAGAACGTAAGTGACCGCCATACTCCCTATATAAAGTAATATATAAAGTATAGATGAGAACGCTGTTGCCGCCATACTCCTATAATAATACGTAATATATAAAGTATAGGGGAAGCGTTTAGTGACCGCAACTACTCACCTAATAGAGTATATATAAGTAAGGATAGACGTTAGTGACCGCCATACTCCCTAAAAGAAGTATAATAAAGATAGAGGAAGCGTTAGTGACCGCAATTACTTCCCTATATATCAAAGTTATATAAAAGTATAGGGAGAACGTAGTGACCCGCCATACTCCCTCATATAAAGTATTATAAAGTATAGGGAAAGAACGAATAGTGACGCCGTCTCCCTATATAAAGTATATAAAAGATAGGGAGAACGTTAGGTGACCGCCTAACTTCCCTTATAAAAGTGATATACTAAAGAATAGGAGCAACGTTAGTGACCGCTACTCCCTAAGTACTATATTATACAGTTATAGAGGAAGTCTAGTGACCGCCATACTCCCTTATATAAAGATATATAAAGATAGGGAGGACGCAGTAGTGGAAGCCATACTCCTCTATAAAAGTATATATAAAGTATAGAGCGTAGACGATACTCCCTATAAGTAAATGGACGTTGACCGCCATACTCCCTATATAAAGTATATAACGTATGGGAGAACGTTGGTGACCGCCATATACCCTCATATAAAGGATATTAAAGTATAGGAGAATTAGTGACCGCCATTACTCCCTATAAAAGTAT
The DNA here is from genome assembly GCA_019447015.1 of Hymenochirus boettgeri. Taxonomy (NCBI): domain Eukaryota; kingdom Metazoa; phylum Chordata; class Amphibia; order Anura; family Pipidae; genus Hymenochirus; species Hymenochirus boettgeri. Next base: position 252,353,233 of record CM033472.1, on the reverse strand, counting down.
ATTATAAAGTTAATGGGAGAAGTTATTGAAGAATACCCCATTATTATAAAGTATTATATAAAGTATAGGAGAACGTTAGTGACTACTCCTAATTCCTAATAAGTATATATAAAGTATGGAAGTTAGGAAGAGCATACCCTAAGTTATAAGTTACGTAGGCGCATCATACTCCCTATATAAAGTATATATAAAGATATAGAGGAGAACGTTGTACGCATTCCTATTAAAGTACTTAATATGGAGTAGACCCCTCATGACTCCCTATATTAAAGTATTATATAAAGTATAGGGAGAACGTTTAGTGACCGCCAATAACTCCCTCATTTAAAGGTAATATATAAAGTATAGGGAGAAGTTATGAGCTGACTCCCTATAAAGTAATACCTATATGAGGAGTAGGACCGCCCCTATATATAAAGTATAGGGAGAACGTTAGTGACGCCCCATACTCCCTATATAAGTATAATAAAGTATAGATTCCGGAGAACGTTAGGGACCGCCATAACTCCCTGATAAAGTATATAGTTATATAGAGAGAACGTTAGTGACCGCCATACTACCATATAAGTATATATAAAGTATAGAGAGAAAGGTAGTGGACCCCCATACTACTATATAAAGTATATATAAAGTATAGGGGAAACATTAGTGACTGCCCTTGCAGCATTACCTCGATTTACACTTAGGACCTAGGTCCGTATTTGATTTATGTCCCTTTATTTTTTTTTCTTGGATTTTTTCTGAATACTGATTTTTTTTCCTACTCAGGGAATTCAAGTGCCTGATATTCAGAATAGAAAGTAAGTCACAGGAGGAATCTGTTTATGCCCCCGATAAAACTGTTTTGGAAAGATACATAGATACTTCCAGTGTCAGTTAAAGTACAACTATCGTGTTTTTCTCCACCCCCTTCTGGCCCAGGGCCTAACCAATGGAAGATATGCTCTGCAGAAGCCCGTTTTCCCATTTGATAAATCAGAATTAGGTGGAGCTTGGATCAATACATTTATCCATTAAAGTCTTAGGATTTCTTAAGTTGTTATTACTGCATTAGATTCCACTACTGTAAGTATCCATTTTATAAAGACTTTGATCTCTCACATGATCTGAGATTTAGCGGTCTCTGACCCTTTGTTTAGAAAGGTGATGGAACTCGTAAAGTGGCCACGTTTAGTTTTACAATTTTGGCAAGTATTATTATCTCACCTAGAAGAATTACCTGATAAAATTAGCAGTTTATTTTTTAATTGTTTTAATTCACTTTAGCTCATTGTCATTATTACTCAACTAGCAAGAACAAATTGCCTTATCCTCCCATCTAGAACTGACTCCTTTACTTTAAAAACCAACGCATTAGCCTATACATTACGCGTATAAGACAATGTGCATTCATATAATAAAGAATATTCAATGGTAATCATTGAAATAAGAGGCAGAATAGTTGTTTTAATGGTTCAATGCTTGTTCCTTCTATTGATATGGAAGTGGGTTTAAATTATTTAACCTTTTATTTTTTATTTTTTTTTAAGGAAAATAAAAATTTCTTGGCGGGTTGCGTAAGTAAAAGACAAATTTATCAAGTTTTCCCTTTAAGATTTAACATCTGAATGGTTATGATAGTCTGTTTGTTGAACTGCAAACAAGTGATATCCATGCGAGAATTGTAAAAAAGCAAATTGTAGTTGGAACTCTGACCCCTTGTGCATGACAATCATCAAACTTAGACTTTGTGTCATAGAATACATACAGACACAGAGCTAAGCAATCAAGTATTTACTATTAAGACATTTTATTATTGGTTGGTTTTTTGTTTGTTTTTAGGATGCCCCCAAAATTTATTTGAAAGTCTGACCCAATTTGGAAACGGGGCATTTGGAAATGTCTACCAATAGTTTATTGGGAACAAGTTCAATGCTGTATCTAATATAAAGTCTCTATTTTTAAGCATTATTTGTGAATAATTCCACAACCAAGCCCTATCAGGTTACGGGTAAATAATTACCGATATCCTCGATATAAACCGACCCGAGTATAATCGAGGTACCCAATTTCAGCTAAAAATCCTAATAAATTTGTTGACCTCCGGTAAACCGAGGGTAGAATGCCCAACTCACTTGGCATTCAAGATGTTTGGAAACTCACCACTCCCAGGCATTCTTTATTAGCTTGTGATTTGCAGTTTCCAAACATCTTGATCCAAGTGAGGTGGCATTCAAGGATGTTTGGAAACTAACAACAACTCACACATGCTTGATTAGCTGGGAGTTGTAGTTTCCAAACGCTTGGAATGCTACCCTCCCTTGATTCAAGATGTTTGGAACTGTAACTCCCCAGCTAATAAAGCATGCTGGGAGTTGTAGTTTCAAACATCTGAATGCCCCCCTCCCCCTCCTACCGCAAAGTTTTTTCACAGTTTGTACCTGTGCGCTCTCTTCTCCCTGTGGGCTCTCTGCTCTGGGCTCTTCTCTCCGTCCCTTGGCTCATCTTCTCCCCTGTATCTGGCATCTGTCCAGGCATTCCGGCAGCCGCGCGCTCCTCATTCCTGTACTGCGCTCCGGCGATCGTCAACTGCCGGGCGCCGGCGCCGGGCTTGGCGGCCGTGCGTGACGTCAGAAAACCGGCGCGCCAGTACAGAAAAAGATCGCGGCGGCTGCCGGAATGCCCAGGTAAGCTCCTGACTCGATATAAACCGAGTCCGAGTTTTCAGGCTTATTTTTTTCAGCCTGAAAAACTCGGTTTAATACTCGAGGATATTACGGTAATAACAACGGGAATATTTTATTAAACATCATGGGAACCGGTAATGGTTGCTTTGTGGAAATAATATCCTTATAATATGAGCGTGCCTTCACTGACCTTTAGGATATTTTATTGTCTTATATTAATGGAATCCTTTTCGCAGATTTACCTGATGTTCGTTCCTAAAAGGCCTTTATATCTCAAACAGCAATGTTTTTAATCATAATGTACACTGGGTCTATATAATAATTATGAGAAATCTTTTCTATTGCGACCATATTGAAAAAGCAGCAATTCGACATTGCGGCTGAAGTTTTGAAAGAGAACCGGTAATTATACCTACCTGTCTGTTACAATATTATACAAAGACCATTTTCCTTCTAAGTCCAATATTTAAGAAGCGTAACTCCAATATTGTTTGTTTTTTTTACCCGTGAAAAGCGACAAAGTGAATTATAAGAAGTTTCTTTACTTCGCAAGTGCAACACACGATAATATGTGGCAATTTGGAGAAGCGTTTATTCAAGACATCCATGGCAACAACATTTTAGGGGTAAGAAATGCTTGTTACCTGTACTTGGGTTAAGATAATACTATTTAAGTTGATTGAGTTCTCACCTTAACATACATAATAGATTTATAGCGACTACATTTCCATAGTAGTACTTGAAGCAGGACAACATTCCAATGTCTGTAACCTGTTACATTCCATGTATCATTGGGATCATTTTTGGGGCGCCATACTTGCACATGATAGTGACCAATAGAAAGGGTTGTCACAACTAACTATCCAGGGGCAGACTAAGTCTGGGTACACAACCATAGAAGTCCTTTGTGGCCGACCAATCTCTAAAGTGACGGACGGGTAGCGGTTGGTCGGCTGAAAATAACTTAATGTTGTGGGCGCTTCCGAGAACTGATTTCAGTCCGCCCATTTGTCAGTATCGGAACGAACGGGCAACCTGTCCTGTTGGGTAAGCACGACGGTCAATTAACCTTCATTTCTTATACATACAGAATCTGCTCACAAACTATATTTATTTATATTGCAGATAATCCGGATATTGTGGAGGAGGCTCTCTGGATGACCCTCATCGCCTTTCACTTTCGTCACTATAATATTTTCTTTGAATACTGGATCCAATAACAGCGCCACATCAATACTGTCAGGTAAGGCTCAGAACTGATTTTTTATTTTTGCTTTTTTAAGTTAAAATGGTAAATATTTAAAATCTATATCAATTATAAACCTTAATTCAAAATTAAAATATAATTTAATTGAAAATAAATTAAGCTGGCTCTATTCAATGGTATTCAATGAAAATTACTATAGATATAGAATAAATGTTTATCGATTTCCTCAGGATTGGTGTTACCGGTCAACCATCACACATCGCCCACCGCGACCTAACGGAGCACGAACAAATCCTTTCTTACCTCAGGACGGCAGAGTTACAATAGGTAAGGGAAATGAGCTAATAGCAGCCTACGGTTTATATTATACCCTGTAATGAATTAAAGCAATACTAAAGATCAAATTATTGGATTGCTCGAAATTTAAAAAACTATTTCTCGGTTTTTCCTATCTGCCACGCAAATTGTCTATGGTTTCTTGGAAAGAATCAAGATCAGGCAGGTGGAAAATTTTCCATCACCCTTCTTCAGTCTCCCATCTCAAATGCTAAGGAGAGATTTTTCACTTGGATTCTGATCATTGCAACTCGGATTGGAAATCACTCGGAAGAATATATTTGGCCATGTAGCCGTTAGCACTATCCACTTCTACTAGTTTTTTAATCTGGTTCTTACGAACCTTCAGAGTAGTGGGATAAAAGTAACATAATACATTCATCAAATTATACTAGGCTATGCCGCGATCTTTATTGTTTGCCGTTTAATGTCAGCTTTTCTTATGTGGTGATTCATCTATTTTTATACCCGTTTCACTGCCTAATATTTAAGCATACTATGATAAGAGCAAACAAGTCTCTATAACAGTCCTGCCCATTGGGCATAATGTATGATCAAAATTCCTTTATTCCATAGCAGGGAGCCTTTACATCAACTCAAACACTAAGTTAAAAACGATTAAAGGATAAGATCTAAATCCTAGTGTGTCCGATCATATTGCATCAAAAATCACTATAATCAAAAAAAGAAATTTTTTTTAATAAAAAGTTATTTCATTTAGACATGTGATTAATTTGTTGACGAATATTTGGATTGGCAGTGTATGTTTTAACTAATTAACAACTGTTCCCTTAATGAAATACATAATTATCTTCTAATTTTTCATTTCAGCTGATTTTGGTTTGGCAAAAACTTTATATTATGGGACCAGGCAGACCCGAACCAGAAGAAGTCAAGGGCACTTACTTTATCCAGCACCAACGTGGTCGGCTGCCTTTACGATTTAAGAATGACTCTAATGTAAAGGTAATGTTCTATATTTTAATCATTATATTGCCATCATAAGTGTATTATCTCCTCTCTTTGTTTTTAATAATTGGTAAGATAAAGATATTATTATGATAGAAATATCATTTCAATATATTAACATGCAGCGCGGTGGCCCACTAGCAGTGGCACGAAGCAATGCGGATTGCAATGTCACAATTCGTGTACATGGTAATGTCAACACTACTATCGGAGTACAATGCGATACGGAGCAAAAATGGTGATCGCATGTGCTCCGATGTAATGGGGATGGCGCATGTATTGGTGCCGCTGCAATAGCTAGCCACAGGATTGCAAATCTCGATCCCGAAACGCGTCTGGTGGGGCCTACCCTTAGTATTAACTAGCCACCCTTTAATAATGGTCATGTCATGGCTTCAACCCCCATACTGTCTAGCCACAATCACCCTGGGATAAGTCTCGGCAGTCCTGGCAATAGGGCTACAATCTCCCGAAATCGAGCTATCCTGGGTAAACTTGGGACACATCCTGGTATTGTCAGGGGAATTAATCATTTAGGGCAATCTACATTAGCCACATTTAATCAGAATAAGGATTTTATTTTTTCATTGGTCATGTGTGGGAGACATGGACTCTTCCTAGATCAAGATTCTAATATTTTCTTTATATATTTCTTTTTCCCAGTGTGAACATCCTGGTCCATTTGGATTGTACAGATTGGATGGCTAATGATGATTACCACGTAAGAAAACTCACTATTGTCACAGTCACCAAAGGCTCTCATCACATATCCTGTGTGGATGTGTGTCTACTTCCTTTTAAGGAAGGACAAATCTATCCTTTGGTCACAAGTGCGATTATTATCGATTATTTATTTCCGGCTTTGCTGTTTCTCATGTTTTGTTGTTTTTTCATTCTTGTAGCACATTACGGTTGTTCCCAGGATACATTAATACAGATGATTTTCTCAGGGGAAAGTCCCATACTGAAGTCCTCCATCAGCTTTGGTGAGTTTATTCTTGTAGTGTAAAACCCTTTAACCCTTATTGTAAACTGTCCTATTTGATATTTAGAGTCTGTCCATAAAAATTAATAAATTGAATTTACCATTAGAGTTTACTAAGGGAATATTTTATCTCGCAGGTCCTGAAGAGTTCCACAGGTTTCATACATCTGTGGCCTAACGAAAACTCCGTGACAAAAAGACCCCGGGGTGAAAGAATAATTCAGCGACAGATTCGTACAGGACATGAAAGGGAACGCTATTAAGACACGATATGGTCGAGCTCATAAGACCAAACTCAAACGAATTTTGAATATTTATTAAAATATTTCAGAATATAAATAAGATGCTAATAAAATATGGTAACAAGAAAAGAAAAAAAGGGAAAAAATGTGATATTCTGTCTCTTAAATGTACAATAAAACCTGGAACTAACCCCATGTGCTGTAAACAGGACTCCCATCGAGATCCATACAGCGCCCAGCAGGTATCCCGACGCCACCCATCAGGAATCCAACTCGGGTCCATCAGATCCCGACGCCGGCCCATCAGGATCCCTACGCCGGCCCATAAGGCATCCCCGACGCTGGCCCATCAGGATCCAGACGTAGGCCCTCAGATCCAACGCCGGCCCATCAGGATACAGATGCAGGCCCATCAGCATACAGACACGGTGCTCATCAGGGTCCAGACACAGGGCCACTAGGATCAGATGGACGTCCATCGAGAAACAGATGCGGGCCCATCAGGATCCAACACAGGCCCATCGATGATCCAGATTTCAAAGTCCCATCGAGATCCCGACCAGGCCATCAGATCCAGCGCAGGCCCATCAGATCCAACGCAGGGCCCATCAGGATCCCAACACAGAGGCCCATCAGATCCAGACACAGGCCGCATCAGGATCTCGAAGCTTGGCCCTTCAGGATCCCGACACAGGCCTATCAGGATCCCAACACGACTCATCAAGATCCGTCACAGGCCCATCAGGATCCCGACGCAGGCCATAGGATCCCGACGCCGGCCCCATCAGTCCGCAACGCCGCCCGCATCAGGATCCCAACGCCGGCGCCATCGGATCCAGAGGAACGGACCTATCAGATCCAGACAAAGGGCCACGAGATCCAAAATGACAGACACCCATTGACATCTAGTTCGGCTAACACCATTCCTGAACATGGAGGAGGGATAATTGGCGGAGGGGTGGTGTGATTGTTGCAGTTTGACTGTGTTCTGGGACCTTGTGGGAGGGAGTTGACGTTGATCCGGGATTTTTATTCGCAAGTTGCCCATTTGGAGTCAGGATGAATTTTTTCCCCTTTCAATACCATGTTCCCGTCTAAGCTGTCTGTTTGTGTCGCGTGCACACAAATTGTAATATGTGTACAAACAATATCACTCTGCGCACACAACAGTATTAAGGGAACAATCGCCAGATTGGGTTTTCGCCTTCCTTCCTCTGGATCAACTGGGGGGGTACACTAAAATGACGTTTTGTCTTTCATGTACACCTAAAAAATTACAAACAAAAATTACATTTTAATGTTTTTTGTCTTTTTATGCAAGCCCCACCACATTATTCTAATACTGCCACATTCAAGCGGTATTTTCCCAGTCTAGGAATGGCGTCCTGGTACCCTAACCCTTCACGAGACCTGTTACTGGGGCAAGTGAATTTTATTATTGCAGTTTTTTATTTATATTGATTACTAATCGTGTAGACTTCTGGATCCTTAACTGCTGAGGCCAATCACCTGGGTATCTGGGCCCGCCTCTAACATCAACACAGACCCTTTGTCCGTGTTTAACAACAATATAGTGGAGGGGATAATGGTTGGTAATGTGACCCCCCTACCATTGGCTCACTTTCCAGTTTATCACTATCTGAAATAAATTGGTAAATCACATTTTATATTAAATCCACGACTTTGAAATTAATTGAAACATACTTTTCCTTTTTTTATCAATCCCTTTAAACAGGGCAACTGCACCTGATAATGACATGTTATAGAAAGAATGTCTCCTTTAAATAGATTGAATCTCCTACTTGTCCTCTGGAATTATTTGTCTGTAAAAATACTCCTGTACAGCCTCATGGCAACTACAGTTGGGTATACACCGTACAAATCTGTCTGCAAGAATTCTATCGTCATCTTGACGATGGCTGGACAACTTGTACAATCGTCGTCCCTCTCTCTCTCCCCTATATCAAGTATATATACGGGAGTGCAGAGAGAACGGTAGTTACCCGCCATACTCCCTATATAAAGTACATATAAAGTATAGGAGTAGAATGTTTAGTGACGGCCATACTCCTATAAAGGTAATATATAAAGTATAAGGAGAACGTTAGTGAACCGCCATAACTCCCCACCTATATCAAGTATATATAAGTATAGAGACTGTTAGTGACCGCCATACGCCCTATATAAAGTATATATACAGTACAAGGGAGATCGTTAGTGACCGCCATACTCCCTATATAAATTATATATAAAGTTAGGGACAAACGTTCTTGCCGCCATACTCCCGATATAAAGTATATATAAAGTACATAGTGAGAACGTTAGTGACCGCCATACTCCCTATATAAATTATATATAAAGTATAGGTGACACGTTAGTGACGCCATACTCCCTATATAGGTCATATATAGAAGTATAGGGAGACGTTATTGAACCGCCATATACCTCTATATAATTATAATATAAAGTATGGAGAACGTTAGTGACCGCCATAGCTCCCTATATAAAGTATATATAAAGTATAGGGACAACGTTAGTGACCGGCCATACTCCCTATATAAGTTGGGAAAACGTTAGTGACGCCATACTCCCTATAGAAAGTAATATCAGTATAGGGATAACGTTAGTGACCTCCATACTTCCTATATAAAGTATGTTAACGTATAGGAAGATGTTAGTGACCCGCCATACTCCCTCATATAAAGTCTATATAAGGACGTTAGGGAGAACGTTAGTGACCGCCATACTAACTTATATAAGTTCTATATAAAAGTAATCGAGAGAACGTTTAGTGACGCCGCCATAATCCCAAGATAAAGTATATATAAAGTATGGGAGAAGTTACTGACCGCCATACTCCCTATATAAGTATCTATCATGTATACGGAACATTAGTGACCGCCATACTCCCTATATAAGTATATATAAAGTATAGGGAGAACGTTAGTGACCACCAACTCCCTATATAAAGTAATATCAATTATAGGGAGAACGTTAGTGACTGGCAATACTCCCTATATAAAGTATAAAGAGACATTAGTGACCACCATACTCCCTATTCAATTAATATAATAAAGTATATGTCAGTTTCTCTCCTGGGTCTTTTAGCCGGGCGGCCCACCCGGCTACTTTTTCAATGCCACCCCACAGGCTGGAAAAAAAAAAAATTCTTAAGAGAACACTTGGGATGTAAAAAAAAATTAATGGGAGATTAATAGGTGTCCAAATATATCAGTAAAAACTCCCAAACTGCCTCATCCAGACCCCTTTTTTATACTTTTAAGCTTTAATTTTTAGACGTTAACTACTTTTCCAAGATCCCCAAGGCCACAAAAGTTGGCACATGTAAATTGTGGCTGCCATTTTACTTAACATGGGTTACCTTCAATGTTGTAGAACTAAACAATTCATTGCAGATGTTGTAAAACTATATAATGAGCATGATGCAGTGCACTTTTTCCCCACCACCAAATTTCCTTGTCCGCACCCCACCCGCTACTTTTTCTGCCACCCGGCTGAAAAAATTCTGGGGAAACACTGAGTATGAGAGAACGTTAGTGACCGCCAGACTCCCTATATAAAGTATTGATAAAGTATAGAGAGAACGTTATTGACCGCCATACTTCCCCCTCCTATAGACAGTAGATATAATTAGTGACCGCCATACTCCCGATATAATCTTATCGAAGTATAAGGAAGTTTAGGAGACCGCCACTCTCCCTTATAAGTATATATAAGTATAGGGAAGAACCTTAGAGGGGTGATTGGCTCTGCTTGTGAAGTTCTCATTCATCCCGGTCATGGTAATAAAAAATTTCTGTGTTATTCAATTAGATCACTGGACTTGAAATGTATTTCTTGAAGCACGTTTCGCTAGTCATTCCGACTGGCTTTCTTCAATTCAGAATGACTGTACCAGAATCGGTGGCAATTATGTACCCTGGAAAATCCCCGATTAGCATATCACAGCAGGTGTTAAGGGTGTGATGGATAGTGGCTAAGAGGTTGTTATAGGAACGCCCAGAGTAAGGTGTTAGAAACAGCATTGTAACATGGCAGATTGTTGGTCCATGGCAGACAGTTGTGTCGAACCCCCCACTCTATTTAGGCTTGTTTCTTATTTCACATAAATGGCCTCCTTAAACCACCTCTCTTGAACAGTCACGTTCCATCACAGTATGTTAACATTACAATCTTCAAAGGTATTGCCTTTATCCTTAGATGCGGTACAAACACGGCTGAGCCTGACCCCTAGGAATTGATCTTCTGTGCTGGGCCATACGCTGATGCAAGTTTTGTTTGGTCTCCCCCACATACAAATCAGAGCATCTTCACTGCAGCTGCACTGCATATATGAGCGGCTTTTCTTGTGTTTTGGTAGTGGTCTTTCGTATGTACCAATTGCTGCCTCGTGTGGTTTGTTCGGTTTACAGCAGACAGGGATAACGATGTTTTTTGAAAATTTCTTCTTGAAATTTCTCGGAGACACCCCCTGCTACATATGGGATGACCATGTTCTCCCTCCGTCGTGCTTTTCCCTTCCCTTCACTGTTTTATTTGTGTTCTTTTCTTTCTTCTACTTTCCTTTTGACAAAGGCCCCATCTGGATAATCCGACTGCCATGTACTGATGCTGTTTTAACACCTTATTTTGGGCGTTCCTATACACACCACCCCCTCTTAGCCCTCTCTAATCACAACCCTTAACACCTGGCTGTGATATGCTATTGGGATTTTCCAGGTACATAATTGCCACAGATTCTTGTAGAAGTCATTCTCTGAATTGAGAAAGCAGTCCGGATGACTAGCGAAACTTCTTCAAAACTCATTTCAAGTCCAGTTGATCTAATTGAATCAACAGAATATACTTAGTGATTGCTGTACTTCCCATATAAAGGTATATATAAAGCATAAGAGAACGTTATTGAATCGCCATACTCCCTTATAAAGTATATATAAATTCCAGGGGAACGTTAGTGTGACGCTGCCATACTCCCTATATACAGAATATTAAGTATAGGGATAACGTTAGTGACCGACCATACTCCCTATATAAAGTAATAGAGAGAATGTTCTAAGACTGCCGTACTCCCCTAATAAAGTAATAAATAAAAGTATAGGGAGAACGTTATGACCGCCATACTCCCCATATTCATATATATAAGTAAATAGGGAGAACGTCAGGGACCACCATGCTTCGCCTATATAAGTATAGAGAGACATTATGACCACGGATACCCTTATGTCAAGTATAGCCGTATATACTTACGCGAGTATAAACCGATTTTTCAGGCTGACAAATCAGCCTGACAACTTGGACTCGGTTTATACTCGAGTCACAGCTTACCTTACCATTCGGGCAGCCGCACGATCTTTCTCTGGGCACTAGCGCGCCGGCCGACGTCCCAGCCCGGCGCCAAGCCCGGCACCGGGCAGTGACTCAGCCTACCGCCATGCAGAGAACGATCGTTCGGCTGCCAGAATGCAGAGGAGACTTCAATGCTTCTTCACTGCTGGCCCAAGGATTCTTCAATGCTGGCTCTTGCTTGGATGGAGACGAGCCCACAGGGAAAGAACCACGGTACTGAACTGGTGGCCGAGGGGGAGGGTGGCATTCACGTATTTTGGAAACTACAACTCCCACCAATAAACATGGCTGGGAGTTGTATTTCCAAACATCTGAATGCCACCCCCACTTTGCATTCAAGATGTTTGGAACTCCAACTCCCAGCATAGCTTTATAGCTGGAGTTTTAGTTTCGCAAACATCTGAATGCCAATTTTCTACCCTCGTTTAACTCGAGTCAACAACTTTATTAGGATTTTTAGCTGAAATTGGGTAACCTCGTTTTTATATCTCGGGTCGGTTTTATAATACTCGAGTATTACTATATATAAAGTATAGAGGAGAACGTTAATGACTGCATACTCCTCATATAAAGTATATATAAAGTATAGGGATAACGTTAGTGACCGTCATACTCACCTCCCCCACTCCTACTCACACCCACTCCCCCCCGACTATTTAATTTAACCTCTTTTCCATAACTTTATAAAGTATATATAAAGTATATGAGAACGTTAGTGACCGCCATACTCCCATATAAAGTCTAGAGAGAACGTTAGTGACCGCCAACTCCCTATATAAAGTATACTATAAATTATGCTGAAACCTTAGTTAACCGCCGTACTCCCTATCTAAATATATATCAGTATGGGGAACCTAAGAGTGACCGCCGTACTTCCATTAAGTGTATATAAAGTATAGACAGAACGTTAGTGACGCGCTATAAACCGCCCTATATAAAGTATATATAAAGTATAGGAGAGGAACCTTAGTGCCGCCATTACTACCTAATAAAGTATAGATAGTTAGAGAGAACCTAGTGACCGCCGTACTCCGATATAAAGTATATATCAATTATAGGGAGAACGTTAGTGACCGCCATACTCTCCCTATAATTAAAGAATCGAGAGAACGTAGTGACCGCCATACCCCTATATAAAGTATAGAGATAACGTTTGTGACCGCCATACTCCTTATAACGTCTCGCATAGAAAGTATAGAGAGAACGTTAGTGACCTCCATAATCCCTATATAAGTAAATATAAGTATAGGGAGAACGTTACTGACTGCCAGACCTCCCTATATACAAGTACTAGTAAAGTATAACTGGAGAACGTTAGAGGGACCTCCCAATTCTCCCTATATAAATATATATAAACGGTTAGGGTGAGAACCTGTTGTGTACTCCATCAAGTATCCAGGAACGTCTGAGCACCATACTACCCTATATAAAGTATATATAAAGCATAGAGAGAACGTTAGTGACCGCCATACTCCCATATAAAGTATATCTATAAAGTTAAGTGAGAACTTTGACGCATACTACCTATAATAACGTATAATAAAGTATAGAGAGAACCTAAGTGACCGCCGTACTCACTCTATATAAAGTATATATAACGTATAGAGAATGTAGTGCCGCCATACTCCCTATATAATTAGGACGTAACAGTACCTATTACAAAGTATAGGGATGAACGTTGGTTACTGCCATACTCCTTATAAAAAGTATTGTCTCCATAAGTATGAGAGAACGTTTCGGACGATTGACTCCATATATAATCCTTGTATAAAGTATAGAAGTATGAAGCATATCATAGAAGGATGATATAAGTTAGAGGAACTAGTGACCTGCCATACGTCCTATTAAATAGTTAATAAATGTTATAGAGGCGAATCGTTAGTGACCGCTCAATACCTCCTATATTAAAGTATAGATTAAAGAGTAGGAGAACGTTATGACGCCAGACTCCCTATATAAGTATTATAAGGTATAAGAGAGAACGTAGTGGACCTGCCATACTCCTATATAAAAGTAATTAAGAGAGGGAAGACGTGTGACGTGACTCGCCTATATATTATATAAAGTTAGAGAGAACGTTAGTGACCGCCATAACTCCCTATATAATCTGTAAATTAGAGAAATCGTTAGTGACGCCATACTCCCTATAAAAAGTATAGTATAAGTATAGGGAGAACGTTAGTACCGCCTACTCCCTATATATAGATAATATAGGAAACGTAGTGAGAACGATTTAAGTATTAAGTAACGGCAGACGCTATACTCCCCTAATCATTCTCCTCACCTCCACTCAGTCCCTTCATCCTCCTATCTACCTATCCTAAAAGTCATGACGTTATCCCATCTCCCTATATAATACAGTTATATGATGTAATAGAGAGAACGTTCTTAGTACCGCCATTCTCCTATATAAATCTATATGCGTATAGAGAGAAACTAAGTGACCCCATAATCCCTATATAAGTATAAAAGTAGGAGAAACATTCGTGACTGCCAACTCCTAATAAATAAATTATATGAAGTATACGAAGAAGCGTTAGTGACCCGTCCATATCCCTTATATAGTACTATATAAAGTATAGGAGAATGTTAGTGACCGCCATATCCCTATATAAAGTAGTATAATATAAACGTATACGGACTTAAGATAAAGACTAGTGACCAGCCATACTCCCCTACATACAAGTATAGATAAAGTATAGAGAGAAACGTTTAGTGACCGCCAAATACTCCTAATATAAGTTTATCAAATTATAATAGATGTTACGTGGACCGCCCCATATCTTCCCTATTATAAGTATATATAACAGTATAGATAAGATATGTTAGTAACCGACCATAATCCCTATATTAAAACAGATATATAAAGAGTATAGAGAGAATGTTAAGTGAACGCCATAATCCCTATCTAAATCATATAGAAAGATATGGCGAATGTTAGTGACAGCCAAGACTCCCTATATAAGTAATATAATGAAGTATAGGGGCGAATGTTAGTGACAGAATCCATACTCCCTAATAAAGTATATATAAAGTATAGGGAGAGATGTAAGTGAACGCCATTACTCCTTATAAAGGTAAATATAAAGTATAGAGAGAAGTTAAGGACCGTCATTATCCTTATATATTAGTATATGAAAGTATCAGAGAGAACTTAGTGCCGCGCCATACTCCCTATAATAAAGTATATATTAAAGTAGATATGGAAACGTAGACGATTCTATAAGTCCTATATAAGTGGAGGAGAACTAGGTCCGCCATACTCCCTATATAAAGTATTGAATAAATTAGAGAAACGTTTAGTGACGCATACTCCCTATATAAAGTATATAAAAGTAAGAAGAGAAAACGTTTTTTAGTGACTCGCCATATCTCCTAAAAAAAGTATATAAGTCAAGTAGAGAAACGTTAGTGACGGCCATACTCCCTATATAAAGTATCTGTTTATGAGAGATTAGTGACCCATATCCTATAAAAGATATATACAGTATCAGAGAGACGATTAGTGACCGACCATATACCCTATATATAAGGTATATATACGTATAGAGGCAATACGTTAGTGACGGCATACTCCCTATATAATGTATAATATAATCTAGGGAGAAAGCGTTTAGTGACCGCATACCTCCCAGTATAACGTTTTATATAAGTATAGGGACGAACGTAAGTGAACCGCCTCATACTCCTTTATTAAAAGTAATTAAAGTAAGAGAACGTAAGTGACCGTCATTATCACTTATATATCAGTATCTATAAAAAGTATAGAGAGAAGTTAGTGACCGCATACCCCCCTTATATAAAGTTATATATAAAGATGGGAGAACGTTAGTTTACCGCATACTCCCTATAAAAGTTATAGAATAATAGTATGAGAGGAACTAAGTGACCGGCCGACTCTATATAAACGTATATTATTAGGGAGTACGGCGGCAGCTAGTATAGGGAAACGTAGTGACCGCTATCTCCTATCTAAAGATATATAAAGTATAGAGAGGAACGTTGTGACCGCCCATACGCCTATAATAAGTCATAAATCAAATATAGAGGAACTAAGTGACCTCGTACTCCAAATACAGTAATTATATAGGGGTAGGCGGTCACTAGTAGTAGGGAGAACGTATGACCGCAATACTCCCTATATAAAGTATATAATAAAGTATAGAGAAGACGTTAGTGACGGCCCTTAACTTCGCCTTACAAAGTATAGAGAGAGAACGTAGTGATGCCATATCTCCCCATATAAAAGTAATATATAAGTATCGGGCACTTAATGACTGCCAACTCCTTAATAAAGTTATATACAAGTATCGGGAGAACGTTAGTGGACGCGTCATATCTCCCTTATAAAGTAGATATAAAAGTACAGTGAGAACGTTAGTGACGCGCCATACTCCCTATATAAGTATATAATAAAGTATAGGAGAACGTTACCTGACCTCCCATACTCCCTATATAAAGGATCTATAAAAGATCGGGAGAACGTCTGTGACCGCCTACTCCCCTATAATGTATATATAAAGTATAGGGAGAATTAAGTGACGCCCATACCCTATATATAAAAGTCTATATAAAGTATAGTAGACCATATTAGTTGACCGCAGCATACTCCCTATATAAAGTAGTTATATAAAGTTAGGGGAACGTTAGTGGACTTCCATACTTCCCATATAAGTATATATAATAGTATAGGGAGAATGTAAGTGACCGCCATACTCCTTATATAAAGTAAATATAAAGTATAGAGAGAACGTAAGTGACCGTCATTATCCTTATATAGTATATAAAAGTATAGAGAGAAACGTTAGTGACCGCCATACTCCCTATATAAAGTATAGAGAGAACGTTAGTGACCGCCATACTCCCTATAAAAGTAAATATTAAGTATAGGGAGAACGGTAGTGACCGCCATACTCCCTATATAAAGTAATACAAGTATAGGGAGAACTTAGTGACCCAACTCTATAAAAAGATAAAGTATAGAGAGACTAGTGACCCCTACTCCCTATAAAGTATATATAAAGTATAGGGAGACGTTAGTGACCGCCATACTCCCTAATAATGTATATAAGGAGAACGTTAGTGACCGCCATACCCTACTATAAAATATAGGAGAGAACGTTAATGTGACCGCCATACTCCTAATAAAGTATATAAGTATAGGGAGAAGTTACTGACCTGCCATACTCCTTCTAATAACGTACATATAAATGTATAGGAGAACGTTAGTGACCGCATATCCCTATATAAAGTCTATAAGTTAGGAGAAGTGTAAGTGACCGCCAACTCCTCCTATATAAAGTATTATATAGTATAGAGAGAACGTTCAGTGACCGCCATGCTCCCTATATACAGCATATAGAAGTTATAGGAGACGTGTACGTGACCGCCATCTCCTTAAATAGTAAATGTAAGAGAGAACCGTGAGTGACCGCCTTACTCCCTATATACAGTATAGAGAGACAGTGGCGTACTTATAAGATCGAATTGACCGATACTTCCTATATAAAGGTATATATAATTATAGGGAGAACGTTAGTGACCGCCATAACTCTATATAAGTATTATAAAGTAAGCGTTAGTTGACCGCAACCTCCTATTAAATTATAAGATGTCCGTTAGTGACTGCATCTAAGTTCAATAGAGGCAAGACCCTCCCCCTATATAAGTATATTCAGTATAGAGAATTAGTGACCCCATACTCCCTATAATAAAGTCTAATAGTAATAGACAACGTAGTGACCGCCAATAAATCTCCCTATATAAAGTATATAGATTTAGGGAGAACATTAGTGATCCCATAATAACTCCTATATAATCTAATATGATTTACTGAGAGAAAGTTAGTGATGCCCAACCTCCTTATATAAAGTATATATAAGTATAAGGGAACTGTATAGTGACCGCCTAACTCCCTATATAAATAGTATAGAGATAATGTTTTGTGACCGCCTACTCCCTATATAAAAAAGTCAATATAAATCTAGAGGGAGAACTTACGTGCGCCTACACTCCTTATATAAAGTCATATATAAGTATAGAATGACATGTTAGTGACCGCCATAATCCCTATATAAGTATATATAAGTCATAGGAGAATGTAGTACCGCCATAACCCTATAGAATAGTATATTACAGTATAGAGAGAATGTTAGTGACCGCCTACTCCCTATATACATATTATAAGTATAGGGCGAATGTAGATGGCGGTCACTAACGTTCTCCTATACTTTATATATCTTTATATAGGGAGTTTGGCGCGGTCACTACGTTCTATCTATACTTTATATATACTTTATATAGGGAGTATGGCGGTCACTAACTTCCTCTATCTTTATATATACTTTTATAGGGAGTACGATCGTGACTGGTGTTTTACCTGTCATCTGACACCTGTTAGTGTGGTACCCACCCTTGGGAATGTTAATCTGATCACCATACATAGACACAATGTATAGCACGTTATCTTTGCTTCCACGTGAGTATGAGATTTCTAAACATAGACTTGAGACTTTGGTCTCTCTGTAAGCTTCCATATGCTTGACAATAGGATCGTAGAGATTGGGAGCTGCAAAGCAGACAACAGTTAAAAATGAGCTTAGCACGGCTAAGTCGGCACTTGTGCAGGTGCTTATATTACAATGAGGGCAGGATTTGGGGTAAATTGTGATGTAAAATATCATGTATACCCCTAATGGGGAAACAATAATTATCCTTAGAATATCTGGTGGGTAATGCGGTGTATAATTGTTGCATATATCAGTTTGGGATGGGGGGAGGTAACTGACCTTTTACAGTTTTTTTCTCGAGGCCTTAATTTGTGCCCTTTAAATGTATTTACCCCTTTCAATCCTCACTCCTGTAAATTTATATATACTTTATATAGGGAGTATGGCTGTCACTAACATTCGCCCTATACTTTATATATACTTTATATAGGGATTATGGCGGTCACTAACATTCTCTCTATACTTTATATATACTTTATATAGGGATTATGGCGGTTACTAACATTCTCTCTATACTTTATATATACTTTATATAGGGATTATGGCGGTCACTAACATTATCTCTATACTTTATATAGACTTTATATAAGGAGTATGGCGGTCACTAACGTTCTCTCTATACTTTATCTATACTTTATATAGGGAGTATGGCGGTCACTAACGTTCTCCCTATACTTTATATAAATTTTATATAGGGATTATGGCGGTCACTTACATTCTCTCTATACTTTATATAGACTTTATATAAGGAGTATGGCGATCACTAATCTTCTCTCTTTACGTAATATATAATTTATATAGTGAGTATGGCAGTCACGAATGTTCTCTCTATACTTTATATAGGGATTATGGCGGTCACTAACGTTCTCTCTATACTTTATATAGACTTTATATATTGCTTTTCCCCTTCACTGTTGGTATTCGTGTTCTTTTCTTTCCTTCTACTTCTTTTGACAAAGGCCCAGTCTGGATATCCACAAGTTTTAAGGGCTCCTCTGAGATGTTTCATTTCTTTAGCCTTCGCCTCTGTGCTAGTGGGGATGTTCTCGGCTCTGTGTTGCAGGGTTCTGATGACCCCCAGCTTGTGATCTAAAGGGTGGTGGGAGTCAAACATCAAATACTGATCTGTGTGTGTTGGTTTTCTGTAAACCTCTACTTCCAGTTTACCATTTTCCTTAACTTCTACCAAGCAGTCCAAGAAAGCCAGTTTGTTGTTTTGTACCTCTTCCCTTGTGAAATTAATGTTTTGGTCCACCGCATTAATGTGTTCTGTGAAAGCTTGTACTTCCTTCTGGTGGATTTTAACCCAGGTGTCATCAACATATCTGAACCAGTGGCTGGGTGCTATGCCCTTAAAGGTATTAAGCGCCTGTGTTTCTACCTCCTCCATGTAAAGGTTGGCCACAATAGGTGAAACTGGAGATCCCATAGCACATCCATGTTTTTGCTTATAGAACTTATCCCTGTATTTGAAATAGGTGGTATTCAGGCACAAGTCCAACAAGGAACACACCTGTTCTGGGTTGAGATCAGTTCTGCTGGTAAGAGTGCTGTCTTGGCCCAGCCGTTTTCTCACCATGTCAACAGCCTCCTTGGTGGGTATACAAGTGAAGAGAGATGTCACATCATAGGACACCATAGTTTCTTCTACACCGAGTACTATATCTTCAATCTTGTTGGTGAAATCCTGAGAGTTCTGGATGTGATGCTTAGAACTTCCCACCAAAGGTCCTAAGATGTTAGCTAGATATTTTGCCACCTTGTATGTTACCGAGTTGATGCTGCTGACTATAGGTCTTAGTGGGGCCCCTTCCTTATGTATCTTTGGGAGTCCATATATGCATGGATGTGCCTCACCAGGGATGATACAGAGGCGATGATACATTGCTCGGTCAATGGCTTTATCCTTTTGAAGCTGTTGTAGTAAGTCTATGACTCTTTTCTTGTAAAAGAGAAAAGAGGGAAAAGCAAGACAGGAGGAAGAACATGGTCATCCCATATGTAGCAGGGGTCTCCGAGAAATTAAGAAGAATTTTCAAAAAACATCGTATCCCTGTCTGCTTTAAACCGAACAACACACTGAGGCAGCAATTGGTACATCCGAAAGACCCAATACCCAAACACAAGAAAAGCGACATCATATATGCAGTGCAGTGCAGTGAAGACAGATATACCATGACCTGGATGAATGAGAACCTTCACAAGCAGCAATCACTAAGGTTCTCCCTATACTTTATATATACTTTATATAGGGAGAGTGGCGGTCTCTAACATTCTCTCTATACTTTATCTATACTTTATATAGGGAGTATGGCGGTCACTAATTATATATACTTTATATAGGGAGTATGGCGGTCACTAACGTTCTCTCTATACTTTATCAATACTTTATATAGGGAGTCTGGCGGTCACTAACGTTCTCTCTATACTTTATATATACTTTATATAGGGAGTATGGTGGTCACTAATGTTCTCTTTATACTTTATATAGGGAGTATGCCAGTCACTAACGTTCTCCCTATACTTTATATATACTTTATATAGGGAGTATGG